>JAKTTN010000005.1:600000-938334 GCA_030581475.1 Yamadazyma akitaensis
CTTCTTGGGATTCGATAATGATGACGATGAAGAAACCAAGTTAAAAAGAATTTACAATTTGGGAAGATTTTTCGGTTATCTTATAGCGGAAGGTTCTATGCCTCTACACGCGTTGAAGAATGTCAATTTCTTGATTGCAACAAGCGACACTAAATTGTTGTTAGAAATCATTTTAGTGACGTTTTTGGACCAAATTGGTAAAAAGTCACAAGTGAATGCAGTAGGCAGTGGTATGGGTAAAGTGAAAAATGGTGATATTAAATTCAACGATAATCTTTTAGTGGAAAGAATTATCAAGTCCAAAGAACAAATGGCTTTACTAAGAGGGCTTCAATATTTCGTGCAAGAAAAGACCCTTAAGAGTTCGTTTGTTTCGGGAAAGAGACAAAAGAAAAGAGTAGAATGGGGTTCCAATGCGATGTTTGATATAATAGATGAGCTTTTGGTCAATAGTCAAGACTAAAAGGAGTAAAGCAATAGATTAATATAGCATCAAAATAATATAAGGTATCATTAACACACCTTTAATCGCCACATCATACCCTCGTACTTTAGTAAGCGCTTGTATTTTAATACGTAAATACAAAATCAGGGCTGCGAAAACTAGAAACTTGCTATTACTGAAATAATAGTTATCCATTGGACAACCATGAGAGCAGACAAAAATGCAAATATTCCCTCTTGTGGATAATTTCTTGCATCACGACGATATGATTTCTAGTTTCACAACTGAACCCAAAAAATCAGATTATTTATTACTATGATACATTCGTGCACCAAAACCCCTCATTAATGATATTTTTTGAGTACGTGTTCAAAATTTTCGAAACCCAATGCTTTTGACAAGGTCGAATATCAAGATCGTACGACTTGTGGGCTTTGCCATTGCCTTGGTGTTTGTGGGTACCCTTCTCTTCAAAGGCGGGTCTAAAGCCCCCACCCTTAAAGTTGCGAAACTGAACGCAAATGCAAACCCGAACCCAGTTCAAGAACCAATTGTTGACGTAGGTGGATCTGGATCCGGAATATCGAAGGGTGGACTCACAGTTGGAACTGAAAAACTCATTCCTATACCAGGTCCCAAGGTTCGGGCCACTTTTGTGGCATTGGCTAGAAATTCAGATTTACATGGTATCATGAACTCAATGAGAAATGTTGAAGAAAGATTCAACCACCAATATAACTACGACTACGTGTTTTTAAACGAACAGGCATTCACTGAAGAGTTCAAGGAGCTGGTTCAGAACATTGCTAGTGGAACTGTCAAATTTGGTCTTGTTCCTGAGGAACAATGGTCCTATCCGCCTTGGATTGATGTGAAAAAAGCTGACGAAGCTAGAGAACAAATGGTTAAGGATAAAGTTATTTACGGTGGCAACCTACCTTATAGACACATGTGCAGATACGAGTCAGGATTTTTCTGGAGGCATCCATTGATGGACGAATATGATTATTATTGGAGAATTGATCCGGATATTAAGATTTATTGTGACATCGATTACGATATTTTTAAGTTCATGAAAGACCACAAGAAAAGATATGGTTTCACTATTTCTTTATATGAATTTCAAAAGACCATTCCAACTTTATGGCAAGAGACAAGGAAGTTTATGTTGGACAATCCTAAATATTTATCTGAAGATAACATGTTAGATTTTATCTCTCACGATAATGGAGAGAAATTCAACGGATGCCATTTTTGGTCGAACTTTGAAATTGCTGATTTGAACCTCTGGAGATCGGAGGCATATGTAAAGTATTTCGAACATTTGGACAAAGCGGGTGGGTTTTTCTATGAAAGATGGGGTGATGCTCCCATCCACTCTATTGCAGCTGCTTTATTCTTGAACAAGGATGAGATTCACTTTTTCGACGATGTTGGATACTATCATGGACCATATCACAATTGTCCGATTGATCCAGAAGTTAGAATTGCAAAGAAATGTGTATGTAATCCTGAAAATGATTTCACTTATAAGGGTTACTCCTGTACTAAGAGATTTATGGAAGTCAAAGGTCAACCAAAAATGAAAGGTTGGGAAGAATTCAGTAAATGAGAAATAAATAATTGAATACATAATCAGCTGATACTGATTCTATTTACATGTATCATACATCTTGAATCAATTCCAATATAGCGACTGACTCAACGTGCTTTGTTTGAGGGAAGAAATCAAACCCAGTAATATCTTTGACTCTGTATCTAGGGTTTGGGCCTTGTAATTCCATGAAATCATGCAAGTCCCTAGCTTGTGAGAAAACATTACAACTAATATATACCAAAATCTTTGGCTTGAAGTCTATGACTTGCTGTAAAAAACTTTTATCGGATCCTTTACGAGACGGATCCATAATAACTACGGAATCCTGTCCCCTAATGTCAAACTTAGAAAATTCTTTGCTCTTGAACATAGAATCGGCATTTCCTGCAATAAAGTGTGCTTTTCCAGGTACATCAAGTCCGTTTGTTTTGGCATTATGTTTGGCATATTGAATGCTTCGATCGGAAATTTCAACACCAAAGAGCTTCCCATGTTCTGGTATGTCTTTAGACAATGAGATACCTACAAATCCGCTTCCACAATAAGAATCTACTATATTTGTGAATGGGCTTTGCTTCAAGTGAAATCGTATGTAATCCAAAAGTGAAGGCAAGATCAGATTATTTACCTGGAAAAATTCATTCAGAGGAAACTGAAATACAAAATCCCCAACTTTTTCCGTAACAACCTTATTATTAGATAGACAAACTGTCTCATACTCACCTGTTTTAAAATCTACTCTAACACTCTCCCTCATTAGAACTGTACCTTGAATCCTTCCTCTACTCTTCCTCATTTTATCGTATGCATGCTTCTTGAACTCAGGAATAGCTTCGTTAACTGTACGTGTTGCTATAACACACTCCGAAACATCAACAGGCTTTTGAGTAGGGTCAACGTTCAAAAATCCGATGGCCGTATCTTTAGGAGAATTCCTTCTTGGATTGTAAGAAAAATGTGGGGTCAATTTAGTTCTGTAAGCATACTCTAGTGGTGAGCCGACAACTTTTCCTACTTCCTCCTTTTCAAAAGAATCAAATATTTCAGGATAGAAGTACCTGTATGCTTTATGAATTGTCTTTTGTTTCAACTCCAACTGTCTATCATAACTCAACATCTGGAAGTGACATCCACTACATTCGTCAAATTTGTCACATAGTATCAATTTGTCATTTCTCATAGTTCCTCTAGCACCTTGATTCGTTACATCCAACAATAAAGCCTCTGCTGTGTACTCAAGGTGAATACGCGGTTCGATAGTCACAATATCCCCCGGAACAGCTTTTGGTATAATAAAAAGGGTATATTCACCATTTCCACTTTCTGCGTCGAAATAGGATACTTTGGGTACAAGAGCAATGCCTTCCCCAGACAGGCTTATATGCGAGACATGTACATGCTGGATTTCCATCTTCCGGCGTTCTTTGGGAAGAAAGCTGGAAGCAACATCACCAAGGTTTCTAACATCTGATTTTGTCAATAAAGTACCATTCTTCAGATTATAAATCTCCAAGAAGTCACTTACTTCTCTCATCATGATATTTGTAGGGCTTGTTTCATCAATGGTATCTCTCTTTGATCCTTTTGTCGCATTACTGAGCACCTTCTTCTGTGAAGCACTTAGTATCACTGAACTTCCCAGGAAAGGTGAAATCTTCGGCACTTCCCCAGCAGGATGTGGTGCTACCAGCATTGCTCGTATGGTAGACCCTTTAGGTGTAAGGCGATTTATGCACCTGAAAGTTTGTTTGCCGAACCGCTGAGTAACCAATCTGTTAGCCATTGGGTTGTCAGATCTGCGATGAGATAAAATGAGGATGTCTCAGATCAAAATATTAGATGATACGAAGGTTGTTTTTTTAATTTATTGATTAAGTACTACACACTAAGCGGCACCCATTATGGGGGTCTCGTCATCGGGGTATTCTCTGAGGTCAAGAGTTACTGTCCTACTCGAATTCTCTCTCTGCTCCCTATAAATTCCAACCAATGAATCAGATTTCTCAAATAAAGAATTCTTCAAAGATATCACTATGAACTGGAAGGTGGGGCTGGAGATCTTCTTGATATAGGTGGCGATTCTATTGACGTTCGCAGAATCTAGAGCAGCATCAACCTCATCCAACACAAAGAAAGGAGATGGTTGGAAAGAGTGGATAGCAAACAATAATGCTAAAGCAGCCATGGTTTTTTCACCGCCTGAAAGGAGTTCCATATCTCTAAATCTTTTCATTGGGGGCATGGCATGGTACTTGATTCCGTGTAAATATGGCTCATCATCAGATTCCAAAGTTAAGTATGCAGACCCACCCATAGGAGAGGATGCAGTTATGGTAAGCTCTTTATAAATCTCATCAATTTTACCAGAAATATGTTCAAAAGCCTTGACAAAGAGTTCTTGCCTTTTCCTTTTAACTTGTTTGAATCTTTCAGTCGCTTTGTTTTCAGTTTGTCTTGCCTTCGTAAAGTCTCTATCAAAACTCTTCAACCTAGACTCTGTATCCTTTAATCTTTCGGATGCCTTGTTATTAGGGGTCAACTTTTGTAATTCTTCAATGATCTGGGTCAATCTAGCTTCTAACTCGGCTTCAATGGAAACAGAATTTCTTTCCCTCAATCTGTCTTCCAACATGTCATAATCAATGGAAATCTCATATGTTTCTGCTGCTAATTTGTCTAAAGACTCGCTCAAAGATATTTGATCTAACATTCCATCTTCTAATGGGATGATGATATTTTCAATCTTACAATTCTTGAGAATATTAACTCTCTCAATATCAACCTTCAAAAGCGTTTCCTCTATACTGCTTATAGATTTCTTGGTGGTACCAATTTCTGCCTTGCACTCCTTGATACCAGTCTCAATATGATTGGTGTACTTCAACTTTTCTTTCAAGTTGTTTTCTAGAGCTTGTTTCTCTTCCTGTATCACCTCATATTCGGCCTCTTGCTGAGTCAATAATGTTTCGTGCTCTTCCTTTTGTTCCCTGATGCCCATTATCTTATGTTCCATCTCCCTTATCTCAGCTTCGAGCTTTTGTTTACGATCCCGAGTATCATCAACAGATTCAGAGTCGAATTTTATCTTGTTTGTTAAAGTCATAATCATCTTGTTAAACTGTGCCCTTTCTTTTGATTTAGCTCTGAGCGACGAGCCGTGTAGTTCTTCGTAATCAGAAAGTTTCTTGAATCCGTTCATCTCACAAAAGTTAGAAAATATACCTTTTTGAATTTGGTCAACTTGTTCGTTCAAATCATTTAACTGTTTATCCACCTCAGTCAACTTAGTACGTTGTTCTTTAATTGAATCTTTCAAGGCGGTGATAGCGCTCTTATTGAAATCAATTTCCGTGTCCTTATCTTTCATAGATCTTTCAATGACCTCCTTCTGGTTTCTTAATAACGGTAACTTATCATCTATCTCAGCAATAGAGTCATTGATGAGACTGATTTCCATTTCTTTCGGTTTGCTCTCGGAAATCTTGGATAATTCTTGAGTCAAGTCATCCTTGACTTGTGTCAAATTTTTGATTTCATTCTTGTCCCAGCTAACGTTACCGATTCCTTCAGCGTTGACACCCCCAGACATCAACCCAGCTTTATTGATGAGTGAACCCTGCATTGTGACTATCTTATTATCCAACTTCCTATTACCCCACTTCAACTCTCTTGCAACAGCCAAATCTTCCGAAACCAAAGCATTGCCTATTATATAGTTAACAGCGGTCTCTAAATAGTTTTCTTGCACTTCTACAACATCAACACCGGGTTGAGCTCTAGGGTGGAGGGACCTAAGATAGTTCAAGTTGACATGATCAGCAGTGATGGTGTCTAAAGGGATAAAAGTAGCAACACCAAGCCGTCTTTCTTTTAATATCTCGATACATTTATATGCAATAGCAGTAGTCTCAACAATAATGGAATCATGGTTTCTACCCAATAAGGTGGCTAAAGCTGCCTCATATTTCTTAGAAGATGGTCTCAATAACTCGTAGACAAAGCCTTTAATGGAATTTCTGGGTAGTAAGCCTTTGATAACCAGTAAAAGTTCTCTTTGCTTCCTGTACTTGTTTGAAGCTCTCTGTTTTGAAGTCAAATCATCGAGTTTTACCAAGACGTCCCTTAATTCTGAGTTGAGTTTCAATTCTTTGTAATTGAACTTCTCCATTTCTTGGGTCAAACTATTTCTGAGAGCTATTTTATCGCCTTTTGTGGCAAGTAACTCACTTATTTGGGAATTTACAGAAGATAGATTCAAATTTAATTCACTGTTCTTTGTGAATTCTAATTCACTGATAACATTTTCGTAGGTTTCTATTTGATCTCTTTTGATCTTCACAATAGACTCAATTGAATCTTTGTCATTCTGGAGTAAGCTCAACTTCTCTTCGAGTTCAGAACCCCCATTGGCTAGGAATTCTTTTCTTAGTTTATTGTATTCGGTGTGGATCTCAGGAGCCAAATCAGAAGAAGATATTGCTTTGTGAATTCTTTCCTCAAACCGTTTAAATTCCTTTTTGAGAGTATTCAACTGTTTTTCAAGAGAAGAAATAGCTCCATTCTTTTTTGTAATTTCATTGGACAAATCTTTTACCTTGATTTTGTGGTTGCTGATTTTGTTGAGCAAGGATTTCTGTGATGCATTTATTGGGATGATATCCCTTTTTTTCTGTTCAATACTAGACTCCAAAGTGGATAATCTATCGTCGAACTTGGACACTTCGAGAGACTTTGTAGAATATTCGGCTACCAATTTTTCAAAAGTGGTTTCCTCTTTTTTTAACGAATTCTTTAAACTCTTCATTTCTTTCTTTTGAGCATCGAGCCTTTCTTGCATTTCTTCATGCTTTGACTCATTATGATATAATTTGTATAAATTCATTATTTTTATTAAATCCGACTTCTCTGTTAATTTCTGTTCAAATAATTCTTGCTCGTGTAGTTGCTCCTTGTACTGCTTAGATTCGCTGTTTAAAATTCTCTTTCTTGAGAACACAGAGTTCGAAAGTTCATGTGCTTTATCTACCTCTTCTTTGAGATCATCAAACTCCTTAGCATATTCAATAGAGCCACTGATTGTTTCAACCAATTTAGTTAAATCTTTTGGTGTTTGAGAAGCGATCAGTTCAACATCACCTTGGAATACCAAAAAGTTTTTTGCTTTAATTAAAATATTTTCGTTCTTCAATACGCTAGAATACTGTGATGCGGTGACCGTTTTATCATCAATTTTGAATTCAGTGCTGCCATTAGATGTTATAGTTCTCTTGAATTCAACCTTAGATCCATCCTCTTGTTCATAAACTGCCTTAACATAAGCAGACGTAGGGTTTCTTTCAATGACGTCCAAAGAAGCGTCAGGTAGAGATACGTCTTCTAATCTTCCTCTATAGATTAAATCTTTTAAATTCAGGGATCTGAGTTGTGAAGATTTGATACCTAACACGAAAGAAATGGCATCCATCATATTAGACTTACCAGCTCCATTTGGACCAATAATGGAAGTAAAGCAACTGGTTCCAAATCCAATCAGTGATGTTCCTTTATATGACTTGAAGTTGTGCAATTCTAGGCCGATTAATCTCCCCATGAGAATGTGTTAGTGATGTGAATATATAAGTGATATATCTTACGCGTCGCGTAAATTTTTGGCTGCGTAAATTTTGGTTACTTAGTGTTTTCTGGCTGCGAAACCTGACTGAGCAGTTCGAAGAGTAATTGCAAACACATCGCTATGTAGGGTATACGAAACAGCAGGAACACTCTTGCACAGATGGTAGCTCGTAATTTCAGAGAAAATTTATTCCTCAAGAAATAGTTGCTTTCCATTTTAATCACTCTTGTTTCAACTCTAATTAACTACACACTCTAATTGTCGTAGCTTAGCAGGCTCCAGTTCTTTGGATCAAATCGAAAAAAGGAATCTGACTATTTCTGACAACTTTCAAGCGTTTGGTAATTTTCGTTAGTAGCAGGAAGCAGGCCATTTAGGCCAATCACCTCTCGATCACAAATATGAGCCCATCCATTGTAACGTCTGCATATATGAAAATTACTGGTTGCTCATAAATATGATAAATATGATATAGCTTAATTCAGAATACTTTTTTCGGTTCATTTGGAAGCAACACAAATTCCCGATCTTATACCATTCCATTCATCAAGCTTCATAGATTGTGCAGTCTTTGATAGCTACCAGATATTTGTAACCATTCATCATTATCGATAAGCACACGCACTTGCCCAAGAGATAAGAGGCACCAAATGTCAAAATTCCCTCCTCATCTTGCCATGTACTTCAATGAGAAAGGGCAGCCGTTACACCCAGAAAGTGATGAACAAATTAGAGATAGTTTCACGTTTCTTTCCCCTTTCCAATGCTTAGGACTAGGGTTCAAAGACTCTAGATACCAATCGCTCCCACCTGATGATTCAGAATATAGAGACTCAGATGATGACGAAGAAAGTGACGAAGAAATTGTTCCGGATTTACCATACAATTCAAGTTGTGAGTCTAACATGACAAGCTCGTTAAACAGTTCCGAAAGGCTTTTTAAGTTAAGACAACTTATGAAAGAACACGGTATTGCGGTTTATATTGTTCCAAGCGAGGACGAACACCACACTGAGTACACTGCTGCAGCTGACAAAAGAAGAGAATTCATATCTGGATTCACTGGTAGTGCAGGTATTGCAGTGGTTACTTTGGATAGTGTTGAGGGAGAGACGTTAAGAGGTGAAGCTGCAATTTCTACCGATGGGAGATACTTTCTTCAAGCTGAGAAACAGCTCGATAAGAACTGGATTTTGTTGAAACAAGGGATTCCACTGTACCCTAAGTGGACACAGTATGCTATCAGCAAGGCTATTGAAAGCAGCTTTTCGCACGTCATTTCTGTGGACCCTAAAGTAATCAGTTTATCCTCAGGTGAGTTTTTCGAGAGAGCTGCAAAGACTCAGTATCAGGGTCAATTTGAATTTAAACCCTTGTTTGAAACCAATTTGATTGACGAGGTGTGGGGTGACGAAAAACCCACAAGATCTCTCGAGCCAGTGTTTGTTTATGACATGAAATATGCTGGTGAAACTGTAATACAAAAACTTAAAAGAGTACGTGAAAGAATGGCAATTCATAACGGAACTCATTATTTAGTGACAGACTTGAACGATATCTCCTATCTATTCAATTTGCGTTGCTTGAGCGATGTAGATTTCAACCCAGTATTCTTTAGTTTTGTTATCATAACTCTTGATGCAGTGACAGTTTACGTGGACGAGAGAAAGTTGTCTGATATTGCGGTCCAGGATCATTTAAACAGGGTTGTGAATCTTAAAGTCAAACCGTACGATAATTTTTACCAGGATCTTACCACTCTAAAAGCAAGCATTTCCAATCCTGATGTTAAATTAATCTTACCTGCCAAGGCTTCTACCACTTACGCTATCTTGTCGTCAATTCCTCAATCTATTTCGAGACAAGAAATAGTCTACGACCCGATTATTTCTTTCCTCAAAGTATACAAGAATAAGACAGAGCTTTTTAATTCGAGACTTGCTCAGTATAAGGATTCTTTGGTTTTTATTTTGTTTGCCTCTTGGTTGGAACATCAATTAATTTCTAAAAGGGCTGTAATCAACGAGTACCAAGCTGCTTGTAAAATTCATAGTATAAGAAGAAAGTTTCCAAATTTCCTTTCAGAATCGTATGAAACAATTTCATCGTCTGGAGCAAATGGTGCAGTGATTCATTACGCTCCATCAAAAAGTGAAAATTCCATTATCAATCCGAAGCAAATATATCTTCTAGATTCAGGAGCTCAGTATTTGGAAGGTACAACCGACATCACTAGAACCTACAAGTTCGGACACGAAGCTCTTTTGCCTGAAGATAAAAAATACTATACTTTAGTATTGAAAGGACACTTAGGTGTAGCTCTAGCAAAATTTCCTCCCAACAATCCTTTTTCTGGTGCCATTTTAGACTCATACTCTCGACAACCATTGTGGAATGAGGGTCTTGATTTCAATCATGGATCTGGTCATGGTATAGGCGCTTGTGGAAGTGTCCATGAGGGCCCACTATATTTACTGACAAACGGGAGTCCATCAAACACTAATCTCATTGCTCCTGGTGCTATCACCACCATTGAACCTGGTTATTACGTTCCGGGGGTTAAAGGGTTCCGTATTGAAAGCGAAATCGAAGTGGTTGAACGTGATGAAGCTTTTGGAAAGACTCGTGAAGGGGAGAAGTACTTGGGATTTAAGTACTTGACCAAGGTACCATTTTGCCGCAAGTTAATTGACACGACTTACCTCAGTGAAGTTGAAATTAAATGGATCAACGAATTCCATAAAAGTATAAGGGACGATTTTTCCCACAAATTATTGGATATGAAAGAGTTTAGAGCTCACCGGTGGCTTATCAATGAAACTAGACCTATATAAATCCATTCACGATAATAATTAATGTATTCGTTAGTAATATACAATATTATACAATAGTTCAATGTTTGATAGAAGTAGAATAAAATGTTGGAAACCTCATGTTTTTATCCTTTTTTTCATTGAAAGCTGGTCTCTTGAATGTTCCAGGCTTCTTCAAATTTTTCAAGTTTACCAGTAATCCTGATTGTGAATTGGAATTAGATTGGGAAGAAAGAAATGGTTTCTTTGTGTCGTCATTTTTGTAAGCCGGAAATTTTAAGTTTACTGAATTATTACTGGGTGCTGCTTTGAACCGCTTAGAAGGATGAAGCGAGTCGTCATGAACATCATTAGCACCGTGTGCTCTATGAACTCCTTGTTGAGATAATGCATCTAGGGTTTGTTCAGCTTCGTAATTGATTTCATCATTATAGATTGACTTTAAATTATCCAATTTGATGTTTGATCCTCTTGCCAAATATATCAATCTTTCCTGTTGGTCGATTGAAGAGAACGAATTGAGAAGATTCTTCATTAAAGTAGTAACAATGGTATCAATTCGTTTAAACTCAAAACCAGGATCAAAGTTAAGCAAATAGACAGCTGATGCTGAAGCTATGGTAACAGCTGTTGTGAATAACCCAGTTTCTGGATCATCTTTTGGAGCGAAGTTAGAAAATACATTGAAGAAATCAGCTATTAATTGAGACAAGTGCTTGTCTTGGATGAACTGTTCGTTGTTGAATTCTTTAGATGCTGGATCATTAGCATCGTCGGCTTCTTTCTTCTGTTTCAACAATCTTCTTGCTTTCCGTCTATTAAATTCCTCCTCAATCCAGTTGAGCTTTTCAATAGACTCCTTTTCACCAAACATTGAAGTGGCTCTTTTCATAACTCTTACCCGCAAATCGTTGTCTTTGTTTCTCTCGCTATTTTCCTCTCTCCATTTCTTCTTACGTTGTCTATTTTCGAGACGGATCTTCTCCTTGTACTCAAGATTGGTTAAATTAGACTTGTCAAAAATATTGCTTTTTATCTTTAAATTTGAAAAACTGGTGATGCAATTAATAATTGAGTTTGTGATTAGGGTGATAAGATTGTAGTTATAGTTTAATACGTCTCCTGTTGTTGGTTTACCTGCTAGAATCAAAATATGGTCAATTGCAACAATACACTTCAATTTAGAATTGGATCGCAAATAATGTTTTGATAAGATCAAGGAATTGACGAACAACTTTTCAAGATTGCTGTTCTTGTATTGGTTGATAATTGAAATTAATGACAGCGAATTCTTGAAAATTTGAATATTGGAATTCGTTAAGAAACTAGTTAAGGATTTGATAACCGTGAATAAACTCGAATCGTTATTCTTTGATAAGTTACTCATCAAGGAACTTAAATGATTGCTTAAGTTTGCAGGCTTTTTTATGTTAAGAGACTCAAATATGGATAATCGATTATGCACATCTGCATCTGACATCAGACCCCTATTTTCATCAACTTCAAGATTGTTCAATAACTCGGTTGGATTCTCCATCGCCATATTGAATGCGTTTGTCAATATATCATTCATTTGACTTTTGTCTAAGTCTACCGAACTGTTCTCTTGTTGTTCGCCTACAACATTTTTGAACGCATTGGCAATGGTGTATTGTAATTGGTCATCATCGACTTCTTCATTGTTCTCATCCACATTATCAGAAGAATCACCGTGAAATTGAACGGCATCTTTCTGTTTAGTTCCTTGGTTCACAAAATGGTTCAAAACACTTTCGTCAATCTTGGGTAAATTCATATGTTTGTTTTTTCCTTGGTTGGTTTCATCAACTCCACCTACTTGATGGGTAATTTCTTTAGCTAATTGTTGTAAAACATCATCAGGTATTGGATCATGCTGTTTGTCTCTTTTCTCAATCAAGGTTTGAAGAGATTCTGATATCACTTTATTCAAATTGTCATCTTCCATGTTATCTTCTAAGGCTTCCTGTTGTTGTTCATCTTCAGCAGGTCGACTCTTTTTAATGGACTCAAATGCATTGCCAATTGCATTTTGAAGATCTAAGTCATCATCATCTTCACCCTCTTCGAATCCCTTTTCCATTTGAAGCGGTGAATAGTCGCCGGTTTCTCTTTCGGGCATTTTTGAATCACGATGGTCAGTCTGTTTTTGTTCATCGGTCATTCCATGTTCCACGTTTTCCAGTTCGTCTTCATTAACATGTTCGTGGGTATCATGCTGCTCCTTCATACTTTCAGGATGGTCATTTTCATTACTCTCATTATCTAGAGAATCTTCGTTCATATTCTCGTCGTGTTGTACACCTTCCTTTGGAACATTTATACTTTCTATGGCACTAGAAATGGCATTCGCGAGGTTGAAGTCATCATCGTCACCATTTTCGTCATTATTTTGGTTATCATTTTCGTCTTCTTTCTCGTCTTCTTCGTCGTCATCCTTGTTCTCATTTTCATTCTTTTTTTCCTGATTGTCCTGGTCTTTGGTGTAGTCACGAGAACGGTCTCTTGAAGTATCCTGTGTATACTCTTGTGAGTGTCCTCGTTCCCTGTCATTCTTAGCTTCATCTCTCACTTTTTCGCTACCGTCATGCTCCTCCGTTTGGTGTTCATGGTGTCGTATGTTTGAATCCTGTAAGCTTTTAAATGCATCGTTTATGGCATCGTCAAAATTTATGTCCAACTTCTCTTCATTATCGTGATATTCTTGTTGATTGACCTCGTACCCATGCAGGTCACCGTACGGTATTTCATCGTGATATTCTTTAGGCTGTTCATGGTGTATATCTAAGTCTTTATTATGATATTGTTCGGATTCTTTATCATTATTTTGTTGTTGATTCTTACTGGATGCTTCGAGATTGTTCTCGTTACTGTCTATGTTATCGAGTTCGAAGTGCTTGAAGACGTCACCTATAGCGTTTTCAAGCTCTAAATCATCCACATACTTGTCAGTCATGATGAAAATAAACAATAATTCGCGATGATGAGGGAGATAACCAAGGAAAGGTTAGTAAAGGAAGAGGTAGACAGAACACGGCTAACCACAAATACTACGGCAGACTACATACTTTGCATTTATCTCAGTTATATGTATCACTCTTAATACTTTCATCTAAAGAGCTCACTAATGGCCACCCACCTACCATTGAAGAAGCTCAAATTGTAGGGATTTCACGTGAATATTAGTCCTAATTACCACTCTTACTCCACGTCTTTCTATATTACTTCTTCTCTACTTCATACCTACCAATAACCCCGTACCCTTCTCTCGGGTTCCGCCTTTATCGTTCACCTGAAACTCAGATTTTCCACACTAAAATCTGCTTTTACCATATCAAAGCTTCATTAGATTCTGAACCACACACAATAAAGTCCACCGGACATGATCCTTCAATCTTTGGTAGAAGCTTGAGAATGCTTTCAAACTGAACAATCCATATTATTTATTAGTAGAGATTTTGAGTCCAGTCTCATTGCATGAAAAGAATATTCACTAGTAAATCTAATTGTCACTGGAAGAAGAAAGCTTATAAATTCAAATGCACAAGCCGAGTTTTGTGTGTATTCTAGAAATCAATATTTACAGTATATTATGCGTTTCGATACAGTAACAACAACCCGTAGGGATCATTACTCTTTACAACAACTAACGAGCTCATCAGGAGAAGGCTCATTGTATCCAAACACAAGCTTCCCGAAGAAAGCACCAAGAATACATGAAATGATGATGTAACCGTTGTAGTACATGAAAAGTAACATGATGATGTAACTTGCACCCCACTGAATTGTAAAAATGATGGACCTGATGAGGTGATTGGTAATTGAGGTATTACGACGTCTGGCTAACCACTGGTGTGAAGCAACATACGTGTAAGGATTTACAGTTGGATCGTTGACCTTTGGGTCGAAGAGTTCTTTTTCCAATGTCAAAGCGTCAAACTCTTTGGCTACTCTGTTCAACCATTGGTAGAAAAATACCAACAAGAATACCCCAATACAAGACCCAGCAAACATTCCTTTACTAGTGACATGCCATGACTTGGAAATAAAACAAGAATCTATGGTATACCAGTTCCATAACATGGATATTTTACAACTGTGGGTTGGAGGAGAGCTACCCATACCTCCCATACCTCCCATCGACATCTTCACATAAGGGTCTAACTGCGGAGAATCCATTATTGACGAAACAACTTTTATCGAACGGCTGAAACTTGCTATGAAGGAAGCATTAGACAATGGTTTCTTCTTATATAGTTTCTCTATGAGTCAATTAAATTTCCAATAATTTCGATTGAGTCAATTATATATCCGCATGAAGAAATTGGTTTGCATTTAGAATCGTATGAGAAGTCTATTCAAAAAAGGCTAATTTTCAAGTACGAGATCTGAACACTTACGAGTCAAAGAATTATGATATACCAATGGCTGCAAAAAAAAAAATAAGATGGGCTTCTGCACTACCTAATCCCGTATACGCATAAATTACACAACCTCACTAACAGTTTTGTGCCTGTACCGGGAATCCCTCCACCAGACTAGTCCCCCACTTCAACGCGATTAGATACTTGCGACTGGTATGACTGCATCTGTGTTGTGCCCCATAACATCATAACGTTGATAGGGCCATAAGACGTCACGTGCGCTACTCTATACCAGTGGCGGAAACGTATATTCTCTTTCTTTCGAGAAAAAAAGACAGTCTAGAAACACCACTCTTTGAACCCCCCCACATTCGTCCAGGTGCACAAAAGTCCGAAACTTAACACTTTGAGAAATCAATCTGCGGTATTTCCGGTACCGCTGATTTTGGAGATTCCATCCACCCTCACCACGATCATCGCGGTAACGAACCCCAGGCTGTCGTGGCAGCAATTGGGGGAACCGGACTACTCATCGGAATCACACAGCAAGTTCCCTCACCTACACCAGTTCAACGTGATAGCACCCAAATAAAATGACCTTGGCCCAGTAAAGATTTGTATTCCTCTCTAACGTCACATACTTGAATATCCCGAACAATTCCACGACCGAACCTTGAAAAACACTCCAATTAGGTCTAGTCATATACTTTCGATTAGTCCCACGATCCAACAATTTCGTGCACCCGCATGTCCAGCCGATTCGCACCCAAATATAAATACGTCCAGATTTCCTGAAATATTATTAATTTAACTCAATTTATTAATTTGAATATGTCTAACTCCTTAGAACAATTGAAAGCTACCGGAACCACCATTGTCACTGACACTGGTGAATTCGAAAGTATTGCCAAGTACACCCCACAAGATGCTACTACCAACCCATCTTTGATCTTGGCTGCTTCTAAGAAGCCAGAATACTCGAAACTAATCGATGTTGCCATCGATTACGCTAAAGATAAGGGTTCTTCCAAGTCCGAAAAGGCCTCTATTGCTTTAGACAGATTGTTGGTTGAATTTGGTAAGGAAATCTTGGCAATTGTCCCAGGTAGAGTCTCTACTGAAGTCGATGCTCAATTATCTTTCGATAAGCAAGCAACCATTGACAAGGCTCTTGAAATCATCAAGTTGTACGAATCAATTGGTATTAAGAAGGACAGAATCTTGATCAAGATTGCTTCTACTTGGGAAGGTATCCAAGCTGCTAAGGAATTAGAGGCTAAGCACGGTATTCACTGTAACTTGACCTTATTATTCTCTTTCGCTCAAGCTGTTGCATGTGCTGAAGCTAAGGTCACTTTGATCTCCCCATTTGTTGGTAGAATCTTGGACTGGTTCAAAGCTTCTACTGGTGAAGCCTACACCCAAGAAACTGATCCAGGTGTTTTGTCGGTTAAGAAGATCTTCAACTACTACAAGAAATTCGGTTACGACACCATTGTCATGGGTGCTTCCTTCAGAAACACTGGTGAAATCAAGGAATTGGCAGGTTGTGATTTCTTGACTGTTGCTCCAAAATTATTGGAAGAATTGATAAACTCATCCGAAGACGTTCCAAAGAAGTTGGACGCTGCTTCTGCTAAATCCAGTGATGAAGAAAAGGTCTCCTACATTGATGATGAAGCTACTTTCAGATTTGCTTTGAACGAAGATGCCATGGCTACCGAAAAGTTGGCTCAAGGTATCAGAGGTTTCGCCAAGGATGCTAAGACTTTATTGGCTCAATTGGAAGAAAGATTCTAAGTATATAGAAAGCAAAGTAGTAAATGAGCAGATAGTTAATATAGTTGTTACTTGTAGAGATTAGTCAAATTTCATCAAAAAGAAAAATACCAGCTAACGTCATACAGCTTTCGTTCTCTAATCCATTAAAATCCAGATTTTCAACCCTCACCGCACTATGACTATTAGAAAGCCGATAACTAAGACCGTATCTTCCCCATATCCAATTATAGAGGAGTCTGAAATCATTAACGGTTTCGGTAGAGGATCTCTGGAGCTTGGAATCCCGACTGCTAACATTCCAATCACCGATAAATTGTCTCAATTAGATCCAGGTATTTACTTTGGATATTCCAAGGTCTCAGCAGTCCCTAAGTCTCCGAAGACCAAAACTCGTCAAGATGGTCAAGAGGTGGTGTTCAACCATGGGGCTAGGCTTAGTGATAAAGAAATCTGTGTATTCCCTATGGTGATGTCTATTGGTTTTAACCCATTCTATAATAATCGTGAAAAGACAGCAGAGGTTCATATTATTCATAGATTTGATGAAACTTTCTATGGTGCCAAAATCAAATATTCTGTGTTGGGATACATAAGACCAGAGTTGGACTATACTACGAAAGAAGCGTTAATAGAAGACATAAACCTCGATATAAAATTGGCATTAGAAGCTTTAGAAGATGCCGAATACCTGCAATATAAAGATTTGAGCAATTAGGCGGACATTATCAATGTTGTTATGTGAAAATGTTGGAGAAGTTGATCTGTCCAATAAGGATCCTTTGGGCCAGCAGTCCCGTGGTGCTAGGTGTCTATATCATATAGGTAGAATATATTTATTAGTTAAGCAAGTGCAGGATCAACAGGAAAACTCCGCCCTTATAGTGAGTCCAAAGTATCAGTCGATGAAACATTTATAGATGGCAAGTTGAGGCCATTTCGACTTGTTGAGGAAGGAGTCGTTTTGGATCACGCCCCTTTCTGTGTAGTCCCCTCTGATAAAGTCGAGCTTTTGTAAATTGAAGTTTGAGACTTAACGACCTAGGGTTATTCCTTCGCAAAAATTGCTGAATGCCCTAGCGTGCAGCTTATTGGAGGAAATAGATTCCATTAGGCGAATCAGAGCCCTTCAACGGGTACAGCTGAATGCCTAAAGACAGTTCATGTTTGTCAAAGTTAAAATGCTGTTAGTGCAGTCCTTGCGTTGAGTCCAAAAATAAAGTGGAGCTTCACTCCGTTACACCCTTATTGAAGAAGGTAGATGGTACAATTGCTAATTGCATCATCACGTACCAAAAATTCAATTGGTTTGTAGTTCAAGGTCAAAAAAAAAAATGCTGTCATTTGAGAGTATGGCATTCATATAATTGTCCTTGAATTTCACCTGAGATTTTGAAACACATCTTGTTTTCAATACATCTAGTAGGTTTACTCTAAGTTTCCTTTGTATACCGCATGTTTCATCTCTCTACTCGAGCAGGAATGATCATTTTTGCAGCCTATTTTAAGGTTAACGCGCGAGGCTGCAATGCGTTTGACTTAAATAAGAACACCTTCATTAGCTGGTGGGTGCTAGAATATGTAAATAATTAAGCACTGGAAGAATGAAGAATCTCAATATATAAGTTTATTTTAATCTGTGTTCGCCAACTCAGCCGTTCGGACTTTTGAAATATCCTATAAAATTATTCTGAACCCGCAGGCATTCCTTCGGGGACCCTGAATTTGAATACTTCACAACTATTTTCCAAATCATGAGTGGTACCACTGAAAACTAGCTTGTTCACAATCACAAATCTTCAAGAGTTTCCTACTCGAGTGTACGACGGCCCATTCCCTATGTTGAAAAGATTGTTCGGCAATTTGACTGCAAAATGTCGCTTAAAAAAGGTACGTACAATTTGTTGGAATCGACGCACGGCTGGATCAGTTGTACGCATACCTGCGCAGACCTATAATTAACCTGCTGAAATCTCTTTTGGCGTCAGTGTCTTTCTATAAATGTCAACTAGTGACCGACTCTGCTTAGTACTCATTCGTCAAATCTAATTTATGGACCCAACTTGATACTTTTATAATACTAATTCCGGGTAAACGGTTGCAAAATTGTAACGATAACTTAAATGAGTCACGTATAGTGGACACATAAGGATAAACAAGCAGCTTTCAGACTCACGGTATTACTGACCTATGCCGTGCTCCTGTTCGTATATTAACCTTCTTTGAATACTTCTCCGTTCCGATAATTCACAGTTTAGACCACAGCAATTAATAAAGTCATGGTAAAAAGCTTATGGAGTCAGTGCCAATTAAACACAATTACACTTCTCGTTTTTAATTCCCTAGTTTTTGGATCCTTTATACCTCTGCCGTCACCCAAACTAGTTATCCTTCGATCCCTCTGCTTCACAAAGCAAGAACTTGGCAATCTCGTACTAGCTCATTTATTCGCAATTCTCACAACCTTAATTAATCCTTATCATGGAAGCTTCTTGTCATCTCTCACAGTATACCTGTGCAGAGATCCTGGAGTGTCTGTCGTACTATGCTTTAGCTCGAAACTACTACTGTAACACAAGTCATAACGCTGTGGCCTTTGCTGCTTATACAGGAGGATTTATTCTTATAGTATCAATGCTCCTCATACTACTAAGCCTAGTCATCAGTAACTATTTGTTCACTAACTTACATGCAATTACAGACGCTTATAAAGTGCACCCCAAACTCGTATACTTTGTAATGGTTCCTCTTCTCAATTCCTTAGGGGACATTACCAGTTACTATTACGGACTCCGTACTAGCCCTGAATTAGTGCTTGGACAACTCATAGGTAGTAATCTCATAATATGTGGCTTAGTCTTGGGTACCATTTGTTTCTTGGCCCCGTCGCCAATGCATGGTGATAAGTTGATTCTATTGGACATTGCATGGTTATTTATGGTATATGTGATATTTAATATAATAGTTAACGATGGGGAAATAAGCTTAGCAGAGAGCGGTGCAATGGCTTTCATGTATTTGGCCCACTTGGTGTATCTATATTTGGCATATTTGCTCGTTCCAGCTCACCGTGGTAGATTTGAGGTTGAAGATGACGAGGCTCTCTGTGGACCTCAAGATAATGGATCAAAGTCTGGCGTTCATGATCCAGAACAGGCCTCCACAAGTCTGAACTTCTTGAATCCTTCACTAAGTAACACACCACTTTTCCCATCCCGCTCCAAATCTCCGGTAGAAAGGGCTGTAGGTGATGGAACGGTTCCATTGAACTTGGACGAACGTTTAGAAAGATTAGACCAACAATCTTCAAGTGATGTTTTTGGTATCAAAGTGATACACTATATCATACATCGGGTCAATTCTGCTGTTATTTTAGTAATCCCTCCATCTAAATGCCCAAACCGTCAGCTATATTTCACCTATTATTACACTATCGCTAGTATTCTCCTGTTTACTAAGCTTCCTACAGGGGCCAGCACCATGACACAGACAATAATGGGTGTATGCATAGTGAGTTTATTTACACTTTGCACAACCCTTAATAGATTATACAATCTCCCTCAACTGATAAACTGGATTGGAATAGTAACATCAGTATTTGTGGTTCAAATGATATCTTCAACCACTGTGTGGCTTGTACAGAATTACGGGATTCTTCTACGACTCAATGACTTCACACTTGGGTTTCTCATATTCTCTATCATGAACTCTATCAACGACATTATCACAAATATAACTTTAGGGCTCAAGTACAACGCAATAGTGGGGATCCATGCTTGTTTAGGTACACCATTATTACTTGTATTAGTAGGCATCGGTTGCAATGTACTATTCCTTCGGAAGCCACTCACTTTCAATTTGGATGCTGACATGTTAATGGCCTCTCGTGGATTAATCTTTCTAGTGGGATCTTTGTTATTTATGATTCCCTTGACAGGTTGGAAATTAGGGAGGGCAGTTGGAGTTGTGGCTTTGGGATTTTGGTTGGCTATAATAATAGTCAACTGGATGCACATGTAGTATTAATTTTATAGACCAATTTACGATTGATGACTTTTAATTCGTTCTTTAGTCCCTAAGTACCTATATTTTTAACAAACAAGTGTAGTTAAATATTGTTGTCTCACCCTTCATTATTCAAAATCCTTTCATTATCGTTGACCATGATCATTTTCTTTCAAGTTTCACTGCAAGCTTCGTACCCGAAAGTTTCATTGATTAGTTCCAGGATTTTTTGCCTAAAACCTTTTGTTGTACGTCGCTTCTTTGTTGTTTTGAATGTCAAGTCTTCTACCGTGTTTTTGGAGCTAACAGTTCTCTTTTCTTGATAAAAAAAGTACCTACAGTCCTTCCACCAAGACAGAAACGTCTCTTCTGTCAGAATAGAAACAACTTCTCTAGTCGATTCTTCGGCAAAACCTAGTAGTTGTTTGATACCTTTCATACCCTTGTACTTTTCATTTCTGAGCTCAAGTTGATGTGTAAGAGGATGCTTTTCAGTGTGGCGTCCATTTTCTACTGATTCCTGTCGTTGATTGATTTCATCTTCCATGTCATATAGTACAAACTGTGCCAGAGATTGTCCCACGTAGCTGAAAGCATCATCGTAAATAGACTCAGTCTTTTCAAGTCGCTGAGATTTTTCGGATGAAATATCTGTGATATCGTCAAATAGCTTATTCACTCCAATATAAGCATCAAAATCGAAAATGTCATCGTCGTACTCCACTTCTTCATAAATAGTTGAAAGATATCCTTTTATTATCTTGTCTTCTGTATCAGGATCATAGTACTCAAACTTCTCTGCGTCGTCTCCAAAGGATTCTACAAAAGTACATTCAGGATTCTCTTCCGTTGAAACCGGTAAAACCCTTGTTTGTGGAGCTAAAGCCGGTGATGGAGTAACCGCGAGGGAAGTTTTTGTAGCAGACCTTATATTAATTTTAGGAGTATTTTCATGCTCATCCTCATACCAATTAAAAGGTTTGTTGCTTTCGAAAGTTTTTGAGATTTCTGTATCTTCAGAAGTTTCATCACTTTCGTAATCGACTTCTTTGTCATCACTTTCAAACAAATCTTCCAAGTCACTATCATTTTCGTCGATTTTGTCACTTTGTTTGTCGCTTTCTTGTATATCAACAGCTGGGTTCAGTGAGTCGCAATTTGCAGCCATTTTTTCTCTGGTAGTTTTAAATTCATGGGAAAAGGTATTTGTTTCTTCCGTAGCAGCCCTATACTCTGGGCTAGTAAGATCAAACAACCTCATCATAATGGTGATCTTATCCTCAATGGGGCCGTTCAATGATGAAGATTTTCTACTCCTTTCTATAGTACGGGAAGCGTAGAACAAGTTTTTTTGGGGAACAATTAATTTAGTATTATGGTTTGCTGGATAATAGTTATCACGGAATCTTCTTGCACAAGAAGATGGGGCTACTCCAGCCATATTGTAGTAGCTTTAGTGTAAAGGGTGTCTTAGGGAAATTCAAGTTTAATTTATAAGCCAACTTTTCGCAGCCAAAAGGTATATGCTGAAAATTGTGTATGCTATATGGTATAACGGTATGGTGGTTAGCAGATCATTATAGTTTGATCCTTTCTATAAGGACCAAGAGGTACCAAAAGGAAATTCAAAGATTAACGTTTAAAAAAGACCAAGTCTTTAAAGAAAAAAAGGATATGTAGTATTTTTGATTCCCTATATACAAGTCGTGAATTTCACTGCTTTGTTTAACCTCAAAATCTTTGCTTTGATTTTTTGGCAAGAATATTTGTAGACCAGTTCCCTAAAATCAACATTTCGGAAAGCTCAGACTGAAAAGTTCTTTTGCCCAAGCCTGAGGAAATCACTGACCAATAACTCCAAACTATTATACATTACTACATCAATAAATATTTCAGCATCTCGTCATCGTACGAAGTGCTCTCTTGCTCAAACTCTCTCTTATATTGTGGGTGGTATTTGAGCCAAAGTTTTAAAACTTTGTGGTACTCTTCCGTTTTATTTTCACAACTTTTGAAAAGCTGTAGCTTTGTTTCATCATTGATATCATAATACAAAAGAATCTCCCACGGCTTTTCTACCTTGAATAGCATCTCTATAACATCTTTATTACCATATAGCCATTCTAGAGCTACAAGTTTATACACGTCTGTGTCTGTCGTAATCAAGGTTTTGGCATCGAGGTAATTTGCAGAATTTAAATTAAGGTCTATCAATTGACTCAAAAGTTTACCACGATTGAATCTGCGGAGAGTGATAGCTCGCTTGGTAATTTCTTTGGCAGTATCTAGCTTGTTTTGACGAATACGGTAGGAGATGTACTTGATCCAAATATCATCGTAGCTACAAGTACGTATTACAGCTCTTTCATATGCTTGAATCAAAGCTTGAGGGGGGAGGTGTAATTCCACGTAGTCTAAGTATTTTTGCCATGCCTTCAACTCGTTGATACTCACATACTTTGAATCGAAGTATGGTATAAGTTTCTTCTCATAATTATAAAGCCTGAATACTTTATACTGAGTTGTGATGTAAATTTCGGAGACATTCTTTTTTAGATTCTTTTCTGTGTGATTCCCTTGTTCTAATTTCAGAAACATCGTTTCGAAGAATTGCCCGTAGCCGTGCATAGGCACTTCAAGGGTATACCTTAAAAGGCGGTCATATTTAGCACCGAAGTCTAGCAGCTTATTTACGTTTCTGTAAGTATGAAGAAACTCAAGATAGAGTTGGTAGAATTCAGCTGCGTAGTAGTTGAATCCGATGTATTCTCTAGCCTTTTCGAATCTTTTCAAATGATCAATACAATTATCTTCAGTTACAGGGTGTGAAAATAATTGAAATATTAAGAACTCTTGCCATATACGGGGAGAGTAACTCAAGAAGACGAAAGCATTGTTGAACACTTCTGTAGCTTTATCAAAATTGGAGAGGTCAATTTCTAGTCTCGCATACTTGAGCCAAAAGTTCTCTAAAAGTGGGAATATTTGGAGGAAATCATTATAGATGGACCTTACTGCTTCAATTTTTTTTGGCGACGATGACTTGGAGATTACCAACTCAGGAGACAGTAGGAGGGCTTCCCATTTTTCTAAATTATAGGGATCTTTTAGTAGTTCCACTGAGTGCTGGTTCATAGAGGATGAGATGCGAATTGGTGGAAAAGTCTAGGGAGAGCAAGTTATCGCGAACCATAGTTCCCTAGGTGCTCCAAGTACCGAGAGATTGGCGAGGAGGATTCCACGAGGGATGGCGCGTGAAACTGCGTGAGGTTAGGTCGCGCCAGGAGTTCAAGAAGAATAGCTGGTTGAATGGTTAGTGTACTCTAGCACTGGCTGTGCTAATGCCCAAGGAAGCCTCATCTGAATCAAACAACCTAAATTCAAGAGCATTGACCAATAGCTCTTGATACTTTGAACCCAGGTTTATACGATGTTTTGTTCAAAGTTACAGACAATTTTTTTTTTTCAATACAGAGGATGATTATGAATCTAAAAAATAATCTCCGTATCGTCTCTGACCGTATAGTGGTTTGAAATACGGATAGCGATAATTTGATTTTACCCGATGTACTTTAACCTAATTATCCCCACTAAATCTCACGTAAAAGGGAATGTTTCATGCCTAGACCCCAACTTGGCAAGTAAACAGAGAAAGAGTCCGTAACTACTAGATCTCAAGAACCGGTCGATGAAATGAGCACAGAGTTAATAAAACCGGAACGAAATAGGCAAAACTAAGCATCCAGTGCAACCAACCTCGTTCGGGTTGGACTGGGACGAAAATGAGTAGCTCCAATAAATTCTTCTACCCCGAAAATCTATGCGCCAATGCTAATTATATACTACGGACAATGATTAAACTATTTCTGTACTGTATAGCTTTTTGCCTTAGAAAATAATGTGTTAAAAAAACAGAGAAAAATATTTGCAGCCAGAGTTACACTAACCTGGGTGAGATTATTAAACGAGAAAAGTCTACAAAGTATGAGAACAATAGTAACGAGAGTGAAAAGAAAACACCCCCATTTCACAGGACCTAGCAATGCTCACAACACTGGGTACAAGTCCAAAACCTCGGGCATGAGTTTCGACTCAACTGAACTGTAAGAAAAATAAATAAATAAACAAATAAAAGAGTCTGGTACTTTTTGACTACGGTAAGTTTAACGGAGAGACTGTGGGGCTCTACGCGAGGGTCTTATGGCGTGGAAAGCTTTAAGCTTTTCGAGGGCAAGAGGGTTGAGACTTGTGGGGGAAGCATTAACGCTGCCTGAACCCGGGGGCTATCGGGCACAGGTTTTTTTTTTTTTCAACCTCGGCGAAGCGAAGTGAGTTTAGGTTGTAGTTATTTCTTTACCCCAGACACAATAAGTGGGGATATACACAAGGGGATGGGTAATTTCAGTCAAGCTTCACCCGTCCCCAAAATAAGCCATTATGGAGTCTTGCGAATCCGGTATGTAGATAGAGGTAGGATATCTAACAATTTTTTTTCTTTTGTAGATGGGTCTTTAGCAACTTAACGTAAAGCGGTTTTACCCAGTCCGCCATCTGCTGTGTGGCTAGCCAATGCGGCATTGTCAATCCTCACTCAGAGTCGAATGATATGTTTTATCCTAAAACGGACGCGTAGACAGCCGTGTCCATTTTTTCAAGCGTCAAGAATAAAATTAAAAAAAGAAAAATGTTTTATGCGCTCGCTACCGAGGGTTTGTATAGAATCTCGGATTAATCTTTCTTTTTTGCGTGTCAGTGTCAAAAAATATCATATTGACATGAACGACCTGTCAAATTTTTCATCGGACATTTCTTGGCAGCAATGATCCTGTAAATTGCAGGACTTCATAGAGTATAATATTGCTAAGGGTCTGAAGCAAACCTGAGGAGTTGCCAGTAAATTTGGAATATAAAGTAGTACCTAATGTTTCGCGTGTTCCGGTAGATTAGATTCTTTATGTTTGGGCCCTGAGCCTATTTTGTCATACTGCATCTTTTATATACAGCTCTCACAGAATGCTGCATTTAAACCTAAATTGTTTTGTTTCTTTCTAGCTCGTCAGGGCAATGCACCCGATTCGGGATATTAACAAGCTAATTTATCGTTGTGGGGGAACTAAAGTTTTCCCTCTCGGAAGAGCACAAGAGGGGACCATAAGGAGTTTAACTGTATATGTATAAGCCTTTTTACATTAACCCACAATAGATGGTGGTGCTCGGGTCAAACTTCCACCCGATTGTGAACTATTCTGTTCTTTACCTTTTTTTTTTCGATTCTTATTCTTCAATTTTTATTTTGTAATGTTAGCTAAGTCTAGTAAAAAATTCTTGGATTATTACACACTAAATTCGATAATACAACATTAAAGTATAAAAATTTGTGAAAAAAAAATACCTCGAACCGTTGTATCAGTAGCGTGGATTATTAATGAGAGTACAGCGCAGTGATGTGTAAAATGGCCAAAAAGAAACAGAATGTTACTTCCATTTTACCAGCGAAGACGGCAGATAGACAGGTTACGAGCCGCGGTCCGTGTGCATATAATTATTCCGACCGAGTATGACGTTTTCAAATAACACAAATTGCTTTAGGATTTTAGCCTTTCCAAACAAAAATTTAATAAATATATAAATAGTGCCAAGCTGCTTTCCAAATTTCTTGATAATTTCTTATTAAAAATTCTTAGCACATTATGAGTTTTATAACTGCTAGAACAAATACTTTCGGGCTTACTGGAAGATCTTTAAGAATTGCTATTACAGCAACTGCTGTTACTGGATTTTCCCTTTTCGGTTATGATCAGGGTTTAATGTCCGGTATTATTACTGCCAAACCATTTTGGGATGAATTTCCTGCCCTTGCCAATAACTCCACAAACCAAGGTGCCGTTACCTCATGTTATGAAATCGGTTGTTTCTTTGGTGCTATTTATGCATTAATCAGAGGTGATAACCACGGTAGAAGACCATTAGTTATCTTTGGTTCTATCATTATTATTCTTGGTACTGTTATTTCTGTTGCTGCTTTCAAAGACAGCTGGGGTTTGGGTCAATTTGTTATTGGTAGAGTTATTACTGGTATTGGTAATGGTTTAAACACTGCCACCATTCCAGTCTGGCAATCTGAAATGTCCAAGGCTGAAAACAGAGGTAGATTAGTCAACTTGGAAGGTTCCGTCATTGCCGTTGGTACTTTAATTGCCTACTGGTTAGATTTCGGTTTGAGTTATGTTCCAAACTCCGTCTCTTGGAGATTACCTGTCGCTGTTCAAATCGTTTTCGCAGCCTTATTGTTAGTTGGTATCTTAGAATTACCAGAATCTCCAAGATGGTTGGTTGCTCATGACAGAAAGCCTGAAGCTACTCTTATTTTGGGTGCTTTGAACGATGTCGAAGCCGAATCTGACCAAGTTTTAGCTGAACTTACCGTTATTGCTGATGCTGTTAACAGATTCGACAAAGCTCAAGTTGGTGTCAAAGATTTATTCACTGGTGGTAAAACTCAACATTTCCAAAGAATGTTGCTTGGTGCTTCTGGTCAATTCTTCCAACAATTCACTGGTTGTAATGCTGCTATCTATTATTCTACTGTTTTATTTGAACAAACTATTGGTTTGGAAGGTAAATTGCCATTGATTTTAGGTGGTGTTTTCGCTACTGTTTACGCTCTTTCAACTATTCCATCTTTCTTCCTTGTTGATACTTTAGGTAGAAGAAACTTATACTTGATTGGTGCTATTGGCCAGGGATGTGCCTTCCTTATTTCTTTCGGTTGTTTAGTTCACAAAACTCATGAGACTGCCAAGGGTGCTGCTGTTGGTTTGTTCTTGTTTATTGTTTTCTTTGCTTTCACCATC
Source organism: Yamadazyma akitaensis (assembly GCA_030581475.1). Taxonomy (NCBI): domain Eukaryota; kingdom Fungi; phylum Ascomycota; class Pichiomycetes; order Serinales; family Debaryomycetaceae; genus Yamadazyma; species Yamadazyma akitaensis. Next base: position 627,490 of record JAKTTN010000005.1, read on the forward strand.
TTACCATTACCATGGATTTACCCACCAGAAATCAACCCATTAAGAACAAGAACTATTGCTTCTGCTGTTTCTACTTGTACTAACTGGATCTGTAACTTCGCTGTTGTTATGTTCACTCCTGTTTTTATTACTGCCAGTCCATGGGGTTGTTACTTGTTCTTTGCTGCCATGAACTTTTTGTTCGTTCCAATCATTTTCTTCTTTTACCCAGAAACCGCTGGTAGACAATTAGAAGAGATTGATATCATCTTTGCCAAGGCCTATGTCGAAAAGAGACAACCATGGAGAGTTGCTGCTACTATGCCTAAATTATCTTTGTCCGAAATTGAAGAACAAGGTAACCAATTGGGATTATTTGATGAAGACTTTGAGAAGACTCAAAGAGAAGAAAACTCTTCTATCCTCAAGTCTAATGATGACTCCGACACCCCAGACAATGCTGAAAAGTCTGAAGGTGTTCTTGATAATGATGCTGCTGCCAATAAGGTTTAAGCGAATGTAGAATGAATGTTTTATATCCATATATAGACGTGCAATATAACTAATATTTATTAATACTGTGTAATTTTATCATTTTATATTTTATTTAATTACAAAGTCATATATCATTTTATTTCAAAAAGTGAAATATATACTATTTACATTATGACCCGATACTATTATCGTAAAAGAAATTGATTGTTTCTCCGCCGAATAGCTTATCGAGCGTTTCATTGAACTCAGTTTCATTACCAAAAGACGGAGATTTGAACATATTATTATTGAGATCAAGGCCGTTATTGGTGTCAATTCCGTATTCTTGAAGGATTTGCTTAGAAAGAGTACCAGGTGTGACAGGACCTCTGAAAGGCGTTGATGAGGATGAGGATGTCGCTCTGCTCTCTTCCAACAAACTTCTTAAAGAGTCTTTGTTTGAGTCATTATTATTCAAGCAATAGGGCACTGATATATACCCTGTTGGACCCGGAACAATTCTTGAAGAGGGAGGAGGGTACGCATTGTCAAATCCAGATCCCGTTGATACGCTAGTACCGGTACTTTGTTTTCCTGAACAACCATCTCCAGTAGTAGGTGGGGTAAAGTTTGGAGTACCAAAGGACTGCTTTGTATAGTTCTTGGAAGGATTTAATTTGACACCGTCTCCAACTTTTTTGGTGAAGAGATCTGGGAAGATCAGTCTAGCATAATTAAATAAAGCTTTTAGCCTGGTGTTCTGATCTAAAAACCTAAAATCGGATTCACTTTCAACAATTCTAATTCCTACGTGGAGCATGACTAAGGATACCACAAAAGAAATTGACTCTCTTTGATTATAAATTTTGTTCTTTCCATCTCTATCGGAGGTAGGACAATTCAACTGGGATGTTACATTGAAACAATCCAAGGCGCAATCAATTAAAAGATTCATGTCATTAAACGTATTAATGCTTTTTGGTTTACTCAAGCAACTAGTCAATAAGTCCAAAAAAGCACTGAACAGGTAAAAAATCCACCAACTCAGACACGAGAAGGGTACTACAGTAGGATCAATACTTTTTGCAATGAGTAAAATAGTTCTGGAGCTTTGGGCTACGAGATACTTAACTTTTGCAACTTCTGGATGTTGAAGCTCTGCTGGTGTACAATCGAGTTTAGAGATTAATCGATTCATAGTCAACAAATGAATGAAATAAGTCATGTGGAAAGACAAAAGCATTTCCAAGCGGAATCCTTGTTTCCATTCTTCAGGCAGAGTTACTTCCTTATCGTAGATCTTGAAAAAGTTTGGGTCATTATAGAATCTGGGTTTGAACTTGGGATGTACACTATTCCCCAAGTCAAACATTTCTTGATTCAACTTACTCAATATTCTTAGTATATCTTGAAAAGAATGATTGCAAGAACTTGCGCTGAAAAGCTGAGAGTAAGACTCAGCTCTAAGCCTATTCAACTGACTGATAAAATGACCTATATACATTTCAAATCCTTGGGTTTCCAATACATATGTAAGAAACTTAGGGTCTAAGTTATCTGAGCAGTCAAATTGAAACGGTAAGTTGTGGTAGTCTATGGGAGGAGCAAAATATTTAGATGCGTAATCCCTTTTCGTGAGAGTTGAGACATCCATTGGGTTAATCATGGGTGGTTTACCATTCCTGTAACATATTTCAATATCAAAATATTCGCAAAACCACCAAATCTTTCTTCTAAACATAGCGTCTTCTTTGGATAAACCCTCGAAGCTTTCGTATCTATGAAGCCCTATTTCTTGCGCATACCTGACCGCTATAGAAGTCAAAATATAATTTACGGTGGACTTTACTAAACTGATCTCTAAGTAAATCACAAGCAATAGAATGGCCTGAATGGTACAAATGCCCTCACTCATTACAGAAATCATGTCGTAGTAATAGATCGAATTTTGAAAGAATTGTGATTGTAATTGAAGTAGGTCTTCGGTGGAAGTTGAACTTACTCTGGAAGTTTGACTTTGAGCTTCAGTTGGTGTGGCAGGATGTTTCGATCTATGATCAATAACAAAGGAAATACACAAAGCCAAAGAGATGTTCATAATCAATAATTCGGAGTACTTGAACGGATAAATTCCCTCCAATTTCTTTGGGTATCCCATGGCTTGAGCCTTCATCTCCTTATTTCGATAATAACTCAAGAATAATTCCTTCAAGTTTTCCACTCTACATAATGTACTTGCCAAATAGATATTAGGAAAGCAATCAAGAAGGTCCAACACTAAATCCCGCTCTTCAGGGAACCAGCCCTCGCGCAATTTTTGTCTGGCCTCAACTGAGGAGGCTCTGGGTGAAAACCAAACATCTGTAAAAGTCTCTATGCATATACCAAACAACGCCGGCAAATTTTCCACTGCAGCTAAAAGAGTTTGGTTTTCTTTGGGTATTTTCTTAAAAATCCATTGAATACTTTTTGTACTGAAAATATGAAACACCTGGTGAGATCCGTAGAAGACTTCCAGTAGATGAAAAATCTTGGTATTGTTTTTTTGAGCCTCCGCAAGATCTTTTGAACCAAATCTATTACCTTTATCAGAACGAGTATTACGGGAGTATTCTCCTTCGTCATCGTCATCATCCTGTAAAGAGAGTTGATCAGGCTCCAATTTCAATCTCTTAGTTTCTTGCTGTGCGCCGTATCCATCAACTTCATCTTCCAATTTAGTCTGACTTTCATTTTCGGATTCATCTTGAGAACCCTGGTTTGCAGTTGATGCATCATCGCCACCCACTTTCAGAGCCAAATTTGTCAATAGACTTTCAAGACGGGAAAGACGGGAATCTAAATCAGTAAGTGTTTGATTTTTCATTTTTGGCTTAGGAGTACGGGGTTTCCTTTTCGTTTCTGATGGATATACACATTCAACCGTAACAGCCGAACAATTACCACAAGGTGTTTGTCCATCACATTTGACTTTCTTCTTACGGCAGAAGACACAGGCCTTGGCTACCCTATCGCGTTTCTTGGATTCTGGGATGACCACACTCATTGACTCTTTTGCCACTATGGAGATGGGATACAAAGACTGCGCGCGAATAGCTTCAATTAATTTCTGGGGGACTGAGAAATTCGCGGATGATGACGCTAAACAGCACAATATAATGCTATGTTTTGTGAGCTAAACGAGGTATTGCGATGAGATGAGTTTATTGAGCAGGAGCTAATTCGAATTGGCTAGTATTTAGTTTGTAGTTTATTTTGTTGCATCATATTAATCGTACATACATATATTTATCATTAAAACCCAAGATTATTATCAAAGAAAAAATTGGGTAATTGGTTCATCTGAGTATTAACCATGTTACTTAACAGATCATCTCCAAACTCTAATGGGCCGAAAAAGTCAGCGAACTTCGAACTATCAGATCCACCGTCAGATGGATAACTGACTGCGGGAGAAAACTGGTTTTCTTCGTAAACTTTTGTTCGATCGTTAGATGGGTGCATCAAATTAGCCAATGATGGATTATAACTTGGAGAATCAGTTCTAAATTGGGCTGTTCCATTCTCCAAAATTCCATTTTCACCAACTTTAGAAAAGTCTGGAGTAGTAGGATTTTTCTTTTTAACTACGGGCTTGTCCTCTTTATCTTCCATTTGAATAGTATAATCACCATGTTTATGTTTACCAAATACTTCTGGAGCATACTTTTTCAAAAGTTGAAACTGTTTGTTATACAAAGGACTTAATGGGTGAGTCCTGCCTGACCTGGTTTCTGTAACTGCAACTACCACTTTCATGAAAAGTTTCATCACAACAATACTCAACAGTACATAACTGATTCTTGTCAGAGCGATAATCCCTTCATCAAAGAAAAGATTGCAAACTTCTTCCAATAAAGCCAAATCTGCAGGAATTTCGTCCGAGTTGGTGTTGTTCATACAGTTGGAAGAAAGCATCAAAAAGCCGGCAAACAGAAAAAAAGATAACCAGTTTACAGAAAAAAATCTTAACCGACGTTTGATTTGAAGACCCAAATAGAGCAATGTTCTAGCACTTCTTAAATGAATCTTTCTAAAAGTCATCATGCAAGCACTGTCAGTCTTTGTATTCATAACAAATGGAACTCTATTGGTCAACATAAGATGGAAAAAAAACTTACAATGGACGTACAATAAATGCTCATGCATCATTGTACCATTTCTTTCTAATCCAATTCCAAAATTTGGCTCATCATAAAACCTTGGTTTGAATTCATCATCACCTAGAAGTCCACATATCTTTAATGCATCATTATTCAAATCTTGAAGCCTTTTGGTAATTTGACTTTCAAACTTGACATCCCCTATTGCTAAGAAAAAATGGAAGTAAGATCTTGCTTTCATTCTCAGTACAAGCATGTTAACATAATGCAAAAGAGCCATTTTGTTTTGGCGTTGATAGCACTCATAAATTATATTTGGGCTTATTTCTAACAATGAGTCCAAACTTTCGTCTGAATTTAATTTATCTTCATCCAAACCATGCAATTTACTCTGGAACATCTCTTGTGTAACATGATATATGTTTGCCAGTGTGAATCTGGTTAAGTCTTCAACACTTAGCACTGGGGGTTTACCATGACGAAAACTGAATTCAATATCCATTTCCTGACACCACCACCATAAACTCCTTCGGGTCATTGACTCTTCAGAATCAAGTCTACCATAACTTTCAGGTCTGTGCATTCCTAAGTCCTTGGAATGACGTATAGCTACTGATAAAAGCATATAGTCGATATCAGGAACTCCAAGAGTAGAAAGGGCAAGTGAAAATAATAAAATTGCCCGAACAGTGGGAATTCCTTGTCCTAATACCGAGATACGATGATATAACATGATACTAGAGCTAGTAAGACGATCCATCACGTTAAGTAAAGATTTATTGCTGTACCGGTTAAGGATTGCAGCATCTTCACGACTGCTCGATACATCAATATCCATTTTCACGGTGATAACCACATATAAAATCAGACAAAGAGTCAAGAGCTCTGAAACGGTCATCCGATCATGATTGTAATACCTATCAAACAATTCTCTCATATGTTTGAATGAAATAACATGATCAATGAACACAAGAGAACATAAAGTGTAATCCAAAATGGCGTTCACATATTCTCTGTCATCTAACAATGGGCGATGGAGCAAGAGTTTCTGATTTTCTGAAGTGATCATAGGGGGATTTACAAACTTCTTGAATATGGACTTGATTCTCATAAAGTAATAGGATGGGATTCTTCTAAAGATTTCATACTCTTCACGCTTACCAGCTCTTAAAGATTCTTCTATCCAAGACATAGACTTCGAAGAGCAAACGGATAAGAATGAGTGACTTTCAAAGAACTGCTCTCGTACACTGTAAACAGTATGCTCTTTAGCTGCCTTTCTGTCCTTTTTCTTACGTTTGTACCGTTCTTCAAGATCTGTAAGATTTGAAAGAAGCTCGTATTTGTCTGTGACTTTGTGGATTGTTTTTGTTTCACTATTCTCACTATCCAAAGAGCTTTCCTTAGTTCCTTTATTTGCTGCTTCAGTAACAGACGGAGATTGGCCGGAATTACCAAAAGCTTTTCCGTTTTCTATCCAGCCAGATTTGTCATGTTCATTGTTGCGTACATCATCACCCTCATCGTTACCTTCAGCGTCGCCTTCTTCTGCATCGTCGTCGTCGTCATTCACTTCATCCTCTTCGTAACTACTACTACTATCGTTGGGAGAAATACTGGGGCCCCTGGTTTCATTTTGAGAACTTAGGGAACCGTCGACCAAGGATGAATCTGTTTTGGGTAAGCCTCCGATATAGTCTAATTTATTGGAAATATTCGTTATAAAACCTTCTAAACGACTAAGGCGAGACTCCATAAGTTGTATACTTTTATTATTCGTGGCTTTTTTACTAACTTTTGACTTATCGTTAGATTTCTTACGTAGCTTTTCAATATAAACGCAATCCGGTTCTTTCAGTTGTTGACAATTTGAACAAGGCTTTTCACCACTACATTTGATCTTCTTCCTACGGCATGTCTCGCAAGCCACTCTAGTACGTTTATTAGCCTGGTCGTCTGTGTAGTCTGACATTATCGGAACGAGTGGATTCGGATTATTATTTCACTGCGCAGCCATCGATCCAGGAAAATAAAAATGGGAGTGCGAGCATGATTATTTTGCAGCCCGATAACTGACCTTAGTGAATTCTACTCAAAAACATTTGAGATACAACTACTTGAAAGAATAAATCAGAATCGGCAAGAGAGGATGAAACTATTACTGTAAAAAGAATGGCTGGTTTATTCGTGTATTTTGAGATTTACATTATTAGGTCATAAGTCGTAAAAGAAGTTGGGTAAGTTATAAAACTGAGAATATAAGAGAGCAGAAAACTCGTCTTTATATTCTGGCGTGGAAATAGAAATAGGATCTAGTAAATCACTATTCTGGTTGGGTTCTGGGGAGAACGAGGGTAATTTCATGGTATCTTCTGGATTATTAATCAAATTGGCCAACCTGGGCTCGAGACGACGAGCTTTGCATATATTAAGAGCCAATTGAGGTCCTTTGTTTTGATTTGGTGCAAAAAGTTCTGGGAAGGCAACTCTGAATCTGCTGAAATAATCACAGAGGTTGTATTCTTTTTCGAAATCTCTATTCAGTTGTTCAGAGACAACATTTAACACAATAGCCAACAAAATCCTTACTATGGCATCATGGATAGAGAATTTAGGCTCATACATGGAAATTTCTTTGAGTCCATGCAAATTTGGGAATGTCTTTTCACAATTGAAAAAGCCAGTAGCAGCCTTGATCAATATATCAACATCTTGAACTACTTGAGGGTTTTTAGGATAACATACACAATTGGTAGCCAACGATAGAAATCCGACAAACGAGTAGTAGACAGCCCACCCGTGCAGAAAATGAGTCAAGTTTGATAATTCCATACAGCTCACCATTGTAACAATGGCTCTTGAACACTCTACAGATTTTGCAAGGTAAATATCGAACTTCCCGTCATTTTGCTTGCCATAATAAATGGGCGATCTGTTACAGATCAGATAATGTGCCAAAAAGTTCAATTTGAAAAGAATCATGGGGTGAAATGCTGCAGACTCTTCTTGGGAAAATTGAGCTGTTGTTTCATTAACCCTATAGTCATCATTCCGTGTGAGCCATGGCACTTTAGGTCTTATACAGGGATTCATTGACAAGGCTAAATCATCCAAGGCCATGTTAATTTGATCCAATTGGACATAAAGATCATTTACTGTCTTGTTCCTTTCCATGGCAAAAGAGCTGAAAATCCTATCGAATGAATTTCTTTCAATTCTCTTAAAGCTTATAAATAGATAAAGATTTGAGAAATCAATTAATTTTTTATCAATCAATATTGGGTTCTCATGCAAGTTTATAATATGATCGTCCACGTTGTATGGTCCTTCAAAACTGTTGAACATTTCTTTCAAATCTGTTTTGGGTGTATCAATAACACCATTCTCACTTGTCAAACAAGCTCTTCCAGTTCTATAGCAAGTAGTAACATCGATGTACTCACAGTAAAGCCAAAGGCGTCTACGTAAATCGAACTCTTGCTGGGACATTGAAAGAGGTCTTTCAGTCAATCTATTAAGACCTAGCTCTTGTGCATGTCTTAATAGAACAGTAGAAAGCATATACATTATATGGAAATCACACGAACATTGAGACTCCACGTAAACGAGTAGAAGGACAAGGGCCTGGACTGTCGAAAGACCTTCATTCAATATAGACACCCTTTCATAGTAGCATAAGGAGGTATTATAGAAAAGTCTTTGAAGTTGATACAAATCGGTATTAGTAAGCGGACGCAAGTGAACAAATTTGCTTTGTTGTTCTTCAGTTAGTTCTTTTTCTAGCCGGCTTCGTATGCATAATGCTAGTGTTACATTCATCGAGATGAGTTCACTGTATTTAAACAAATGACCGCTATCTGAGTAATAAACTTCAAAAAGCTCTTTAGTAGAGTCAATATCCATTATGCCCGAAAAGAAAAAGTAATCGTAATAGTAAGCATCAATAATATCAAACACCAATCCTTTATTCACTGGGAAGTAACCATGACGATCGTACCTTACGATCAAATCTTTTGATGGAGGATGAAGCCACTTCTCAGCAGAAGCTTGCATTATTTCATCAAAAAGAAGGGGCATTACTTCGAGTGGACGAACACAATCGCTATCAGCCACTCTGTTACTGAGCCAGTTCACACTAGCTTTGGAAAACATTACAAATATACAATGAACACCGATTGCCCTTGGATTGTTATCTGTTTGATTTCCCTTATAAGGTTGCTCTTGTGGGTTCTTTAAGGAAGCAGAAGACAGAAGCAGACTTTGCAGATCATGCCTGCAATCTATGTCAGTGTCACCATCGCTTTCCTCAGTTTCACTGTAATCATTAGATGTACTTTTACGCCCAAGGCCATCTCCGACTTTTTTATTTGGTGTGGCACCCCTTTTTTTACCCTCAACGAGATGGTCAGAGAGCTTCAAAATAACGCTCTCTAACAACTGTAACCGCTCGTTTATGTTCAGAATTTCTTGCTTGTTATTTGTTTTACCCTTCCCTCTCTTCTTTCTCATTGATAATTCAGGATACACACAGACTTTACCGTAATATAAACAATTTGCACAAGGAGAAGCACCGTTACATTTGCTCTTCCGCTTACGGCAGCTGGTGCATGCAGTTTTGATTCGAGACTTTGATAGTTTTTCAAATGCACCCTCTGGACTTGCACTTGAATCATTTTGAGTATCTTTTGGTGAATTTGATGTGTAAGCAAAAGACATGGGTGAAGTCGGTTCAGAAGATCCTTCTGTATTGGCTTCACGACTGAATGAACCATTTTTATGGGAGTCGTTGTTTTCCATCCTTAGCAACACAGATCTGTGGTTTTTTTAAAATTTCTACAAGTCAGTGTATATTATTTATGATGAGAGAAATAAGAGCATATTTTTAAGTGTTGCGGAAGTGGGTAAACAATGTTTAGCCGGGAGCCGAAATGGCGCGATAAACCCGCAGACAGGTGACTGTACCACTTGCCTCTAAGGGCCCCCCGCCCTGGGTTCTACTGCCTGGACCTACAGATCCATCGTGTGTTCAACTAACCTTACTCCGATTGGGCATATACACAGGACAAACCTTAGAGTTCTCTGACAGGAGGGGTGCAATTTTAGTTTCAATCATTTTATAACTACCGGCCATAATATTTGAGTTCAGCTATGTACCATTTTATTTCGAAACAAGTCAAGACTTGTTCAGTTGTGTTCGGTAAGTCCCTCCTTATGCCGCTCTCTAATTTACTAATCGAAATTAATCATCTCATCGGCACAAAACTTAATTTTCGGCTGAATAACTCGGTATTCAATTCCGAGATTTATTCTTGTACACGACTACTCGCATTCTTCCTTCTATTCGAGTAGCTGCTGCTAGCTGTGTCTTTTTTTTGTTATTTTTCTTGCGACATTGTTTGCGACATTTTACACGACATACAACGCTCGATTGAAAAACTTCGAATCGACGGACAAGCATAAAAACTAAAGATGGTTGTGAAAAGATCACCCATTCTTGGTAACAAGGAAGATGCTAACTTCAATGAGGCTTTGAAGCTTTACGATAGCAAGCAGTACAAGAAATCGCTTAAACTTATCGATGCAAATTTAAAGAAGAACTCCAATCACGCCGAATCTCTCACCTTGAAAGGTTGTATTAATCATTATATTAACAATAAATCAGAAGCAGAATCTTACGTGAAGAAGGGTTTAGCCAAAGGTCCAGAAAACTACATTGTTAACCACTTGGCGGGGATCTACTACAGAGCTATTGAGAATTTCCCGGAAGCTGCAAAATGGCTAAAAGCTGCAATTGATAATGGATCTCCTAACAAGCAGATCTTTAGAGACTTATCTAACTTACAGGTTCACACTAGAGATTACAAGAATTTGGTTGCTTCTCGTCAAGCTTTTCTTGAGTTCCAGCCTGGTTACAGAGCTAACTGGACTGGCTCTGCTTTGGCCATGCATTTAAATAAAAACTATAAAGGTGCTATTTCTACCTTGACTAAAATTGAATCCATCATCAAGGAACATTTACAGGATCAAGACATGTACGAGCAAAGTGAATGTCTCTTGTATAAAAACGATCTCCTATTTGAATCTGGTCAAATCCAAAAAGCTTTAGATCTGTTGGCGGAAGACGAACCTTACATTAAGGACATGTTATCTGTTCAAGAATACAGAGCAAGATACTTGATGATTTTGGGCAAAAACAAGGAGGCCTCTTTAATTTATAGAAAATTATTGCAAAGAAATCCTGACCATATTCCTTACTATAAGAATTTAGAGATTTGTCTTGAAGTATTAGACCAACCACTAGAAAGAAGAATTAAGTTATACGAGAATTTGGCCAAATTTTATCCAAAAGCCGACCCACCGAAATTCTTACCTTTGACTTTCATTCCTTCCACACATCCTGATTTCAAAAGCAAAGTCGAAGCTTATGTTTTGGGTCAGCTAAAGAGGGGAATTCCGGCTACTTTTGTGAATATCAAACCTATTTTGAAGAATCCAAGAAAATCGAAAATCATTGAAGACATTGTGTTGGATTTCTTCAATAATAAAATTCTGGAATTCGATCCTACCATTAAAGTTTGGTCCCTTTACTTTTTAGCACAATTTTACATTTACAAGAATGATTTGGAAGCTGCTAATAAATACATTGATGCTGCTATCACCCACTCACCAACCTTGGTAGAGCTTTATATTGTGAAAGCAAGAGTGTTGAAGCACTTTGGTAAATTCACCGAAGCTAGTGAAGTTATGGAAGATGGCCGTAAATTAGACTTACAAGATAGATTCATAAACTCTAAGGCCACCAAGTATTATTTGAGAGCTGACAACATTGATAGAGCCGTTGAATTGATTTCTATGTTCACTAAATTAGATGAGAATGCTGTGAATGGATGTAAAGATTTACATACCATGCAAGCCAATTGGTTTATCACCGAAAGCGCTGAAGCTTATAGACGAATTTATCAGAAAGCTGAGGCCGAGTTAGGCAAGCTTGACAAAACTCCAGAGAATGAGAATTTGATCGCTGATTTAACCGATAAAGTTGAAACAAATAAAGGTTTAGCCTTGAAAAGATTTACCTCCATTGTTAAAATTTTTGACATCTTTTACCAAGATCAGTTTGATTTCCACTTTTACTGTCTTAGACGTGGTACCCCAAGACACTACATCAAGACTTTACAATGGGAAGATCAAATTCATGCCACGCCCATTTATGTAAGAGCCATGAAAGGCTTAACGGGTATGTATTTTGAAATTTACGAAGAACAACAGAAGAGAAAGCATGAATCTGAATCTGTTGATGAGGAAGTTAAGATCAAAAAAAATAACAAGAAGAACAAGAAGGCCAAGGCACAATCCTTAAAACAAAAAGAGAGCTTGATCGCTAAGGTTGAAAGTGAAAAGGATGATACAGATCCTTTGGGAACTAAATTGTTAGCTGATCTTTATAACAATGCTAATGGTAATGTAATTAGTAATTTGGTAACCTTAACTCAACCGCTTATCAGTGAAGCTAAAGACTACCAATTTGTTCAAGAGTTATCTTTCCGGTTGAACTTGATGACTTCTAAATATATCTTGGCTTTACAAGCTCTCAAGAGTTTGAACAGTATCTTGACTCATCATGGTAGGACAAAGCTGAAATCTTCTATCGTATCTTCCAAGGTCGAACAGTTGGCAAAAGCAGTCACCACTGATGCAGGAGTCAACGAAGCTATCAAAAAAGTTGTCAAAATGGGATTAAACTCATCATTTGGTGAATTTCAAGATATTTATCAACCATACTTTAACTAGATGTATATAGTCAATATTAGAATATATTACTTTCAAATATCATAATCTCACTTGTTTATATACATATCATTACTATACTCACTATCTCGATATTTAAGATCTAATCCAACTATCCACTTGACTCTGGGCAACACTACTAGCTAAATTAAGAGTTTGCTTTCCTAGCGGGAAATAGCTCACAGTATACCAGATAGCACTTATCATTTGGATTACTGCAAATATAATGGAAAGTAAAGTACTTCTCAATGCAATACTACTAACCAATGTCAAAATGATACTGGTCACGTACGTTACAGTGAAGATTATTCTTGTTGACAGACACAAATGTAAAATATAGGCTTGAACACCTTGTAAAACTCCGAAACTTATCAAGAATAAGACTGAGCCTAAAGACCATAATAATGCAAACTTCCTTGGCTTTAGTGAGAGAATTGGGAACAAGAAAATACAGATCAAATAACAACAAATTGATCCGCCAAAAGTCAAAGCAAATATAAGCATCCTGTCCCATCTACTCAATTCAAAGTATCCCGGATCTGAAGTCACGTAATTCTCATCATCTTCTAGGTACACACTATTATTCTTGAATGGGTTCAATTTCAGCAATCTGCTGGAGAATGACAGCTCCTGTGGTTGGGTTACTGGGGCCGGTAATGGTTCTTCTGAAGGCAATGGTGTGTAATTACTGAATGATTTGAAGAAGTTCATTTCGTGTTATTTTTGAAATTTACGAGTGCGCCTGGCGGGTTCATATGACATTTGATCAGATGGGTGTGTTTAAGATAAACGCTGCCGAATTACCACCAACTCAATATGTCATTATTCAATATTTACGAGCTTGTTATCTAGTCGAATTCAATCTCCCTTTTCTTTGTAATGCTGACTTGAGACCTACTCTAATCGTTCGCCTTGTTGCAACCATAATTTTTTTCGCAGCTTCCAGTTAAATCAAACACCTCATGTCCACTCAAGTATCCAGCCAAAAGCAGTTCGTTGCCTCCTATCTCCCATTGATCTCCCTCTCTGATGACGTTCCCTTAACCAGTTTCAACACAGTGGGCAATTATGAGAGTTTGAGCTCTCTTGGACCTTCCTTACCAACCTTGAAAACTCCATTCCCCTCCGAAGGTTCCACTTCTACAAATGTAACCTTATCTTTCAAATCCATAAAACCACCACACAAGTTCCTGAAAGATTTAGAAAACATTCCAGACTCCACCAGTATTTTCACCGTCAAGTCAACACTTATTGATTCCTTAAAGTTAGATGTCAAACCAGCGGATATTAAATTATTAATCAAAGGTAAAGTTATTCAAGATTCTACCATAATATCGGCTTTGGATTCTCATGCATTTATGTGTATGATCTCTTCGACTACACCTACTGGTTCTAAATCTTCTACACCTGCGCCAACTACTGTCACAACAGCCACTCCATCTTCAGATCCGGATATGGAGATTGATACTGTGACAACAGTATCCGATAATGCATGGAATGCCATTTACACAGTGCTTAAGAATGACTTGAAGAGTAAAGAAACGGCCGGTGAATTCTTAGAAAAGTTCAAACAAGCTACAAAGTAAATTGACGAGGTAACATAATTCATTAAATATATACACTTCACTCTCTAGTTTTTCCAGTTGCGGTAAATAACATCTACAAGTCTCTGTCCTTCTGGTTTACCTATCCGTTTTTCATGTAGGTAGTAAGCACAAGAGCCTACACACAACCCAATCAATGGGTCGACCCACCGAGAAATTAAATACTTATACATGACGAAAGAATTTTCTATGCGCATTCTATTGCTGCAAAAATATGCTACTATAAACTATCTATTAAACGAATAAGTAACTTTTGTCCGTTTATTTTTTTGAGGCGTAGGTCTCTAGTTGATCAAGCTAGACTTGGATGACTTCCTGCTGAATCGCTTCTTCATCTTGTTGCTGATGTTATTGTTCCATGCTACCCCACTCATAATTGACCGATTAAATCCATAAACATCATGTATATCCTCCTCCCCGTTAAGTAATTTTCTTTCGTGTTCATTCATATGTGGGTTTATAACTGAATTATTTTTTGTTTTTATTTTCTGTCTTTGTTTCGAAACAAATTCTCTACATTTGTTGATTTCATCTTGAGATAGAGAACCATAGCCGTAACCTCCAATTTTCTTGAAGCAATTATCGACCAAAATATTTGGATTTATAAGACCCTTTGGGTAGCTTTGCATGAACTGAAACAACTCCACTTGCTCCATTTCTCTATTTCTATTGTGAGACCTTGATTTTTGGAATTCTTCACTATCAAGACATGTTTTGCACAATGTTAAAGAGAATCTGAATATAGTCTTAGAGCCTTCGTACCATATAATGTCCCAAATTCTCAAAACACTCTCAACTGGTAGAATCCCAACAAACACAGACATAAACCAAGATGATGTTACAAGTGTAACTGGTGGTAATTTATTAAGAATCTTATCTTCAGAGAGAACTTCACCTTCGAAAGTCTTGCCTAAAATAGACCACAACAGAGGATTGTACTCCTTGATGCACAACATCAATACCCCTTGGTCCGTATGAACACCTTCAAGATCTTGGGAGTGTACTTTAGGAATAATTCGTTCAGTAAGGATTACCAACATCCAAAACGATCTTTCTTCACTCATAAAAAGTAAAAGTAATCCGGCTAAAAAGTTCAATGATTGACAGTACCCTATCTGGGGTTGATAATGAGCAAATGCTACCAAGACTCGGCGAAGAGATTTTATCATTGCGGAGTCATTTGTTGCTTTTTCTTTACCGGGTACCGGTTCATCATGCGTTAAGGACTCATTGAAATAAATATTGTCAGGAAAGGTTCTATTCAAGTCCCGCTCTATCACCTCTGTATCCTTATTTTTTAAATCTTTGGTATCTTTAACTATTTTATCATAAATTCCCACATTTTTATTCAATTTATCGTACCCACCAGCGTAAAAAAACCATGCACTGCCTCTCCACTCAGCCGGTATACCCTTTCTTACTAACTTTTTGACTTTGTCTGATTTTGGTGGGAACCTTGTAGGAACTGATGAATCCTCAACTTTGAGCCCATTTGATTTCATTAACATCAACCATTTCTTTTTTCTACTAATAGAGTATTCGGAATACTCTGAAAACCACTGATTATAGCTTGGACCAGTGGTTTGCAGGTGTATAGACGATTTTTTAAACCCATACCGATCAAAATCTCCTCTGAGAATCTCTTTAATAGTCGAATCGTTTATAGGCTTCACGAACAGCTCGCGTTTAGCATTTGCAAGTAATTCGTTGTTGATATCGTCCACTTTGGAAGAAATACCGTTCAATGGAACAATTTCCTGATCATTACTTTCGTTATCACTAGACTCATTGCCATAAATATCGAGTAATGAATAATTATTAGAATGATTCGATTGCGATCTCAGATGGGTTACACCAGTAATATTCTTTTTAGGTATAGAACCTTCAGATCTCCTGGTCAATTCACTACCCAAACCATTAACCATGGTAGTAAAGAATTATGGTAATAGATCTGTCTGAATAAGCCGATCTAAGTGAACCGATAAAGTGAAATCAAACTTCGCGATTCTATAACTACTTAAAATAGCCCCAAAATAGAAGATAAATTTATTTTATGTCTTGGAGAAACACGCGGTGGGCAGCTAAGCTGATGCCCTCTTGTTGCGAGCTTACCTTGCTGCCAGGAATACTAGTGTTCAATGAGCCTGGAAATTTCGCTGGTATTAGTAAAGCGTACTACAGAATGAGCTGCTATGATGACGCAGTGCCAATGCTTAGCACTAATAATGGGAAAATCAATAGTGTCTTAGCAGCAAACTTGCCCATAGTAGAGCAAACATGGCAAGATTTCATCCACCATCACAGTACTGGTTCCTTTGAATATAGTATAGTACCGATTATTTATTCGATATCAGCGCTGGCCGTCATCACTTGGTCTTTAACTTTATTCATTCTTACAAATTACACTATTAAACCACTGTTATTGCTTAAGCTGTCCACTCTATTATCGTCGGTATTTCTTCTTATCGTGACGGCGACGGCTATAGTGGAATTACATGAGCAACAAGAAAATGGATACCTTTCAGCCATGGCTCTTTTAGATACGATCAATGGAGCTGTATATCTTGAAATAATTGACTTGATAGCAGTAATCCTTCTCCAGATTAACCAAGTGCAGGTCATCATGAGATTGTTTTCTCGACAGAAAGATAAACGTCTAACTCTTGTTATGGGTGTTACTGCTAGTCTTGGATCACAATTGATTTGGGCTATTTCCAAGTTTTATAATTTCCCTGATGATAGTGAAGCTGGTGATATTCTCCCTACTTTTATTTACCTCACGAGAACCAGTATTGCAATATGCTACGCAGCCTTAATACTGGTGTTTTTGATATTAAAGATCAATTACATTATACCCAACAAACAAATTTGGCTAATGACAATATTAACATTTGTTGTCATTTATGGACCTGTAGCATTTTTTATTGCAGATGTGGCAAATGCATTTGTTTATGAGCTCTCTGAGATCTTTTCAGTGGTCACTTATGTGGTGTGCGTGGTTATACCCTGGGAATGGTGCAATAAGTATAATTTGATCATGAAAGCCAAAGAGAAAGAAGGGGTTTTGGGCCGTAGATTCTATGAAGACGAGTACTATGAGCTTGATGGACTAGAACTATTCGCTGAGGAGGATGGAGAAGATGATGATAATAATAATAATGATAACAATAATGATAACAATAATGATAACAATAATGGCAACATCAATAACGACCATAATAATGGTAATGGAAACAATGGTTCAAACACTGGCAAAAGAGGTAGGTATATTTCTATTCCCAAGCACTCTGGCTCCCAAGCAAATATTACAAACTTTTACGAACAAACTAAGAGAACATTCGTGAGTATAACTGATGCTATCATCGCAACTGGTTTTGCAATTCCCAGATCTACAAGTGCTCCCTCAGCATCGCCATTTAGTAATCGCCAACACGGAGATATCCCTCTTCAAGACATACCAATATCTACTTCGAGAGATCCTGAACGTGTGATTCCACCATTGGACAACACACGTAGTAGAAGAGATGTTTTTGTTTATTCTACAAAACAAGTTGCTGTTGAATTCAGTGATAACGAGAATTAATCTCCAAAATGTAAATATATCTACTCAATTCACATTTGAAATTCAAAGTGAAGCTTTTTCAATTCTTTTTATCGTGTCCTCTTTTAGCAATTTCTAGACTCCTCTCCTCGTAACCTGGAATATGAATGTACTCAATTTTACATTTCCTGAGTTTAGATTCACTACTATTGTCCTTCACAAAGTCTGCAGGTTCAATCACACCAACGAAACAAGTCCTAATGTCTGTGTCTATTATTCTATCAGCACATGGTAAGTTTCCACTTAACCTGAAGGTACATGGTTCCATGGACGTGTATATTTCTGTACCTTTTGGTGGTTTTTCGCCTGTTCTTTTAATGTACTTGTCTAAAGCACACTGTTCTGCATGGGTATTGCCTGGAAGTTCTCTTGTGTGTCCTGTTTCCAAAATCTCACCATCGTATACCAACACTGCACCTACGTTGAATTGTGTTTGAGTTTCACCACACTTCTCTGCTTCTTTAAGAGCGAGTTCCATAAACTGTCTGTGAGGTTTGAAAGCCCATTCGGGGTAATCTGTTTTGTAGGACCACGAATTATCAGCTGCACTGTATCTGTATGCATGCAACCACAATTCAAGATCATTTGGTCCAGGATCAGTATACAAGTCCGACTCGCAAGTTGAACACTTTTCACCTG
Organism: Yamadazyma akitaensis; assembly: GCA_030581475.1. Classification (NCBI taxonomy): domain Eukaryota; kingdom Fungi; phylum Ascomycota; class Pichiomycetes; order Serinales; family Debaryomycetaceae; genus Yamadazyma; species Yamadazyma akitaensis. The sequence goes on from JAKTTN010000005.1 coordinate 645,717, forward strand.
TCAAGACCTCTCCATCTTCTTCTTTATGAGCCCATGTTGAAACTGCCTTGTCTTTTCCGATACGATCAAGTCTTGTCTGAATCTCTTCGTTGTCTCCTGCACCGTATTTACCCAACTCTGGGCCCCAAACATATTCATTTGAGTAGATTGGATCGTTAGCAATTGGATGTCCTAAATACTGTAAATGTACTCTAATCTGATGGGATCTTCCTGTCAATGGAGAGCATTTAACAATCGAAGTGTTTGACTTCTTGTCATATGAGATTCTAGAAAATATAGTTTTGGCATCCTTTCCTTCTGTTTCATCAACTCTATTCAATCCCATTCTTGGTGCAACAGTTCTCATAGGTTTGTCTATAATAATCTCGTCTACTGGAAACTTGCCCACTACGCGAGCTATATATTCTTTTCTCACGCTTCTGTCTTTAATTTGCTGTACAAAAGCATCTGCACCTTTGGCATTTTTCCCGAGAAACATCAATCCACTGGTCAAACGATCAAGTCTATTACATGGATGAACAACTCTACCGTATTCATGTTGAAATATTTTAGTAACCGTATTATACCTATATCTACCTGTAGGATGAACCGGTATTCCAGACGGCTTGTCAATTGCAATTATATTCTCATCCTCAAAAACAATTTTGATTGGTATCGAGCTTACTGATGGTTCATGTCTATGAGCTCTATGGCTTATTAAATCACCATTTCTTACAATTGAATCCAAATTTGCAATTTTTTTATTCAATGTGACCTGGCCTGATGCAATTGCCCTTTCATAAAAACTAGCATCCTTATCTCTGAACTCATTGACAAATATATCGATCAACTTACGATCTCTCCACCTCATTTTGCAATAAGTCAAGTAGGTGAAAAAGTATGGTGATACTCTTCTGAGTCTGCCATCTAATTCATAACTTGCACCCTCAGTCTCCTCTTCGTGTATGGTCTTGGAGCTGTGTAATGTGTTTGTGTGATCATTATAGTTCTCACCATCAAGCTGTTCATACGCAGTCAAAGTAGTTTTATCGAGAGCTTGTTGTCTGATTCTGAATCCATTACTGTCTCTTGCGGGTGCTTTGCGTGTTCCACTTCCTTCTGGGGGTGTGGATGCTGGTCTTTTAGGTCTTGTTGGTGTGTTTTCCGAGGCCATTCTTTTAATATACCTTTTGAAAAGTCGATTTATCATACACCTTAGAGATGAGACAATGAGATTTTACAAACCAAATCGTGAATTTCGCATCCGATCGGAAAGAAAAAAAAACCAATTAAGTTAATGATTTCATTCATTCAAGCATAACCAAAACTAAGAAATTTATTACCAGTCTATATAATTCCTTGCTTTTTCAATTGTATATAATCTCTTTGAGTCATAACATTACCATCACTATCTTCAACTTCAATTGCATCTTCTGCTTCACCTTCCTCTAATCTCATTTTCCTTTTGATAGCTTCCCATAATTCTTGGGCTTCCTCGATTTTGACGATGCTACCGAAAAGGGGTATCTGGCTAGAGTCAATCCCCAAAAACATTAACCCGCTTTGATGTTTAGGTGTAGTGAAATGCTTGTCGAATGCAACTCTCCCCTTGTATGTAGCATTACCGCATATTTCACATTCATACGAGTGATTCAAACCTTGAAGTTTATATAACCAAAGAGGTATAGGGGTACCATCTGCGCCTAAAGGCAAGTCTTTAAATAAATCTTTATCTTCGTCTTCGGATTCATCACTTTCTTCTGCATCAGATGGATCAGAATCAGCTGTTGTATATTCTGACTCTTCCTCTGCAAGTTCAGACTGTTCGATCATTTTTTCTCTGTCCGTCATTCCTGATTGTCTCTCTATATTGTTAATAGTGTCTTCTATCGTTTGTTGAATGTGATTTGCCAACCAGTTGATACAAAACTTATGGCGCAAAGATTCCACAGCTGTGGACTGACTTCCTGCCGATTCCTCAAGCTTGGTTGCATTTTTTTTGTGCTTTTTACCATCGAGGTGACCTCTGTAAACAGTTTCCTTAGCAAAAAGCTTTTCACAAGGTTTACAATATATTTCGCCACGTTCGTTCGGTTTCCCATCTTCACAGCTCTTGAAAAAGTCTTCATCTGCTTGTTTAAGAACTTGCTTGTACTCACTTAAGGGATCACGCCTAAAAAGAAAATTCAGCAAGTAGTCATATAAATTTTTCAAATAGTTCTTGAATTCCAGTTCACTCTTAGCTCCTGCACTCTTTGTTTTATGGAAGTCACGAAGATACTCGACATATGATTGGGATTGAGAGGTCAATGAGTTATATATACCATGTAACTCACGAAGATCGAGATATTTACCCCAATCTTCTTCTTGCGTAAAAATATTACCATTGATTTTTCTAGAAGCCTCTTCACTGAGGACATATTTCCTCTTAACCTTAAGTTTGCCTTTTTTTGTCGTCTTGGATTCTCCTATAGGAGCTTGAGAGTACATGGAGTAAACAGTCTTTATATTTTCATTGACGCTTGCAACTGGCTGGTCTTTAAACTCCTCAAGTAAGGTATCAAACTGGTTGAATGTGTGTTGAGGATCATGAATCCTGCTTACAGCTGTGTCCACTCTCTGTTTATCGAGCAGCATCAATGAATTCTTACGATCTGTATATTTGGAATTGAAAAATTGGAGTTCATGTTTTTGGAGAACAGTTTGTCTTTGAGATGGAAGAGCTTTTGAGGTTAAAATGTCGTCCTTTTTTCTTATTCTTTCGGGTATCAATGCAGGGTTGCTTCTGAAACGCTTGTGAACAGCGTCTCGTATCACGTCAAGCTCCTCTAATTTCTGTCGTTGTAACTCTATAAACTGAGACATATTAAGATGAGATAAATCATTATCGCGAAATTTAATCAAGACTAAAACCCATAGCAAAGTTACCATGTCAGTGCAAAAGACCAAAGAAATCGATTTATTCCTATTCACATATAACTGTGCTAAGAAACCAATTGATAAAGAGAGCTTTGCTTCAAAAGTTTCCAAGGTTTTACCCAAAAAACTTGCCAGCTTATATGTATTTGGCGTTGAAGAAGCCTGTTCTATAATAGACGGATCTTCCTATACGAGTTCTAACCCTAAGTTCATCCAAATCAATCAGACAGTTATGGATACGTTGACGAACACCTACCCTGACGTAAAATTCCGTACTGTTGGAATGACACACATCGGGGCTATTGGAATATTTGTGCTTACGCCTTTCCCCCTGCAAGTTACCAAGGTTAAACAGGCGACTACTGGGTGTGGGTATTTCTTTTCGTCAATGAAAGGAGCGGCTGCTTTGAGGGTAACATTCAAACCATTAAAGCAAAACGAAAGTGTAGATTTGACATTTGCTAATGGACATTTAATGGCTTATGAAGGAGAATATTATTGCAAGAAACGTAATTTACAAATTATTGATTTGATGAGAAGTTTGGATTTTGGTGATGGATTCAGTTTTTTGAAGTCTGGAAGTCATGCATTTTTCATGGGAGATTTGAATTACAGAACTGTGAAAGATCTAAAGCATAGTGTAAAAACCGTAGAAGATTTGATTTCATTACAGGATCAAACACTAACTGCAAATCCATGTATTGAAGACATGGTACAGAAGTATGATGAGCTAAGTGAAAATATTAGGAATGACGAGGTTTTCATGGGATTTACAGAAGCTTGTATAAAATTCCCTCCGACTTACAAGTATAACATAGGCACAGCCATATATAATAGCAAGAGGTCTCCTTCGTGGTGTGATAGAATTCTATATCAGTCCACTTACTCTTCGAAAATCAATGTTAAACAAGAGAATCAATTACCTCGTGTCAATGAGTATAATAGTTTAAGAACACTATTAGGTTCAGATCACCAACCGGTGTATTTGTCTATAACCATCCCATTCGAAGCCCCTGAGTCGGTTATTTCGGCATCTGGATACTTAAAGATTTTACCAAATGATCAAATGATTGATCACTTCCATAGAAGTAAAGATACAGCTTTCGTAGATACTGCCAGTGGTCCAACACAAATCTATATAAAAGCTACCAAACTTGATAGATTTCGGTATTACTACCTAACTCCGCTTGCGGACTCGGTTATTGGCAAGACATTGTGGCTTACGACCACACCAATCGGTCGCTTACTCGTGTTGCTTACAGTTCTTATTTTGGGCGTGTTCTATCTTTATTTCATTTGGGCGTGAGGCTCACGGACCCCGACTCTAAGCGAGGCTTACCGATTTAATATAAATATCCTTGAAAGTACCCACAAATTTTCTTAAATTTAGTACGACAGGTTCAAATGCATATATATTTCTCTGGTGAAATTTTCTTTTTTGTTGCATGCTAAATGAAGTTTAGTACTGGACTAACTTGGTTCGGTCATTCCCTTGGTAGGAGGAGGTACTAACAAGTCCAAGATGCGAACAAGAGTCTGTATTGATCGGATACTCGATTCTTTTCATACACGGCAATTTCCTATAGCCAAGGACCGGGCTTAAAGCATATCCCTGTCCTAACCCGCGACACCTTTCTTAGTTTAAAAAAAACCTGTCTTACTGCGAAAGTTTTAGAAGAATCTCTCTTGCAATTGCCATTTTTGGTCGCACCTTCCGCAAAAGACCTCGATGACTTGTATATACCACCTCTAATACCAGGATATTGCAAAAAAAAAGAAGTCTATAACAGTAAAATTAATCACCGGGATTTTAAACGATTCAACAAAATTTTCGGTTCAAAATTCACAGAATAATTTATCAGCTTAATGTCAAATACAAAGTCTGAACCTGAGGTGGTGAAATCTCTCTCAAACATTTCTGTGGATAATGCGTATAATTCATCATCTTCCCTGCAAGGTATACGAACGGAAAAATGGTGGAAGTCTTTTAAAGATGGATTTAGACGTGCAGATGATAGCATGAGTCCTGAAGATATGGCCAACCTAAATGACATAGAAAGAGCTAATCATGGGGTCGAAAAGTCAGCATTGGTAAAAGATCTTAAAAATAGACACCTTCAAATGCTTAGTTTAGGTGGTACGTTGGGAACTGGGTTATTGATTGGTTCAGGATCCGCTTTAGCAACTGGTGGACCAGCAGCATTAATCATTGGCTGGGGGATCATAGGAACTATGATATTCAATATAGTGCATGCATTAGGTGAACTTTGCGTAGAGTTCCCAGTAAGTGGAGCCTTCTCAAGTTATGCTACCAGATTCATTGATTCTTCGTGGGGGTTTGCCGTGGGTTGGAATTATGCAATCATGTGGTTAATGGTGCTTCCTTTGGAATTGGTGGCAGCTGCCATCTCTATCCAATTCTGGAACTCAGATATAAACCCAGTTGCTTGGGTTAGTATTTTTTATTTATTTATTATCATTGTCAACTTGTTTGGTGTAAAAGGCTACGGTGAAACTGAGTTTGTTTTGGCTTTGTTCAAAGTGGTGGCTCTTACGGGGTTCATTATTCTAGGCGTAGTATTAGTTTGTGGTGGGGGTCCCACTCATGACTTTATTGGAGATAGATATTGGAAAGATCCAGGACCTTTTGCCAATGGGTTTAAAGGGGTTTGTTCCATTTTCATTACTGCATCGTACAGTATGGCAGGTTCTGAGTTAGTTGGACTTGCTGCCTCAGAGTCCCAAAACCCTGCTAAGACTTTACCCAAAGCTATTAGACAAGTTTTTTGGAGAGTATTCTTCTTTTTCTTCATCACATTGACGATTGTCGGTTTACTTGTGCCCTACAACTCAAACAATTTACTCGGGTCAGGTTCTTCCGTATCTCCATTTGTCATTGCTATAAGAAATGCCAAAATTAAAGCCTTACCTACCATTTTCAACGCAGTGATTCTTATCTCAGTCATTTCCGTAGGCAATTCTGCCATTTACGGTAGTTCACGTACCATTCAAAGTTTAGGAGCTCAAGGTTTAGCCCCAAAATTTTGTGCCTACGTTGATCAAAAAGGTAGACCTTTAGGTGGATTAGCTGTCGCCGCAGCATTTGGTTTATTATGTTTCCTCTCGGCTTATGACCAACAAGAGGTAGTATTCGCTTGGTTATTAAGTGTATGTGGTCTTCTGACTGTTTTCCTGTGGCTTAATATTGGTATGTGCCATATCAGATTCAGACAAGCTTTGAGAGCAAAGGGTGGAACTACAAAAGATTTGGTTTTCGTGTCTATAGGAGGAATTTGGGGCTCTATTTACAGCATAATTTTACTATTGTTAGTATTGATAGCTCAATTTTGGATTGCCTTATTCCCTATTGGAAGTAATGGTAAACCAAACGCTGAAAATTTCTTCAAAAATTATTTGGGGGCCATTGTAATTTTAATTTTCTACGTGGGTCATAAAATTTATGCTAGAAATTGGAGATTGTATATACCATTGGATGCTATAAAGCTAAATTAGTCATTATTTTAATAAATGTAAAACATCTTCTGACACTCGTGAATTTCTCCTCCTTCTGGTATTTTTTAGCCTGGGAACACATAGTTAGTATAATACAATGAGCGATTTCGAACAATAAATTGAACATACCAATTAGTTACTTGAGTCTTGGTTAACCCAATTGAGTCTGCCATAGCTTGTACAGAGGCACCAGGAATGGTTTCATTTTCGGAAAAGCTCGAAAACCAGTTTTCGAGTTGATCGTGTTGATATTTAGAGAATCTAGCAGTTTTATAATAATGATTATTTTGTTTAGTGAGAGATCGGAAGTGTGAATGGGGCTGTACAGGAGTTGCCGTTCTCCGTGGTTCTCTCGATTTCAAGCTCAATCGATAATTCTCTAACTGTTGGCACAATTGAATTAAAAGTAGCGCCAATTCTTTTACCTTTTCAAACTCATGAGATTCGTAAAAATGATCATCTTCTCTCTTAATTGACATAATTCTATAGGAGCACCTATCGAGTAGATCTAGAACGTGGCCAACATCCAAAGGGTGGTCAGAGCATATCATCTTGAGAGAATCATACAAGTCGTCGTAAATTAATCTGTAGAGCTGTGTGTGATCGCCTGCGACCATGCTTTAATGAACTTCGCTAAAGTTTGAAACAAAGAGAACAGACTAACAGGGCCTAAAAATCTGAAACTATTTTTGATTTTTAAAAAAAATAGCTGTCGTGTCCTTTCATAATTGTTTTGCTACTTTTCCCGCACCTTTTCTTTTAAAATTAGCAATATCAAACATGGGATTGACCTCTAAATTGAAATTAAAGAAAGACAATAGTCCAGAAACAGTCAACAACAATGTTCAATCGACTGACGACGTTGATGAAATAGACAACGAAAATCAATCTATTTTGCTATCCATAATTGCACAGCTTCGGCCGGGGTCAGACTTAACTAGAATAACTCTCCCTACTTTTATTTTAGAAAGAAAATCTATGTTGGAAAGAATAGCTAATGCATTCTTCACTCCTCTGTTGTTGTTAGAAGCCAATGAAACTGAGGACCCATTAAGACGTTTCATGCTTATTGTAATGTGGTATTTATCTGGTTGGCATATTGCTCCAAAAGCGGTTAAGAAGCCGTTGAATCCAGTACTAGGTGAGATATTTACTTGCTACTGGGATGATTTACCAGGTGATAAAAATGCATTTTACGTAGCTGAGCAAACTTCACATCACCCCCCAAAATCATCGTATTTCTACCTTCTTCCAGAACTGAAAATTAAAGCTGACGGAGTCATCGTTCCCAGATCTAAATTTTTAGGTAATTCTTCTGCTGCTATGATGGAAGGTATCGCAAAGTTAACTCTTGGGGAACATGACGAAGAATACACCATGACACAACCTAACGTTTATTGTCGTGGAATATTATTCGGAAAGTTGAAATATGAGTTAGGTGATCAAATGATTATCAAGAATAAAAAGCTTGGATTGGAAGCTAATATTGAATTCAAAACAAAAGGCTTTATAAGTGGTGCCTATGATGTTATTGATGGTGTCATCAAGAATTCTAATACCCTGGAAGTTTTGGGTACCGTGTCAGGAAAATGGAATGACGTTATGGAAATCACTCCTGCCAAGGGTAAAGGTGAACCAATTGTCTTAGATACTTCCAAAGCAAGTATACATAAACCTTCTGTAAAACCTTTAGATCAACAACAAGATAATGAGTCCAGAAGACTTTGGAAGAACACACTAGATGCACTTCGTCAACAGGACCATACCTTAGCCACAGATGAAAAGTTTAAGGTTGAGGAAGCCCAAAGACTTAAGGCAAAAGAACGTGTAGCCAACGGAGAAGAATTTGTTCCTGCTTTGTTCCAGATTCAGGATGAAGAGGTCCCTTTTGTTCTTAAGGAAGAAATTGACGTTAAAAACGAAGACCCAGCAACATTAACCAAGAAATTGTTGAATTTACATCCCGTTGTTGGTTAGAAATTATACTTCTTGTTATACTCTTTAATAAATGATCTTATAATACTAATACATATGTTAATATTTCAATTCAAACGAGAACCTGTTCATCTAACTTGTTACTATAACTCTTTCCCTCTATATACAGTATTGTTATTTTTGACCGCACTGCGGATTGGAATAAAAATTCGAGATCATCAACCATAGACGGAGAATGGGGGACAGCGAACATGCACCCTTGTTGGAGCTTATCAATTCTGATGAGTTTGACATTGCACAATGTATCAAACACTTAAGAATGCACACAAACACGATAGGAATTCACCACTTTCTCATCCTGAAACTCTCCACTTATAGCTATGAACAAATTGAATTCTATATTCCACAATTCATTCAACTTCTTGTTTCGTACGAAACGAATTCAATGGCTTTGGAAGACTTTTTGTTGGACTATTCAGCTCATTACCCTCATTTCAGCTTAGTTGCTTTCTGGAATCTTCAAGCATATATATTTGAGCTTAGAAATGATCCAGAATCTTATTCATTCCAGACCGTAAGAAGGTTCATAAATCAACTTCAAAATATAATGTTCAACACCGATATCCCTGTTAAGAAAACTTCGGAATTTAGAGAAAATCTTCACCCAGGTTTGATAGCTATCGGATCTATCGCTGCTTCATTTGCTTTACCTAACAGTTCGTATTACACTTTACCCGTTGTCAAGTCTCAATCTAAGCAACAAAAAGCTTTTGTGTTCCAGTTGGCGAACTTCCAGAAAGCTTTAACCAAAAACCTTACATTGAAAAACCTGCGGATATCCAGTGAATCAGATGATCAGTCTCAAAGACCCTCTTCACCTTTCCTGCCAAAACCATCACATAATTTTGGTTCTCTAACAGAACGAAATAGTATTAGTTACTTGCGGGATGAGTCAAACGTTTCTTCTGATGATGATAGGTTATCTTTGGACTCCTCTACACATCTCAGCGTAACAGCTGCTCATAAATTGAATGAAATTGAAGACGGATTAAAGATTAATATGACTATCAGGTCTAAAAAGAGTTCCAGTGGATTAGCAAAGCATAAAGGTTTGGAGTATGCTCAATCACACGCGAACAATGCCATGTTCCAATCTTTACCAGACTTGAGGGAATCTCGTGATCCTCCAGTTAGGCCCTACGCATCTCCTACTGTTTCAGAGGCTTCTTTAAGTCTCGTACAATCTAGCGCTGTCCATGGTGCTAATGATCTTTCAAATAAGCCTACGGCGAATGCTTATTCGCTGCAAAAGATTTTATTTGCTAACTATGCACGTAAAGAAACGGATTTCATCATGTCTTTACAAAACGTGTCTTTCAGATTGTCCCAAATCCCCAAAGAAGCAAGATTATCAGCCCTTCGTGCTGAACTCTCCATGATAAATGAAACCATCCTCCCTTCAGAAATAGATATTCCTCAGTTGCTCCCAATAACAAGTAATAGAAATAAAAAGTATCATAAGATTCTTAAATTAAACGTGAACGAAGCATGTGTGCTTAATTCTGCAGAAAGAGTACCATTTTTACTTTTGATCGAGTACTTAAGTGATGAGTTTGACTTTGATCCACTGTTTGAGGGAAACCAGAAGATCATTTCGAGTTATATGAAAACAAATAGTTTTGAAAAACTGGTTGACACAAGCAAGACCCAAATGGAGTCCCTCTCTTTGGACTCACCTCCTGTGGGCTCTATTTCTGATTCTGATACGGCATCTATCACTGTGGGTCAAGAAGAGGAGACGGATTTGGGTGATCTCAATTCCATCAGTAAATTGGATTCTGGTACAGACTTGAATCGCTTAAAACTGCTTGAAAAACAAGCCAAATCACCTAAAGTAAAGCAACAACCAAGTCAACGTTCCCCAGAAGTCCCATCGAAAATTTTAGCTACCCAAATGAGAATAGCATCTGTGATGTTACAGCAATTAGAAGATGCAGGAAAGCAAAACACTGAACAGTCGTCTTCGATTAAAAATAGAATTATAGAGTCCATGATATCACTTCAAGACCAATTTGAGACAATCAACTACGAAAAGTTAAATGAATTAAAGGGAGATGATCCAAGTGCAGGAGAAAGGAAATTGGAAAATGATTTCAAACTTGGTGAAGACTGGTCAAAGAAGAAGATGAGGATCAAAAAATCAAGTGTATATGGTCATTTAAAAAATTGGGATCTATGCTCGGTAATCGCCAAAAATGGGGACGACTTACCGCAAGAAGCTTTTGCCTGCCAGCTCATCAGTATTGTATCTGGAATTTGGAAACTTGAAAGAATCCCAGCTTGGACTAAAAGAATGAAGATTTTAATCACCAGTGCAAACACTGGGCTTGTCGAAACTATCAATAATGCTATGTCTGTTCATTCAATCAAGAAATCATTGACAGAGCACTCCATAGTAGGTGGGGACAACATAAAAGGTCGTATATTCAGTATTCTGGATTACTTTGAGGAATTATTTGGGGCATCTACCTCAAGTAAATATAAAAAGGCACAAGAGAACTTCGCTAGAAGTTTAGCAAGCTACTCCGTTTTATCGTACGTGTTCCAAATAAAGGACAGACACAACGGTAACATCATGATAGATAATGAGGGTCATATTATCCATATTGATTTTGGATTTCTTCTCTCTAATTCTCCTGGTAGTCTCGGTTTTGAAGCAGCACCTTTCAAACTAACGCAAGAATACGTTGATGTCATGGGAGGAACAAATACTGCCAACTACACTTTATTCAAGAAATTGTGTGTGGATTGCTTCAGAGCCATCAGAAAGCATTCGGAGAGAATCATAGACATTGTTGAATTAATGCAAAAGGACTCCACCTTGCCTTGTTTCAACAATGGTGAAAATACTAGTGTCCTCCTCAAACAAAGATTACAACTTCATTTGAATGAGGAACAAGTGGAATATTTTGTAGAGAACAACCTCATCGCTAAGAGTCTTGGAAATATGTACACAAGATTGTACGATCAATTTCAAATGGTTACGCAAGGTATTTATAGTTAAGCTCAAGTGGGTGCTATTAATCCTCAACATATACAAATATAAGATTTCCGGTTCTTGGAGTGCAATTCCATGAAACGCATCGTAAGTGTGTGTGTTTATGATCAGATCCCTTAAATACTCTAGGTAAACCGCATTAAGGCAAATAATTAATTCTTAGGCATTTTAAACTATATTATAAGGCGTGCATACAGGTACCCTGTCGCGTGAATCCTGTAGTCAATTGAACTTAGTTACACACCGATGCCTCCACGTAAAAAGGGGGTTACACTATCTGTTTCTAGAAAATAATAAGATAATTCTGATCTACGTTTCACATGTGGATCCTCAGACACGTCTAAACCCTTCGCCTCGTCTCTAAATTGCATTGGTTCATGTAAAGCATTCATAAGGTGGAGCCATTAAGCCCATGCAACTCCAACAAATTTATGATTGAATGGTTTACCTTACTTTCTCTTTTACATCTTTCTTTCCATGCTTTTTATACGGTCTTTCTGTTTCATGATGCATAATTTGTAATAGGCAAAAACAGACTTATAATATGTATGAAAGTAGCAATAACTACAACGTTTGCAAAAGAAAACAACAAAAGGATTTTCAGAGGTGGTCCTTCGAAAAATCAGGAGTAAGTCACCAGGATTTTCCTCACTTTAGTGGTATCCAGCAATTGCAGCAAAACAATACTGTGAGTATCATTTTGGAAGACTAGTGACACACGATGGTTGAGGACAGATGTATGCAACACAAGAAGACAAATGATGATGAGTCTGTCAATAAGTATCAAAAGGTGACCATCAGAAATCGAGCATATGTAAAAGATGCAGCCGACTAATCAAAGGATGCACTTCTTGATTGATAATGATTTAATTTACCCAATAGATCATATAGTAGCATGCAAATCATTACTATTCCAGATCAGGAAATCAACTAAAAGCTGCAAACGCGAAACTCAAACAGGGTGGCTAATCGCGTCCTGCACGAGTAGGTGATACTTCGTCGACCCTTTGGCCGATGAACCCAGGCGTTTTGCAGCAAATGACGACGTCTTCATCAATAGGAATACAGTTGAAGACCGCATGTAGTAATAATGGATATTATGTATTGAATAAAAGTGTAGAAAAGTACTCGTAAAAAAGTTTTTTCAAAGAGGTAAATAAAATATTGAGAGGCAGTTACTTGTATTTTGAGCTCAAAAAAAAAAAAAAAAAATCAAATAGTATAAGGAGTGCATACAAAATAAGTCGTGCTGAGTCTATAGGTACCTAGTCCAAGCGTCACAACCAAACCACATTCTTCCACCATGGCCCAACTTAGAATGATACCCAAGTCTATGACCCATAGATTCAAAACTGGATTCCCAAAGATCAAGAATGAATTTGGCGGAAAACGTGGAGTTTCCAGGGCTTTGAACAAAGTAGAAAAGTCGAAACAGGTCTGTTACTCGATTGAACGATTACCTTCCCTCCCTAAACCATCCACACGTTTGAAAGACCTCTTGATCAGCTATAACTATATGTCTAAAACTTCTTCGCTTCCCAGATTAAGAAACAGAAGACCAAAGAGCCTTACAGCCTTCTTAGCCTTCAGAAGTTTTTACAGTCAACAAATTTGTACTGTGGAAAGTCAAAAGGAGCTCTCTGTTCAACTTGCTGAGATTTGGAAAACGGAAATAGACCAAGAGATTTGGAGAAGGTACGTTTTCGAGTACAATAAAGGCGACAAGACAACAAACTTTGTTCATTGGTTATGTGAAACTTTGAAATCTACCAGTGAACAAGAAACGGGTAAAACCAAACCGAATCTTTGGATGTCACTTCCCGTTGAAGATGTGTTCATGAAATAAAGTGAGCGAGCCCTTGCTTCCCTTCAGTTCTTCCTAGTTGCCTTCTGCTGCCACTACAGCCGAACCTTTAGGTCTCTTGTGTGCGTCACTTTTTGAGTCAGCTTTCCGCTTCTTCGTTTGCTTAACTGGGCGCTTTTCACCTTCGATAAATACGTCATCTGGCAAATCAAAAAGCTTTACATTCTTGATCTGTATGTGATGAATACCTTCCTTGAAGGTCGGCCAACCTTTGCATATGTTATAAAATTCAGAACATGGATATTGAATATCCAACTTTCTTTGTTGGTTCACACCTTGATCATTAGGTTTATTTAAATTTATATCAAGTCCAATAAATAATTTTGTCACGTGGAAGTTTTGTAAATCAGTTTCACTTGTAGAATCGCTTTTTTCACCTTCTTTACCACCTTTTCTGGCAGGTTTCAACTTGGAAACAAACTCACTACCTGACAAACTTCCATATGAGTTTAATATATCTGCCGGAGAATTTTGCTCAAGCAGATAACTATCACTGAAATCTTTAACATAAGGATGAGCGACTTCAATTCCACTCGTGACCTCCAACTTTTGAACTAGAAGTCTTAACTTACTTTCTATAAACCCACTCCATTTTGAATGTTCTTCTTCATTAGAACGAGTACCTACAACAATACACAAGTAAAATTTATACCGGAAAAAAAAATCGTGTCTTTTGAAGAGGTCGCCCCAGCTCTTAGTACCCTGTCTAATTTCTTGAACGATATTTACACCTCTTGCTAATTCAGAAAGAATAACTTTCTGAGTAGAACTAGTGATATTATGCGTAGCGCACATTGATGGATATGCTGGTGTAATGACAGGCATTCTATGATTTCTATCATTAGCGTAAAGTCTTGGATTCCATACCTTAACTTGAAGAGGGCCATCTTCAATAGGCTTCAATAGTACTGGTTCTGGCCAATTCCATTTTGTGTAAATGTTGAAAAATTTCTCAACGATTACTGCCCCGACAGCATTTGGATAAAGCTGACAAATCCTAGCAACCATCATAGCCCAGGCAACACCCCCAGGGAAACCGAATACATTACCATATACTGCTCTTTCTTGTGCCCACATTTTTATACATCTAAGAGCATGTTTAAAGACTGTAGGCTTTGGGACTAGCTGTAAGATCTCGTCGGTAACCCTAGTACCGTTAAGAGCTCTCATATCCCGTTCGTCAAGGTTCTTAAGAAGGTTCTTATCATTCAAGTTCATATTTAAAGGGACTTGCGATACATTAAGCGTGGCACAAATCAAATCAATTGAAATGCCATCGAATTCAATCTTAATAATCGGTACAAATGCATCTGGAACTGAGTTTATTTCCTGTAGTTCTGGTCTCTTTCTCAAAATAGATTCGAAAACCGTGAAGAAGTCATCCCTTGTGACATGTTTTGGAACAATCACCAACGTATCGATATCCGATCCTGGACCATAAACTCCAAGTCTGTAGGATCCGAATGTAAATACTTTCCCTCCTGCATCTTTCGCCATACCATCACTCATATTTTTATTCTTAGAAACCGTGAACACAAATTCTTGAACCATTTTTTGGAATAAATTCAAAATTTCTACTCTTCTTCTTGTCGCTTGCTCACTTTCAAAAGAGCCTCGACTTTTTAACGCAGAAATGAGTTGGTCATTGAGAGTGATTTCCTTTGGAGTTGGATTTTCCGTAGAGATTGGATTGGTGACACCATAATTTTTTGCACTCATCTACGATGGAATAGTGTTGTTGGAAGAAGATCCGCGCTTTGTTGAAGGTCTAAGTTTGTGCACTTCTTATATACAGGAAGCTATTTACAAATATCGTTTCTTAATACGATCAATTATTGGTTGTGGTACTTTACGATTGAACGCAAGACCCAGGATTCTTGACAAAGCTTCCTCTCTGGAACCAGTTGACGCTTGAAGAATTAATTCGAACAACAAAATCAAATTTTTAGATACCATTTTACTCTTGAATCCATTGTTTATAAGTTCTTGTCTAAACTTCTTAATTAGATCAATTCTTTCGACTACTTTCAAGTCAGATGTTAAAATTCCTTCTTCAACGGCATTAATAATATTCCTGGTGAGTTCACTTTTACAATTTGTTTTGGATTTTACTAGCTGCAAAGAAGTTTGTGGGTTAAGTTTGGTTTTGTACAAGTTCTCCAAATATACTTGAAGACTTGGTTTGAGATGCAATTTGGTAACAATACCATAAATCTCCGACGTGGTTTTTGTTTTAGTTAAAAACTTAAACATATCCCCCGTGAGAGACTTGAAGAAATAATCTTTGAAAGAGGGGCTTAAACTTTGCCATGCTAGGGACGATTCGGTCAGGTGATAGAGGTTGTTCGTTACTTGGACAATTCGGTGTTCATCAAGAAGCGAAATATTCTGACTGATTGCTCTGACAATGTGGTGAAATCTTGTCCTATTATTTTCACGAATTATCTTTGAGGAATTAGGATCGGACAAGACTTTAACGGATAAACAAACTATTGTACTAATCAACTCTTGATCTAAAATTCCATTTCTGATTATTAGACTGCGTAGTAGTTCAAGTAGGGCAGACTCACTGAGATCTGTTGTATTGATGAATTCCTTGTACAATTGAATAGCTTGGAATTGGTCTTCTTGTCTAATCAAAACAGGGGATCTCAATATCTTATCAAAATTTCTAGACCTAGATGACGACAATAGGATTCGGTGAACATCGAGCAGGACAGGCTTTCCTGCTTTCGGTAAATCAAAAAGCTTCTCGAAAAACCTGTTATACTTTGGAAACGTTTCAGAGCTAAGTATGACACTCAAACACTTCTCAAACTTCCGAATGTCCTTTTTGTACATGAATTTCAATCCAATTATTATGGTAGTATTAGAGAGTGAGTCGTGATAATCATGTATAACATTATAAATTGCTACCAGATCATCCTGATTCACTGCTTGTATAGCTAGTCGATTCAAAGGTCCTCCTACACCAATGGAAGGTGAGAATGAATTTCTCCTTAATAGTTCCAAGATTTCAAATGCTTTCATCGATCCAAGTTTCAAGATTTTTCTTAGATCCTGATCATTAAATTGAATGTCTCCTTGCAGATGCAAAAATCTCATGTAAACTTTTCTTGAAGACCTTGAATACGTGTCGTGTGATAAGAATGCAAACCAACCAGGAATATTTTTAATCAGGGAGTTTACGCTATTCCACGTAAGTAATGTATCAGATTGAGATCGACTTTTGCGAGAGATGTCTAATTTCTGCCGTAACAACAAAAGATTGTGGAACGGATTATCATGAGCATTGTTTTGAAGGTTATATCCGAACTTGGTGTATGAGTTTATCGCTGATGTAATTTCGTTAATAGGAAATACAAAGTTATGGGAAAAACTATCGTTAAGGACAGATTTCAACAGTTGGTTGGGTAATATATCTTCAGCGTCCAAAAGAGCTTTGAAGAGCCCAATAAACAAACAATTGTCCTCCTGTAATGTTTGTCCTATAACAAGAACTAGTTCTTCGATGTCGTGTATGGTTGTAGATTCAGTGACAAATGTCTGCCATATATCACTGAATAGACTGTGATAGGTGAGCCGACGTACTAGAAGATCTCTTGTGCTTTCGTCAAATGAAAGTTTATAATTATGCAAAAAATGTAGGTATAATGATGGAGGGATATCAGCTGGGTGGAATGTGAGAAGTTTCATGAATCGACTATAATCATCCACACATTTATATAGAGATGCAGCAATCTCAGATTTGATCTTGAACGATTCCCATCTTAATTCGGAAGTTGCTTGGTCATTAGCAAGGGATTCTGCAATGTACCGAGATTCATTTTTGACAAAATCTGTAAAAATCTTTGGAATAGAGCTGATTAGACTTGATTTCTTTGAGTAGCTTAAAGGCGATTTGGAGGTGGAAAATTTCCGTATAAATGTTCTGGTTGTCAACGAAATTGATAGCACTTTGTGATGTCGAAGTGATACCGTGATTTGTGTAATAGATCGTATCCTCTGCATTTGAGCTCATCAAGATAGTTAAAGGTCGCGAAACAATCGCTTTTAACTAAATGGCACAAGTGATATGGAACTCAGATATAGATGTTTACAATCCCGATGTGATGCCCTTGCCAGTGGCCAAAGCCATCTCCAAATACTTAAGGATTCCAGATCTTCTAGAGTTTTCCTTGATTTCAAAAAATGCATATAAAACAGTCAATAATCCTCTGGTATGGATTTCAATGTTGGAGGACTTAGATTTATGGGATAATAATCGAGTAAATTCTTCAAATATTGGTGATCATGAATTAAGTCCTCTCAATTGTATGGACAGTAAACTCCTGAGTGAGCTTTTTGCAAAGAAAAGAGTTTTGGCCATATACAAATGTTTGAATAGCTACTATTTGGATATCATCTCAAACAAATCATTTGATAAATTAAAAATCTTCCAAGATTTTCAAACCCCTGAAGAACAGTGCAAAATCCTTAATAACCTATTATTGTTCAGTCGTATAGATAAAGATGACGAAACAAGATTCAGCGCTCAAGAAAAACTTGGAGCCCTATTTGAAATTTTTGAAAACGCCCTATTGAGGGAATTGGATATACATTTTGATCTAGAGGATTATACTACCATGAGTAGATTTGTGAATGTGCTAATGGAATTGAATAACCAACAAACTTTGATTGATTTCTTCATCCAAAAAAGTGTTTTTGATAATACTGAAAATGTACTAAGCTCTTTAGAGTATATCAATCCTGAAGAGTTCTTTGTCAAAGTATTAGAAAATGACAAAGAAGTTTATGAGTTAAATGCTAAAAAATTCGAAGGTCTCATGGTACAGTTGATTTCCGTTTTCAACTATGAGTCTAATATAATAGATCTCATTTTTCCCATTACTGTTCCCATGATGTATAAGGTCAGTGAGGAATTGGTTTTGAACCAATTGTCAGAGCTTTTCAATACCATCCTCGATACCTCCAAAACTAAAGACTTGTATTTGGTGACTGTTCCTTATCTTTACGAAAAAGTAATCAACGAATTTATTGTTAAGTTAAGTCCAAGTAAAAATTTAGGCGAGAATTATCATAAATTGATACATGAACTATTTGACATGCAGTTTGAACAGGTGTTAACAGATTACTCGAGGGAAGAGATATTAAACTTCAAGAAGGTTTCAAAGTTTGCGATTCAACAGTGGAAAGAATCAATAGAGAAGCGTGAAGAGGAAACAACACAAAGCATTTTACGTAATGTGAGGACAGAAACAAAAAATGACTTTTTGACGAGTTTCAAAAAGGCTTTCACCCTCAGTTCTTCTACATCGACGAATGAAATGAACGCTGATGAGCAGGAAACCTATTCTGAAATACAGGCGAAAGAAAAAATTCTTACGGAAAATATGAAATCTATTAATCAAATATTTAGTTTGAAACTAGCCATGCAGATATTGAATAATGGCAAAAATTGTTTGATTAGAATGCTTCATTTCGATTCTTTCACTATAAGTACGACTCGAAAGATGATCATGTCTTCCGTCCAAGAAATATTTATATCTGTTCTTGAGCTGATAGGAAATGATCATTTAAAGCCAGGTTTTGAGAAAGCTTTGGTTTATTTGAAGACATATAAGCCAGGTGGTGGAATACTGGAAGAGGCCAAACCTATAAAACCTCTAATCCTTTTCTCTGATCTTGTCAACGTAGGGGATCTTATTACGCAAATGATCGAAATTTTCTATAAGGAAGAGCTCGTGCATAAACACGTTATAAAGAATGAGAATTCCATTCTAAACCCATCTCTTCAAAGGAAGAAGAAATTGGAAGAAATGGTGGATACTTATGTTGCTGATGGTCTAAACATTGGAATCGACGTGTTGATAGATGAAGTTGAAAAGACATACGCTTCTACAATTTCAGATAGCTCTTATTGCCCTCCAGCAACTGAATCTCGACGTATGGATGGCCCAACAGAAGCTGCTTCGAAAGTGGTGAAGATACTTGATGGAAATTTCGATTTGTTAGTAGGATGTGCAGAGAAATCAGTAGTTGATGTCTTTCAACAAGAATTGGCCGAAAGGTTTTTCCAAGTCATTGTGAAAACCATAAAGTTGTCAACGATATCTAATTCTGGTGCTGTAATACTTATTTCGGATTTAAACCTTTACTACGAATGCATCTTTACTCACATTAAAACAAACAAAAGATTCATTCTACCTTTGTTCCAATCTTTACAGAAAGTGGGGAGTATATATCTTATAGGCGGAGAAGACTCGAAATCCATTGGAAAGCTTGTAAGCGATTTGAGTAAATTTAACGGTATTTTTGGTCAAGAAGAAATCTACGAATTTGTTCAAAGAAGAGAAGACTGGCCGATTGTTAAGAGAGATGTTGAAAAGATAATGTATGGTTTGAGTCTTGGTGAGTGTATAATTGTATAATCATGGAATGAAAATCTTACAAGCACTCATTGAGTGTCACAGAATTGAATGCAAAAGATATTTTTCAAAAGACTCTGTCGCCTCCTTCGGTCTTTATTAAATGGTATATTTTTCTTGATTTTGACAAAGACTGTTATGCTGCGAAATTTACGATTCGCTGCTATTACACTGCATTCGAATGCGTAACATTAGTTAAAGAGTCGCACTACAATTACATTTCTTTGGTTGATGACTTTACGACATCTAGGACCACTTCATAAAACAATAAGAACCGGATGCAGCTACAGCACGACTTCCCTAGGATCTAAGACATCTAGCTATTCTGATAGACCAAACTTAGAATACTCTCGCCTAGAAAAGACAGTTCTAAGATCTAATCAAGTCTTGAAAAATATCTCATCTAGAAACCTTTCCAAGAATTCCTCATCGATAAGTACAGAGCATCCTAACAATTTAAGAATATTTTCCTCAGAAGGTAATGTTAAACTAGAGGCAGTCAATCTGATAGTGCAAAACTCTGACAAGTCAGTTGCATCAAGAAATTCAACCATAAGGGCTTTAATAGAACTTTGGAAATCTAAACAATATCATTTGACATACAAGACATTAATTACGCTATCACAATCCAGGAAAGGTGTCCAGTTTGACTACAGTAAAGATGAATCTAACGATGTTCCTCTGAGTTCAGAGTTGGGAAAAGATATTATCCGTTATGCATCCTTGGCAGGAAACCCCCTAGCTGCTTTCCTGTTTATGATAGAGTTGCAAGATTCAGGCATAAATTTAGGAGATCTGGTATTATCCGAACTATTGAGTTTTTTAACCATGTACAGAGGACAGAACTCACAGTTTTATTGTTTTGCACTCGTTCGTTTTATTGACAAATATCCAACATATCGGTACACGGCTGAAGAGATATCTTCAATGTTACTTCTACTGTTACAGGCACCAGAGAGCCACTATCTTGCTAATGTAATTTTCTGGAAGCTCGAGTCGAATATCAAGGAGTTAATCATTTCGTCCAGTTTGTATAAAGCCTTAAAACTACTTGTCCTAGAAAATGTATCATTGGGGAGGTACGATGTGGGATTCGAAATTTGGCGAGCTTTTTTCGGGAGGCCAGT
The DNA here is from genome assembly GCA_030581475.1 of Yamadazyma akitaensis. Classification (NCBI taxonomy): domain Eukaryota; kingdom Fungi; phylum Ascomycota; class Pichiomycetes; order Serinales; family Debaryomycetaceae; genus Yamadazyma; species Yamadazyma akitaensis. The sequence goes on from JAKTTN010000005.1 coordinate 666,540, forward strand.
CATTTATCATGATAGAGAGATTCTAATTTCACTAATCAGACTTGGTAGACAAAATTTAGACCCGTTATTGGAGAAGATCCCACTTGATGTATCCAATGTTGAGCTTTTGGATGTTTTGTTAGTGTTTTATGCTACATATAACGACGAGAAGTTCCGTAGAACCCTAAAATATCTCAAACAACCACTCGAACGTTCAACACTTTCTGCACTTTTACGGTCCTTTGTATTACAAGGGAGGTTCTCTGAATCCCAAGATGTTCTCATCTCGATATTGAAATACCCGGGAGGTGCTACTAGTGCTGATATAAGTGTTCTTGTTACCAAATTACTTCAAGAAAGGAGCATTGATGAAAGCATCAAGTTAGTTTTGAGATCAAGTTTAGACAAAGCAGCCCCTGCATATATGACCATTTTGCAGTACATTTTGAAGAGTGATACGGCAAGAGACCATCAAATGTTTTTACAGAAAATGTTTCTTGATTTATTGAAAATGGATGACCGCTTTAAGGAGGATATCTTCCCTTTAATCTTAAAATATTTCATTGAAAAATCAGTTTCATTGGTTGTCTTTGATCCCCTACTACAGAATATGAGAGCGCCTACTGCCACTGAAATGGAAGATCTCCCAGACCTCAGAAAGTTCAATCTCCCGAGAGAACTTTATGGCTGCATGGTTCTCACGGAAAAGAACGTGAACTTGGGTTTGATGTCTACTTTCACAGAGGCTGCGCAGTCAGAAAACTTGGAACATGTCAAATGGTCTATGTTTCACTTGCGTCAACAAGGGTTTCTGATGAGACTACTTTTGAAGGTTCTCAAACGATCCAATTCAAAATTTTCAGATAACATATTAGATAGAAATTTTTCTATCGAGATACGTTGAAATTGTACTATATACATGTAATATAAAATATACGATACGTTAGATTACTTTTTAGACTTTTGTTGTTTCTTATCAAAGAGTTTACCACCACTTGCCACTTCTTTAGCATTTTGACCCAAAAGTTCTACCAATCCATCATTACTATCAAGTTTACCTTGTTTAACATCACCGTCTGTGTTCTGAGATGAATCAAAAGAGGCAAACCTTTGCTTATACTTGTTCACTTTACCGGTGGCATTAGGATCTACTGATACCAAATCAGATCTATAAGGATTCCACAAAGTACTGTTTCTTTGATCGTTAATCATTCTTATTTCGTCTTTAGGTGCTTGTGATCTTCTCTTTATAACAGAACCATCACTTAATTCAACTAAGGTTTCAAACTGGTGAAAGATGGCTGGTCTTGCTTTCCCAAGTTTTATTTTTCTCATAACTCTTCTACTCGATAAATGCACGTCACCCTTCATGGATACAGACCTCACAAAGTCTTTTTGAAGGACTGTTTTGTTTATTATAGAAGATTTAAACATTTCTGAAGATGATGAAAAACTCAAACGTCTAAAAAAATTTATTTCGCGAAATTTCGTTGAAAAGTTTTGTAGTTGAATAGATCTAATAGCGATGGCATTCTCATCACAGACCCCTACCATTGTTGTATTAAAGGAAGGTACAGATACTTCTCAAGGTAAAGGACAAATCCTCAATAATATCAATGCTTGTTTAGCAATTCAAGATACTTTGAAACCAACATTGGGACCATTCGGATCAGATATCTTAATCGTCTCTTCAAATGGCAAGACCACAATTTCTAATGATGGTGCTACTATTTTGAAGTTACTTGATATTGTGCATCCAGCTGCTAAGATGTTGGTGGACATTTCAAGAGCCCAAGACGCTGAAGTGGGTGATGGTACCACTTCTGTTACTATCATTGCAGGAGAATTACTAAAAGAAAGTAAAACCTTTATTGAAGACGGTATTTCATCCAATTTAATCGCTAAAGGTTTAAGAAAAGCCTGTGATTTGGCCGTTGAAAAGATAAAAGGAATCTCTATGGAGGTGAAAAAGGACGACCCAAAAGAATTCCGTCAATTATTAGAGAGATGCGCCACTACTGCAATGTCTTCAAAGCTTATCAGCCAAAATTCTGAATTCTTCACAAAAATGGTAGTGGACGCTGTATTAATTTTGGATCAAGAATCTTTAGACGAAAAATTAATCGGTATTAAAAAGGTCCCTGGTGGTTCAATGGAAGACTCTTTGTTTGTTGATGGTGTTGCATTCAAAAAGACATTTTCATACGCTGGTTTTGAACAACAACCTAAAAAATTTTCAAATCCAAAGATCTTAAATTTGAATGTTGAACTCGAATTGAAAGCTGAAAAGGACAACGCAGAAGTAAGATTAGAACAAGTTAAAGACTACCAAGAAATTGTTGATGCTGAATGGAAAATAATTTTCTCCAAATTAGAAGCTATACATAAGAGTGGTGCTAACATAGTTCTCTCAAAGTTACCAATTGGTGATTTGGCTACACAATATTTTGCTGACCGTAATATATTTTGTGCTGGTAGAGTTGCCCCAGAGGACATGGGTAGAGTAATTCAAGCTGTTGGAGGAACTATTCAATCTACTTGTTCCAATATAAGTGAAGAAGACCTTGGTACCTGTGAAGTATTTGAGGAAGTCCAAATTGGATCGGAAAGATACAATTTGTTCAAGGGATGCCCTGAGGCTAAGACGTGTACTTTAGTCTTAAGAGGAGGTGCTGAGCAAGTAATTGCCGAAGTTGAAAGATCATTACATGATGCCATCATGATTGTCAAAAGAGCAGTCAGTCATAACTCTGTTGTTGCCGGAGGTGGTGCTATAGAGATGGAATTGTCCAAGTATTTAAGAGAGTACGCCAGATCAGTAGCAGGAAAACAACAATTAGTCATATCCGCTTTCGCCAAAGCATTAGAAGTAATTCCTAGACAATTATGCGAAAATGCTGGTTTAGATGGAATTGAATTGTTGAATAAATTGAGAAGTGCCCATGCTAAAGGCGATAAATCTATTGGTATTGATTTCCACAAAGAATCAATCGGTGATAATATGGAAAGTTTTATTTGGGAGCCTGCTTTAGTAAAAATCAATGCTCTTGAGTCAGCAACTGAAGCAGCCATAGTGGTTCTCTCAGTTGACGAAACAATTAAAAATGATGATTCCCAACAAGAAGGAAGAGGTAGAGGCGCTTATTAAATAACATTTAGGGTGTGTATAGATTATAATTAATGATTAAACACTCAAAAAGCTAACACGAGTTCACGCTTTGAAGGCACAGGTACAAATACGCGCACATCCCCCGCGCTTTTGAAAATATTCGAACGCGATTTCGCGTCTCGTGAATAAGGTTCGAGTACAGGTTCATCACTTCATAAACTTCTTGTTTCCCTTTTTTCAGAACTTAAAACATTTCATTATTGAGTCCTTCAAAGATGGAAGCATTTCATAGAAGTAGATTATATGGCCCTCCATCTCACATTCCACCACGTATGGTCCCTCTGGAATTAGAAGCTTTGGAAGCTAGTGGTAATAAGAAATTAATTAAAGAATATGAAGAAGACGCAAAGAAGTTCATGGCTAGAAAAGAGTCGAGTAATGAAATTAACCCTGCCATGATTGACCTTCAACCAGAGATACAGTGGTTTATGAGACCATTTCTATTGGACTACATAGTTGAACTTCATACTTCATTCAGACTTCAAGCACAAACTTTATTTCGTTGTTTTAACATTATAGATAGATATTGTGCAAAGCGAATTGTTTTCAAACGTCATTATCAATTAGTAGGGTGCACGGCTCTATGGATTGCCGCTAAGTATGAAGATAAAAAATCTCGAGTACCCACTTTAAAAGAGCTAGCAATTATGTGTCGAAATGCATACGATGAAGAAATGTTTATTCAAATGGAAAGACATGTCTTATCTACATTAGAGTGGTCATTAGAATCACCAACCTTGGAAGACTGCTTCCAAATTGCAATAGAACTGTTCTTAGAAACGAAAGAACTCACACCGGTCCGTAGTAAGATGTCATCAAATGATAGCTCCATTAAGTCTGCCGTGACAGCGGTTACAAGGTTTTTATGTGAGCTAAGCTTATATCACCGAGACTTTCTAAATTTCGAAACCAGTCTTGTGGCTTCAGGTGCTAACCTTCTAGCTCTCTCCATGCTTCATGTTCCTCATGGTTCAGATTATTTACAAAGATTGAAGAGCCGAGTACTCAATAAGCACCAAGAAGAATTTAACGAAGATTCAGAAAACGTCGAACCGGTAATATATGCTCTGTTCTTAGCAGGATTTGATGAATCAACATTCACTAAAATACGAAAAATCACATTGATGCTAGCCAGTATCTTAGGACAAGCAAGTGAAGTCTTAACTACAAAATATAAATCCTTGGGGGTAATACAGGTCATTGAAAATTTTGTGGATAAAAACACCCAACTCTTTGAGCAGTTAGGGTCACATATGAAGGAAATGGGCTCATTTGATGATGAATTGTTGATCAATTCACCATTAAGCTTAATAGCAGATATGTTAATCAATCTAAATGAACCCCTCGATACAAACTATAATACAATGCCTATTACACCACCATCCGTATCCAGATCGATTTTTTCAGATCTAGAAGCATCCTCACCATCTTTAAGTACACCTCCAGGTTGTCAAGTATCTCAACAATTTCAACATCCACAATCTGCCAAATCTTACCAAGGACAGTTTCCTTACAAAATTTCACCTGGCACTCAATCATCTGCTCTTCCAGTAGGTCGAAGTTGAAACCTTGAGATTCTTTCATGACTGGGGTCCCTTAATAGCATATTTAACGTGAGTACATAATTAATTTATACGACAGCATAAAATCTTAATAGAAGTAAACAATGTAACATTCCAATTTTGCAACTAGGTACAGTCGCGTCAAATAAAAAAATCTTTTTGTTTATTACACAAAATCCACGTTACGATCTCACACTTAAAATCCAAAACAACCAACAACATTGATTAGTTCACTATTTAATATTTAGAAAACATTTCTATACAATTACTGCAAGGTCGAAAACAGAAAGCGGCTTTAAAAATTAAGTTTTAAGAGATTTCAAGAAAGCATTAGCAGTGAAGTACAGTCGAATAACTTGATTTGTATTGTCAGTTGTCAACTCTTCGTCTAAATCAAAAACTTGCCCCTTAAAATATTATCAATATGGCAGAAGACGAGGATTTCAATTCAAAAAATTGGGTGTGGATTCCTGATGACGATGAAGTATTCATCAAAGGTTATATTGTTGATTACATGGAAAACAACCAATGTAAAGTGAATTATAAACAGAATAATAAAGACGCATCAAAAGTCATGAATACCAAAAACTTAGATCCATGCAACCCTTCAAAATTCAACAAGTGTGATGATATGGCTGAGTTAACACATTTGAATGAACCTTCAGTTATCTACAATCTATATTTAAGGTATATGGATAATTTGATTTATACATATAGTGGTCTTTTTTTGGTAGCGATCAATCCATACAAGTCACTACCAATTTACAATACTGATAAGATCGATTTTTCAAAGCCTCACATATACTCCATTGCCAAGTCTACTCATAATAATTTGGTTCAAAATAGAAAAGATCAATCAATCCTTGTTACTGGGGAATCAGGTGCAGGTAAAACGGAAAATACCAAAAAGATCATTCAATACTTATCTTCAATCTCTTCAAATGACTCAATTGACAAGAAAATTTTACAGACAAACCCCATTATGGAGAGTTTTGGAAATTCCAAAACAATCAAGAACAACAACTCCTCCAGATTTGGTAAATTTATCAAGATTTTCTTCAATGACAGTAAACTAAAAGGAGCCCATATCAATTATTATCTTTTAGAAAAATCTAGAGTTATCGGGCAACAGAAGGGTGAAAGGAACTACCACATCTTCTATCAATTCTTAAAAGCCTACGAAAATCTACCAAAATTCAACTTATCATCCGATATCCAAAAATACAGATATCTTCAGACAAATGAAGATGACGACCAAGAAGATCAATACTTGAATGATGAAGAAGAGTTTGCTAATCTTATGGAAAGTTTCAGTATTGTCGGTTTGAAAGATGACGAAATTGAAAACATCTTCTCAGTGTTGGCTTTAATTTTGCATCTCGGTAACCTTGATTTTTCAAGTTGGAAAAGTGAACAGGCAAACTTTCACAAGGATGCACCAATAAAAGAGGTCTTGGAAATTTTGAAAGTAGACAAGTCCACATTTGAGACCAACATGTTGAGGCCAAAAGTTAAAGCTGGGAGGGAATACATTTCGAAATCTAAAAAGCCCCATGAAGCCAAGTATTTGATTGATTCCTTGTCCAAATTCTTGTACGAAGTGTTGTTCAATTACATCATTTCTAAAATTAACGAAAGTTTGAAATTGGAAAACAAGAGGAACACTAATTTGCATGATTACAATTTTATCGGAGTTTTGGATATAGCCGGTTTTGAAATCTTCCAAATAAACTCGTTTGAACAATTATGCATCAACTTCACCAACGAAAAATTACAGCAATTTTTCAATCATCATTCTTTCATTTTGGAACAAAGTGAATATTTGAAAGAAGATATCAAATGGGATTACATAGACTTCGGTAAAGATCTACAACCCACTATTGATTTGATTGAGAGTCAAAAACCGCCTGATTTTGGTATTTTAAAGGTATTGGATGAAGAGTGTTTGATGCCAAAAGCTAGTGACAAACAATTTTTGGACCGCTTGTTCAATAACTTCAAGAAGAATTCAAAGTTTAAACCTAACAAATTCAAGAATGGCTTCATAATAAACCACTATGCTGGTGGGGTCGAATACAACGTGGATAACTGGATCGATAAAAATATTGATCCGTTGAACGAAGCGTTGATCCATTTATTGACCAGCTCTTCTAATGATTTCATCAAAAAATCCATCAAGTTATTCAACAGCACTTCCACTGTATCTAAAAAGAAGAAGTCGCTCTCAACCAAATACAAGACTCAGCTAAATGATTTGATGGAAGAATTGAACAATACTGAGCCTCATTTCGTTAGATGCATCCTCCCCAACTTGGAAAAGAAACCCAACAAATTTGATAAAAACTTGGTGTTGAATCAGTTGAGGTGCAATGGTGTTTTAGAGGGTATCAGAATCACCAGAGCAGGATATCCTAATAAGATGATTTTTGAAGAATTCTTCTCTCGTTACTCTGTTTTGAATCCCAAAGAAGTCTTTACAAAAAATTTTAAGACTAACTGTGAATTGATTTTGAAACATATTAAGCTTGATCCTGAAACATACAAAATAGGTATCACCAAAATTTTCTTCAAGAATGGTGTTTTGGGTAATCTTGAAGAGATGAGAGATGTGTCGATTAAATCCATTTTAACAAAACTCCAATCTGTGATTAGAGGTAACCAATCAAGAAAGGTCTTCAATAATGAAATCGAAAAAATCCAGAACAGTCAAATCATTGCAAGGAATTTCCAAAAAATTCATGGAATGAAGCAACAAAAGACTCAAGGAGACTTGTGGTTCAATTTGTTCATCCAGTTGAAACCTCTATTGGAGGATTCTATCAAACTCTTAAACTCCAAAGAAATGAATGACAATTTGAAGGAAATTAGCTTGAAATTGAAGGATGCCGAAAAGTTGAATAAGAACTACGAAGCAGAACACAAATCCATGTCTGAAACATTGAAAACGTTGCAAACCAGGTACGACCATAATGTGGGGGATATGAAACAAAAAGAAGACACAATCAGATCATTGAAGAAGGAAGGACAATCATCCTCAGAGAAATTGAAAAAAGTTGAAATGTCATTAAAAGATATTGAGAATCAGAACGCAGCACTATTGAAAGAGAAAGCCAAACTTCTTGATGATTTGGAAGCTTTACAATCAAAGCATGATGATCTCGAAGACAAGTTTTCTGATCTTAATGCTAAGTTCAGTGGTTTAAATGATACCTACGAGTCTAGTAAATCAGTTCATGAAGAATTGAAGACCGAAAAGTCGAACCACGAAAAATCCATTGATCTTTTAAAGATTCAACAGGTTAAATTGCAAAAGTTGAGCGACCTGAATAAATCATTAAAGGAGGAATTAGGTCAAGTTAAACTGATCAATACTGACTTGACTACTAAGCTTGAAAGTTTGGATATCAGTCACAAGTCATTGACATCAAAGCATGGTGACTTAAGTAAGACGTTTAACATGATTAAATCTGAAAATGATTCAAAAATTAAAGAATTGAATGCCACTCTCACTAAGCACAAGAGTGGGTCGACTCAGGACAAGACTGAGATTACAAGATTGAATACAACCATCAATAAATTGAAGACAGAAAATGGTGAATTAACGGATAATTTCAATAAGTCCAATCGTGAATTACTTTCAATTAAAAACGAACTCAAGGACTCAGTTAGTCAAGTGAGGTCTCTTCAAAAAGACATCCAGAATTTAGAATCTACAAAGAGAGATTTAAATCATCTCAAGGAAAAGGAAAAGGACCACCTTGATACAATCCAGTCTTTGACTGAAAAGTTGGATGCAGCAAAAGAGTCAAATGAAGAGATTAAGACCTTATCAGCTGAATTGAAGGAAGCTAAAAAATCTAACGATGTTAGCTCAGGCAAGATCAAAGAATATTCAAGAAAGATGATTGAGTTGAATAACCAAGTGCTTCGTCTTGAGGCCGAAAAGAAAGAGGTTGAAAAAGAGAAAGAGAATCAGCCACCCCCAATGCAACAGAACTTTCAACAAGTCATGCAAGATTACTCAGGATTGAAGTTGAAGTTGAATGAGATCAATGCTAATTTGAGAACAGAAAAGTTTGAGAATAGAAAATTAGTTGAAGAATTATCTGTGTTGAAGCAGAAGCTTCAGGACAAGGTCAGTCCCTATAGCTCGCCCAATAAAGCAAATAGAAGATCTGTTGCTATTGGGGAAGACCTCACCAGTGAAGGGAATAAGTCTCTACTCAAACAGATTGATGATTTGAAATTGAAATTGGAACAGGAAGAAACGAACAGTACTAGAGCCGAAAATTATGCAATTGAATTGCAAAAGAAGTTGAACAAACTTCAAAATACAAGAGGTCTCAATTCATCTGTGGATATGGAAAAGAGGTATAAGGAAAGCCAACTTCGTGTCAGTGAATTGGAAAATAAGTTTTCTAGCTTATTCGAGACTATTTCACCAACCACTACCCCTACTAAATTGACCAAGTCTGAAAGTTTTGGAAGAACTTCATTGATTACAAAAACATTGGAGACTGCTAATCAAGACTTTGTAAAGATTTACAATGACATCACTAAAACTCTTAAAACTACAAGGGATGAGTTAACTAATTCTAAGCTGGAAATTTTGAGGTTGAAGTCTTTATTGAGAGAAAGCGAAGATGAGTTGTATCAAATAAAGAGAGACCAGCACAAAACTTCTATTGAGAACTATGAAAATGAGTTGGCGCAGTTGAAAGTCAAGCAAGAAAACTTGAAATTACGGAACGATGATTTAACTAAGAATGTTGAACTCTATCAAAAAAGAAGCGATGCATATTTCAAAAAATTGGAGTTGGCTGAAAGTGCTGTTACCATCTCCAAGAGACATGAAGCTTCTGCTATGCATGAGTTGAGCACAATGAAGAACGAATACAAGTTAATTAAAGAGGAATTAAGAACAAGTGAGATTTTGATCAAAGACTTGAACAAAGAAAAGTCTGCTTTGAATAATGAAATCAAAGACAGGGATCATCAAATCTCCAAGCTCAAAGAGAATCTCAAAGATGTCAATGAAAAGCTTTCTTATAATAAACTGATTTATGAAAATAAAGAAATTCATGGTAACTTAAAGTCTGAAATCCAAAACTTGAACAGTGAATTGAATTTCAAGTTGGAGAATGAATCAAAACTTATCAAGGAGAATAAGCAATTATTGATCGATAATGAAACATTATTAAAACAAAAAAATAACTTGGAAAAGGATTTTGAAATTCAGTTAGATGAAATTGATGAATTGAAAGTGAAGCAGGATGAATTGAACAAACGAGTAAGAGTGTTAGAGAATGAGAAGGCGATAAACGAGAGGAAGATCAACAATCTCAACAAACAGGTTTCTAATCTAAAAGAGCTAGTCAGTGATGTTAGTTTACAAAGAGATGAACTACTCGTCGCTAAGGAGAATTTGGAAGAGGAGAATTTGATACTTAATCAAACCTTGGATGAAAAAAAATTCGAGCTTTCTTCTTTGAACTCTGATATGCAAATTTTGAGAACCCACTTAGAAGCACAACGAACAGAATCCCTGGAAATACAACAGGAATTGAACCAATCCAAGATTTCCTCTAACGATGATGTGGCAAATTACTCGAAATTGAAAAAGGAGAATTTAGTTGTCAGTCAAGAAAATGATGCATTATTGAGAATCAACAAAGAATTGAAAACCAAAGTTGAAAAGTTGGAGAACAAACTCTATAATGATGAGCAGATAAAGTATTGGGAAAATAAATTAGATGAATTGAATTCCAAGCTAGACTCTGCTAATAATGAGAATTATCAATTGAAGAAGAACATTCACAGCTATGAACAGGAGATCAAGGGCCTCAATATCAGGTTCGAAAATGATTCCAAATTGGTCAAAAAGTACAACGATGAAAACTTCGATTTCCAGAATAAGATCAATCACTACAAAAGTTCATTGGACATATTACAAACAGAAAATCTCGAGAAGGATCTTCAGATAAAGACGGTTGAGAGAAGCAATTTAGAAGTAAAAGAAAAGAACTTATTGTTGGAGAAGGAAGTATTGCAACTCAGAGCCAAATTAGACATCTCATAGATTTTAGAATGTAGAATTTAAATATATCTATATATACATGAATCTGATGGATTAGAACCATTTAGACTTTTGGTTGATACCGAAATGTTTGAAGACGTGGTCCAAGTCACCAAATGGTTCTCTGTCACCTTGCATTACGATCGACGGTTTACTACTGATCAATTTTTCTAAAATAGCAGTTAAATCTTTTATGGTCAATTGGTTGATTTTTTCGATCATTTCATTGATACTGACCAACTTGTTCTGACATTGAATCTGTCTTCCCAAATCTTCCAAGGCTGCCAACTTACTTTCTACGTTATAAAGTAATGTTGAAATCAATTGGTTCTTAGCCCTATTGAATTCCGATTCTGAGATGGCATTCTTCTCTAACAAAGAGCTGAATTCGAATGCAATAATTTGTGGCATTACGTGGGCAGCATTTGGAGAGGCTGAAATGTTGATACCAAATAAACCAGAGCCAACGTATGAGTGGTTGAATGCAGTACAGTTTTCGATGAAGGCATACTGATTCAAAACCCTAGTATATAATCTAGAGAACATACCCTTACCTGGACCCCCTGCAGAAAATGAAGATCCTCCACCAAGAAGTTTTTGCAATACTGCTAAACCATATAATTCATCATTCAAAAGACCTGAAGTTTCAAATCCAATTTGCATATGATATAATTCTGGTAAATTAGAGAACAATGGTGGTTGAAATGGAGTGTGAATTTCTCCACCTTTATATTTGGGGGTCGGGATGTTGTGGATTGTTCCCTTAGACAAATGTCCAAATGTTGATTCCGCCAATTTGAGAGCATGTTCATGTTCAACACCAATCATGGAAATAACAATGTTCTGGGGTTGGTAAAGATCTCTGTGGTATTGGACAACTTCTTGTTTGCTTACAGAGGGTATCCTTTCGATTGGACAATAGAGAGGTAACCCAAGCGAGTTGTTTGGATAAGCCACTTCATGTAAAAGTTCTGGTAACACTATATCTGGTTTATGAATCATCTCGCTAGTCTCAAACTCTATAGTTGAAGCGGTTTCTTCAAACTCTTGGTCTGTGAATTTTGGTTCCAAAATTGTTTGACTGATACAATCAAACATTTTATCAACGTCTTTGTTGAACACGGAAGCTTGATAAATCATGGATTCACGCTGAGCAGAACACATGTAATTACCTCCCAAGTTGGATAAAGAATTCATCATTTCAACACCGTTGTATTTGTTCGTGCTTCTCCAGGCAAGTCTATCAATAAAATGGCTAATACCTGGTTTCTTTGGATTTTCGAACTTGGAACCCGCATCTATGTATGCACCTAAAGCGCTGAAATGACCCGGTGTTGAATCGGTTATCACTCGCAACCCATTATGCAAAGCTGTTAGTTCGATGTTTGGGTTGCTTGTATTGATGGAATTCAACCGTTGTCTCAGAGTTGAGAAACACCTTCTAAGCATTGTTAGTCGTTATGATAGAAAAATGAGCGAGTCATCGCGATCGAATTTAAGATCTACAACCCTAAAGTTAGTGAATCAGATTAACGCTATGTAAACTACTTGGTATACTTAAATGTCCATGAATCTTGCTTCCGGGTGGTAATAAATGGGACAGTTCCAATAACTTCTCTTTATGTCTTCCCATACGTCTAAAGGTGGTAACTGTACCTCAGTGAAATCAACTTGCAAACCATAATTGTTTAAATCAATTTCAACTAATTTTTTGTAAACTTCGTAAATAACTTGTCTATCAGCTCCCAAGCCGTTGAAAAAAGAAAATATGCCTTGAGGTTTCAATAGACCCACAATCAAGTCAAATAACTCTAGCATATCAGAATAATGCTCAGAGTAAGTGTCGTAGTAAATACCATTGAAAAACACACCTTTGCTGAGGAGCTCTGGTAAGGTATCTTGCCATCTACCTTCTAACACAACGACGTTTGACTTCTCGTACCATCCATCTTTTTTGAGTTTGGCTAGCACGTCTGGGTGTGGTTCGCAGATGTAGTGTGTGCTGGGCTTCTTCTCTTGGATCATGGTATCAATGATGCCCATTCCAAACCCGATATTCAACACGACCATACTTTCTTCTGGATCTTCTACCGAATTTTTAAAAAGAGAATTGCAGCCCATTTGCATTAGATTGTCTTCCCAAGACATCATGACTCCATCCTTATTGGAAGTGACTAATGCATCATCTTTGTACAGTAACTTTGTTTTGAGGTATGTCAGTTGGTGTTCCGCTGGATCGTGAGTTGCTTCTTGAACTAATTCAGGAATTTCCTCTTTTTCTTCTATTACTACTTTTTTTTCATCTTCAAAAGCCCCTTCTTCCTGAGTATCCTCATCGTCTTCAACTTCTATGAATTCGATGTTATCATTCACTTTTCTCAACAATAACTCAGCACGCACACCAGCTTCAACGATCTGATTATAAACGTCGGTATCTTTCAATCCTCTAGATATTAAAATACAACCCGGGGTGTCGTTATTGATATCGGTGAAAGACCATCCAGCCCCATACTCTAGCAATGTTTGAACCATCTCATTGATGAATTTATGCTCGTCTTCATCTGCATCCTCAGGGATGTGTTGACAAATGATGTGGAGAGGAGTAGTGGTGGTCTTTGGTTCTTCTTCGATGCCATTGATGTAATTATAGGCTTCTTCAATGGTATAAGTTGCGGGAATTCCACTTTTCAAGAGCTTCCTAAGTTGCACTACATATTCTGAGTTAACTGGTCTAGAGGTGAAACGACATAAATCATGAAGCTCACTCATAATGTGATAAATAGAGATGAGATGAGATGCGCATTGTCAATGAGGCAAGACTACAACCACGATGCTGCATACGACCCTCAAAAACGACAAAATTATTGCCTACGGTGTTTCATTCCATGCATATTAGTACATGCTACATAATCTATTTTAGGGTACACCCCAGGAAAGCAGTAAAAAATATTGCTCGAATTAGTGTCACAGAATGCTTATTGTAGTGAAAATTATTCAACGGTCTTAAAAATCAGAGCCCCTCAGAACACTTGGGAAAGATCTACACCATTAGTCTTGAGGATTTCTTACTGATCCCCACAGGTACTGTAGCTATTTGAAGAAGACGACTTATCGATATGAGGGGGGGGGGGGGGTGGTTCTCATCCGAATAACAAGGGTACATCACCAATCCCGTAAAAAAAAGTAACCCTGATCAAGAATAATTTGGATATTCTGTCTTCTGAACCCCGGAATCCCCCGTACCTCGGCCGTAGATGCTGGACGTTTTAGTACTGTGATGACGCTTAGCTGCCTTCTACATTCACGTAAAAAGAGCCCTGGCTATTTACCTTTTATAAGGGGTTCCATTAGAGTCAACTATTTATAAAACCATCCCACTGTTCCTGCATTCAAGCTGTAAATTCTGTATTTAGATACTCAGGGCAACCTCAACCACGAGATTTTCTGTGAGGAAAAAAAATGGATGCAAAAATCGTACGATTAAGAAAATTAAGCTCAATACATTTCTCAAGAGTTACTGATGACGTTTTGAGTTAAAGTCATACCGTAAACGATAGAACTAGATTAATTTACAAGCCGATTCAACCAATAAAACCAGGCACTTACCCTTGATATAATTTTTAGAATATTCTTTCCAAATAATTATTAATAATGGCGTTCAGGCTTAATGACTACAACGCATTCTTAACATCCATGGCAGATAGAGATAAACCCAACAGTGAATCACCTACCCTTGATAATCGATACAAATCCCCAGATCAGCAATATAGCCCTCTTCTTTCTGGGGAAGAGATTGATCCCGTATCCCCACGGCCCCATACCCATGATTTGAGCTATAGTGAAGGAGAAATAAACAGATTCCCCATCCAGTTCGATTTTGGACTTGACCAGAGCTTGGCATCGAATCCCCAGACTCCCATCGATCATCAGAGCCAAGGTCATTTGGTGAATGGAAATACCCAGGTTACAGTTAGTAACAGCTATTCTCCGGGGTCCCACAGAACTCTTACAGAGAGCAACCATAGTACCGGAAACATGCCTAATTATCAACAAACAAATTCAAATCCGAATATAAATACCAAACAAGAAATAGCATATGGATTTAATGGAGGTGTTCCGCAACCGACGCAGTTCATATCCAAACCTGAATCATCTGATGAAGAAGTTTTATCTCCAAATTTAGACATGTCAGATCCTTACTACCGTGATATAGATGGTAAGACTTTTAACGACAACACACAGGATTCAAGTTTTATGTGGAATCAAAATGATCATCAAGTCCAGTCCAATATTCCAAATCAACTACACACAAAACCACTACCTTCATCATTGGGAACTCGTAAAGAACACAACGATGAAACCAAAACGTTTAGGACAAGAATGAGATCATCTCATAATGTTATTGAACAGAGGTATAGAAATAAAATCAATGACAAATTTACTGCCCTTCTGAATTCTGTTCCCACTTTGAGAATTGTTTCTAAAAGGAGAGGAACTGATGACGAACAGGAGGGTGGTAATTTCGAGTTAAGCGAAGAAGATTTTGCTGATTTGGGTGGGCTTGAACCCGCTCGTAAATTAAACAAAGGAGTGATATTATCGAAATCCATTGAATACATCAAGTTTTTAGAGATGCAAAATAATAGAATGAAAGAACAGAATGATGAATTGACCGAAAAGGCAAGAATGTTGGGGCTTTGAATGAAAATACCAATTTAATGAATATTTATACGTTTAAGAACATTTAAGTAAACGAAAATTAAACCATAATCCCAGCTCTGCCTCTTTAAAACAGGCCAGCGGTGGTACCTGTCCACTCCCGTAACCAAATACAGCTATAAACTACCGGTTGTAGACATGTTAACAAATCAGCTGAACGATCTATGCCTTTGTATTATTATTTGAATCACCCCATTCGCAAATGGCTCGTTTCCATTTTCCAAGCCATCTTTATGTATCGCGATTTTTTTTTTTCTCTATACGAAGGGCTATAAAATTTAGCGACAATCGTCGTTTAAAAAAACTTCACTCATCCAATACAATTGTCGTCTTTATTAATCCCAAGTGATTTTTAATTATAATAATGACAGTAGTCAACGAAGTATTGGACCAAGCTAATGTGGTTGCAACTAAATATGTCACAGAGTTTTTGGAATTAAGTTTAGCCTACAAAACATCTATTTTCATTCTTGTTCCATTCATCTATAATTTATTATGGCAATTATATTGTTCTTTGAGGACGGATAGAGTACCCTTGGTTTTCCACTGGATTCCTTGGTTTGGATCTGCTATCCCTTACGGAATGCAACCATATGAATTCTTTGAAAACTGCAGACAAAAATATGGTGATGTGTTTGCTTTTGTTTTGTTAGGTAAGGTTATGACAGTTTACCTTGGACCAAAAGGCCATGAATTTGTCTTTAATGCCAAAGGTAGTGACGTTTCTGCAGAGGATGCTTATAAGCATTTAACTACTCCAGTTTTCGGTAAAGGTGTTATTTATGATTGCCCAAACACTCGTTTAATGGAGCAAAAGAAATTTGCCAAGTACGCTTTAACTATTGATTCATTTAGAAAATACGTCCCAAAGATCAGAGACGAAGTTTCCAAGTATTTCAAAGGTGAACTTGACTTAAATCAACACTCCGGAGAGATTAATGTCATGAAAACTCAACCAGAAATTACTATCTTTACTGCTTCAAGATGTCTATGTGGTGATGAAATGAGAAGAAAATTCGATGCCACTTTCGCTGGATTGTATTCTGATTTAGACAAGGGTTTCACTCCAATAAACTTTGTTTTCCCACATTTACCTTTGCCCCAATATTGGAAAAGAGATAACGCTCAACGTAAAATTTCCCAAACTTATATGTCATTGATTAACAAAAGAAGAAGTACCGGTGATATTGATCCAAGCAGAGATTTAATTGATTCCTTGATGTCTAGTTCTACCTACAAAGATGGTGTTAAGATGACTGATCAAGAAATTGCAAATTTATTGATTGGTATTTTAATGGGTGGTCAGCACACTAGTGCATCCACTTCCTCTTGGTTTTTGTTGCATTTAGGTGACAAACCAGAAATCCAAGAACAAATTTACGAAGAATTAACTAGCGTGCTTAAAGAAAAAGGTGGTGACATCACTGATTTGAGTTATGAAGATTTGAACAAATTGACTTTAACAAACAACGTGATCAAGGAAACTTTGAGAATGCATATGCCTTTGCACTCCGTTTTCAGAATGGTAAAGAATGATATCAGGGTTCCAGACACCAAATATGTAGTTCCAAAGGGACACCATGTTTTAGTTTCCCCAGGTTACTCTCATACTAGTGATAGATTTTTCCCACATGCTAATGAATTCGACCCCCACAGATGGACTGCCGCTGAAGAAGCTAAAAAAGATGCCAATACCGTTGATTACGGATTTGGTGCTGTTTCTAAAGGTGTATCTTCTCCATACTTACCATTTGGAGGAGGTAGACATAGGTGTATCGGTGAACAATTCGCTTATGTGCAATTAGGAGTTATTTTATCCACTTACGTATACAACTTTAAGTGGAAGTTGGCTGGCAAACTCCCAGAAACTGACTGGCAATCAATGGTAACTTTGCCTATTGAACATGATGCCAACATTATTTGGGAAAAGAGAGAAAGTTGCGTTTTGTGATCCAGTTGCCTTTATAGATTTATAGTACAATTTCATGAATGACCCCAAATGATGTCCCTGTTGCCTGGACTTTATTACTTCAGAAATAGACTTACAACGTAATAGTATCTTGATCTCTTTTTTTTACTGCAAATCTTATGTTTTTTTGGCTGCGAAATCACCAGATTTGCGCGACGTTTCGGGCTGAAATCTTTTCTGACTCAACATGCCCACTATAAAAGTTCCCGCCTCATCTGCCAACATAGGCCCGGGATTTGATGTATTGGGGGTTGGCTTAAACTTATATTTGGAAATCAACTATTCTATAAAAAGTGAGGTCGATACATCAAGTGACAAATTCAATGCAAAATTGTCATATGAAGGTGAAGGTCAAGATGGAGTACCTTTAGAATCTGAGAAGAATCTTGTGACTCAAACGGCTCTATATGTTTTAAGAAGCAAAGGGGTGGAAAAGTTTCCAAGTGGGACCCACATCCATGTGAAGAATCCTATCCCCTTAGGAAGAGGTTTGGGCTCGTCAGGAGCTGCTATTGTAGGAGGTGCAATGCTTGGAAACGAAATCGGTCAATTTGGTTTCGATAAGGTAAGATTGTTAGATTATTGTTTAATGATCGAGAGACATCCAGATAACATCGCTGCTGCCATGTTGGGAGGATTTGTAGGATCCTACTTGAATGAGTTAAGCGACGAAGAGACTGCTAATAAATCTGTACCATTGGAAGAAATTTTAGAAGGGTCTCATGCAGTACCTCCGCCTCATAACATTGGAGAATACTTGCAATACGGATGGAACAAAAAAATTAAGTGTGTGGCTGTTGTGCCTCAGTTTGTAGTTAAAACAGATGATGCTAGGGCTGTTTTACCTCTGTCTTATACCAAAGATGATATCATTTTTAATTTACAGAGATTGGCAGTTTTAACGAGTTGTTTAGGACAAGATCAAGTTAATGGTAATCTCATATACAATGCCATGAAGGACAAAGTTCATCAGCCTTATAGGTCTCAATTAGTTCCTGGATTAACCGAAGTTTTAAACGAAGTCACTCCAACTTCTAATCCAGGAGTTTGTGGAATTTGTTTATCTGGAGCAGGACCTACTATTTTGTGTTTGGCTACTGAAAACTTTGATGCAATTGCAAATAGAATCATAGACGTTCTTGCTCAAAAAGGTGTTGAATGCGAATGGAAGCTATTAGATTTGGCATATGATGGAGCCACGGTAGAGTAATTACTATATAAAAGATACAAATACATAGACCCAAACACTACATTTGAAAAATTTCAATTCGCGGCCAATAAAAATTGTGAAACCAATTATGGAACTGATAGACACTGGTAAAATAGATTTACAAACCAAGATTGTGGCCCAGGATATCTTGGATAGATCTCTGCTGCAACCATTGTACTTAAGTGAGGTTGAAATTGATGGGGGCCATGCATTTTCCAAAGGCTTTTTCAATAAATTATTGTCTCCTTTACTTGAAAAAAGTGATTATACTTTTGGAAGCTTGACGAGCCTGGTTGAAGAGGTTTATAAGAAATTAAGGGATACTGATGTATTTACAGATATCAAAGTGTCATTTCTGTCAGACTACTCGCAATTGGTTCCTAAAATTAAAAGTTATAACCATAAAAACGACAAGATTATCCCCACAAAAGTTCAGTTTGATGTTAAGGCAATCGAATTAAATATAGGTGAGTACTTTTTAAGCTTAGACAATGATACTTCATTGAATTTGAGTTTGAACTACTTGAACAATAATTTTAACTCCAATGCAGAATTGGTCAATGTAGGAGTGAATTATAATCCTTATAAACCTAACCAGCATTTAATCACCAATGGTAAATTAGTTGCCAATTTAAATGATCCAAGTTTCAAATTTGTGATAGATGCTTTCAGAACAAATCAAAATAATCAAGTCTGGCAAAAATGTAGCGAAAGTCTGTACGGAGGAGTTATTGGTGTTCAATATGCAAATAGATTGAGAAACCTCAACTTCTTCACTGGATTAGGATTATTGAACAGAAACTTGCATGACTTGGAAGAATCTGCAAGTGAAGATTTGAGGCAATTTGCAAACATCGGTGGTCATTGGAAGCAGTCACTTATAAACGAAATAACTTATAGCAATGTGAAATTCCTTAACAACATCTCTAAAAATTTCCCAAATGATGGCTTTTCATTTGCTTTGTCTAATGAAATAAGTGCCGACCAAGAGCATGGATCCTCTCAAAGATCTGGAGTTTTCATGAAGTCTGCAATCTCCAGTAATTTGTATAAGTCATATGGTGATTTTATCACACTCAAAACTTCAACAGACTTTGGAAACATTTACCTTACATCTGGTGAAAACAGTATCAGTGCAGTCCATGCCTCAGATAGATTTTATTTGGGAGGTGTTCAAACTTTCAAAGGATTTGCTAAAAATTCTATCAACACTGATGGTGGTAATCAATTCTACAAATTAGACGCTAGTGCATTTATAAAATTACCTCACTTTTTGTACTCGAAGACCGGTAAAGACGAAGCCAACCCATTAAGATTATACATCAATGGGATTGCTGGAAGCGTTTCGAATGACATTTTCAATGACAAATCTATGAGTACTTCTGCTGGATTTGGGTTAAAGTATTTCAATAATTGGGCTAACTTCGATTTAGGTTATTATGTGAGCAAAAAATATAACGATCCTAACCAACTGGGAATCAAGGATGGTTTACAATTTTCCTTCTCAATTGGTGGATCTAATAGAAAGTTTAGTTGATTTTATAGCTTTTCTTCTAATAAATTTTCTTTTCAAGCTTGTGAACAATTAGCATCTAAGCGAGTTCCCAATATTCCACGATTTCGTGTAACTCTTTCCGCATTTTTCAGTCGTTCGTATAATCATATAACAATAGTGAAATATATGTATACACAATATATGAGCGTCTGAAAAAACCAACAGAGACACCCCCATTCAACAACCAATCACGCAATGTCATCTTTGCCAGAAAACATAGCCATATCAAAATCGTTATTGACCATTAATAAATATAAGTCTTTAAGCAGCCTAAAACAAGCAGTTATAGATAACGAGTACACGCCCAGTTCTAAAAACTTCCTGAGGTCACTACTATGGAAGTGTATATTCATAACAGAAAGCTTGAATATTCTGTCCTGGAGTTCAAAACTTACAAACTCCAGAAGAGTATATCATGAGCTTATTAAAGGCGATGACATGATTATACCGTGGTATAAATTAGAACCAGATAGCCCATACTACAATCCTTTCGAACTTAGCCGGAACTCCAGTTTACGAAGAAAGACACTGACTAAAAGTACTATTAAAAAATCACGTCTAACGAGGATTCAAGTATCAAATGTCGACGATCCATTGAGAGCAACTATTACTGGAGAAAAAATCGACCACGATGGAGATCTTTTAGCGACCATCATCTTAGATATAGATAGATTGTTTCCAGGAGAAGAGTACTTTGCCAACCAGTTCTATAAAAAGCAATTAATAGAAGTGTTGTATGTGTGGGCTAAATTTAACCCTCAAATAGGTTATAAGCAAGGATTTCATGAAATCTTGGGATTGATATACATTAATTTCCGTAAGGAAGGTGTCGATGTTCCCAAAACAAACACATTCTCCGTTGATGATATGAAGGTTATATCCTTGTTCGATATGAATTACTTATGTCATGATTTATTCATAGTATTCAATAAGTTCATGGTGAACAGTGGAATAATCTTCCATTATTATGAAGATGAAAAAATGTTGATGTCATCCATAGATACGTTGAATCGTTATCTCATGAAAGTCGACCAGTTGATTCATTACAACATGATATCTAAATTGAAGCTTGAATCTCAGCTTTGGTGTATAAGATATTTCAGACTAGTTCTATCGAGAGAATTCGGCAGCGATTTGGCTATAACAAATCTTCTCTGGGATAAACTAATCACCATAGAAAGTACAAAAATTCCTACCATGCTAAATTTTATCATCATTGTACTCTTAATTAATATCAAACAAGAATTGATTATCAGTGACTTCACTGAGTGCCTATCACTTCTTTTACATTATCCCTTACCTCCATTTGATAATACTTCCAAGGGAAACTTCTCCGCTTATATTCACAAACTTTTCACAAATTCAAATAAATTATTAGCAGTTAAGGACAATGACTTAAAGTTGTATGAGTGTGGACGGAAAATAAATGAGAGTTCAAATCCTGACTTGAAGGTTTCTCTAAGTTATCAAGGTAGAATGTCGAACGACTCGATAAGCTCAAGAACTGGCTCGCCTGTTGCAAGAGACTCTTCGGAAAAAAGACCAGAGGAAAAGGATGTGAAAGCTGAAAAAGACGTGAGAGCTGAAAAAATGGCATTCGAAAAGTATCGCCTAGAAATGCGCCTAAAGAAGAAAGCACAACTGTTAATGAAACCTTGATAAGTATTTAATGAATTTTTTGTAATGAAATGCATACATGGGCATCACCGATACTTCAGTAGAAGATAGAGTGTTTACCACAATAGGTAAATAGGACGATAATAATACGACAGTTTTAATTAATCAAAATTAAACGTTGAGACAGATACTGATACTTTTCAGAATATTATACAAGAGCACCAAATACCAAAGTCACCTAATATTGCCGATTTATTCGTTTCAGTTGTACGCACACTTTTGTACACACCCATCAAAAACTACTCATGGCAGGCGGTAAATTTTGTGGGGTTTTGACGCGATGGAAAATCGAAGGTTTCGAAAAAAAAAACACACCTTGAAACGGCACTCTTAACGTGCATAGGTTTTCTTGATCTGAAACCAGAAAGGCTCCTGTTGTAATGCACCATTGCTAAATATGAGATAGACGTATACTTCTCAAATTATCAATTCATCTCTCTGTACTAATTTCACCTAATCCTTTTTTCTTTTTCCTTTATCCCGCCTCGTATCGTAAAATACGATAAATGTTTGTAACCCTGTTGCATAGGCATGACTTATTCAGGATTTTGGGTTGAGACTTGAAAAATCTTATTTTCTTATTTCCCATCTCGACATGCTGGTGGAATTACAGAGACTGGTCTATAAGTTAAGACGCCAGGGGTTCACAAATAGAAACTTGGGTATTGCCACTGTTGTATTGACCTTCTTCTATTTGCTTTTTGGAAGATCTGGTGCATCCACAAATTCATATGAGTCTTATCTTATTGATGCAGTAGACCAATATTCTGCTTCGGTTTTACTGGACTATAAAGAGGGACAAGTGGTCGACTTTGAATGGGGTCAGTTCTTGAATTTACCAAAATTCTTCAAAGATTATGACTTCCTTGTTAAGCCCTTGAATTGTGAAGAATTCGCCAATAGAATTAGAAAGAGTGAAAAAAATAGGTACAATTGTAGAGATGAGCCCAATGACCCTTTGGTCCCTATTGTGTTAGATGAAAATGTCAATATGTATCTTGATGACACCAATAGAAAAATATTTGGAAAGACCCATATTTTGAAGACTTTGACAAACCCAACCAATTTGATATATTTGTACCATGATAGAATGCTCACTATCCCAGTTAACCAGATCCCGAAGGCTAGCAAGTTACAAGCAGACTCGAACCTGTTATCTAAAGTTGCTTCAAGATTCACAAAGTTTGAACAAGACTTGAGCACAAGGAAGCCCGTCAAATTACTGTATGATAATTTCAAATACAGACAATTAACTAAAGAATACCCAGACTCAAGCTCTGTTAGAATTCTCGATGAAAAGTACAAGGACAATAAACGAGTCAGAAAATACTATAGTGAAGCCTATTTGAATGACTATTCTAACACTTTCAATATGGATTGGAGGTTCTTCAACTCGTCTAACGTTATGGAAAAAGAGCCTGAAATCAGAAACGATAAATTAACCAAATTAGCTAGAAGTTGGATGAATCTTTGCTCGAAGCTTGGAATAATCACTTGGTTGAATGATGCAAACTTGATTGGTTGGCATTTCAATGGTCAGCATTTACCATTCGAATATTTACTTGATTTTCAGATCAGCGTTGGGGACTTATTGAAACTTGTGAATTCTAATTTGAATCACTCTATTATTTTTGATTATAGCGATATCAACAAAGGAATCAAAAATGAAATGTTTTTAGACATTTCTCCTTTCTTCAGACTTCGGGACAGAAATAATAAGGAAAACTTGAAGGAAATACGATTGATAGATATTGAAACCGGTTTGTTCATCAACATTGAAGCTCTCTCGACTTTCCAGTATGAAAAATTATTCAATTATCAGAAAAAGGCAATATTTCAAAGTTTAGACGACAAAGGAGTCAAGAAAATTGAAAGATACATTGAAAAATATAAAGATTCAAAAGAGAATTTATTGAACAATAAGAATCTTGATGTCTCCAAATTTGAAGACATCCAAACTTTGTTGCCAGTCGTCTTTGAAAATCAAGTCACGTATTTGCCGGTCAATTACATGAATTTATTAACTGATAAGTATTTTGATCCCCTCACAAGCTCTAAAAAGGGATTTAGGTTTAGGGAAGGGGTCAGTATGTGGTTAACTACCCAACAGTGTAAACTCCCACCTTTTACAAATCATGCAACCGTTGAGCAAGATCAAAAGTGTTTGGAAAACAAAAAGATTCAAAGGAAATGGAAAATCCATGAGAAGTCATTTGCCTTTCATGAGAAATTTATGGAATATTTTAATGGACTTAACCAATACGAGAATTATGAGTTGAAGCCAGAGGACTTGAGTGGATTCGAAAGACTCTAGGAGAGGGACATTTGCTAGATATATAAATAAATAAGGAAAATTGAATTGATATAATTCTGATTGGATTATTTTTTTTTGCACCCATCACCACTGACTCCTTTTAGACTCCTCCAGCGAGAGACTCTTCCGCGGTGAATATAAAATATCAGGAATTATCCAAACTATAATTTATTCAAGATGTTCAAACTCGCTCAATTCACCAGATTCCCAGCTACCAGGCTTGCTACTGTGGCCAGACCAGTCGGCCAATTCATTAGAATGAACAGTGTCAACCACAAAATTAACACTGAATCTTTTGTGTTCAAATATCTTCAAAAAGGTCCAAAAGCTGTCAAGTTTACTGCTGAACATGAATGGTTGGCCATCCACGAGGATGATACTGCATTCTTAGGTATCACCAAATACGCCAGTGAAGCTTTGGGGGATGCTACTTTCATCGAATTGCCAGAAGTTGGTGATAAATTTGAAGCTACTGAAAGCATTGGTAGTGTTGAATCGGTTAAAAGTGCTAGTGAAATCTATTTACCAGTTGCTGGTGAAGTTGTTGCAATAAACGAAAATTTGGAATCTAACCCAAATTTGATCAATGAAGATCCTATGGGAGAAGGTTGGATTATTCAAGTTAAATTAGATGATCCAAGTTTGGAAGGTGCTCCATTGTTAGAAGAAGCCGACTATGAAGCATCTTTGAATGAGTAAACGATGTATGTATTTTACTTATATAATATAAGAACGTTTAGAATGGTTAGCTTGCAGTTGAGTTAGTATGATGAAGTATGGTATGGTTCACTAATGTATCCAAAATAATTGTTGGGCGGGATAGCTAAATTTGAGACCTAAACCAAGTATTTATCGCTACTCTTCTTCATTCCACACCACCCGCTTCAATATTTGGTCAAACAAAGCATCCACCAGTTCTCTTGACAATACAACACATTGGACACGCTCTGTAATACTTTCAGCGTCATTTCATTGCCGATTCTACCATTTCTGATTTAATTGTACTATCAACTCTAGCTCCATATCTACAAATTCAAGAAGTTTTCACAGACATCAATATTATTCATATTCAATATACACATTAACTAAAATGGACAGCGATAGGGACAATGATCACTATCAAAACGATAATTACTCCCAAGATCAAACACATTCTCATTTTCATATCTTTCCACCACATATCTTTTCTGACTCTGTTGGCACCTCTTCTGAAACCTTGAGCAGAGATGGCCAAATTGTCAGTTTTATTTTCAATTGAATCTAACCTTTCACCTCTTTCAGCGACTTTATTGATGTTGTCTCTCATGATTCCAACGGTATCATCAATCTGAGCTTGGATGGCCGCGGTACGGGAGTTAGATTGGTCTCCAGTAGTTTGACTTGGAATGTATGGATCGTAAGGTTGAGAAGAAGACATGGTTTAATTAGATGCGATGAAAATTGAATTTACTTGCCTAAAACGTATTATAAAAATGCGATTACTTGAATTCAATGATTTGCGTAATCGAGTAATTATGAGAGTGACTGGGTGGAGTGAGAGCAGCTGCCACTAGGCGGGATGCGCGGGCAACAGAGGGCACTAGGTAGCGCGGTGGACCTCTCGCCACGGCGACGACTCACTACAAGACGACCATGCTTTAAAACAGCGCGCGAGAAATCCACTGGTTGGAGAGCAGCTCTACGGCTCGCTCGACCCATGGTTGCTCAGTGTTACTTGGTTACCATTCGAATAGGAGAGGTGGTAGTGAAATTTGCAGACAGTGATTTAGGCCTGAACTAGTTTATGTAAACGCATGAGTCAAACCAACGTATCGGTTTTGTATAATTCCTACCCCTATACAGCACCATTTGTACCATATAAGCCTCGATGATGTAGAAGAAATGACCCCAAACCAAACTCTTCTAGAACACCAAATCTCTCATACAAACCCGTTGGTATACTACACAGAATACAAAATTACTAAACTGACTACAACTCTGTGCACTTGACATCCCATTTTATCTCACAAGCTTCGGATTCTATTTTACGTGTCAAGTTTGGTGGGACATCTTCAAGTAACTTGTCTTAGTTCGTCTAATTAGCAAATCAAATCGCTGAATCCGGTAATATTAGCCCCTTTCTAATCCGGACATGAACTGCGGTCATGACCCATGCGCGCGCGCCTCTGATGCCTACCACCTACTACCGCTACCCACTCGAATTAGGGCGAGCACCTCACCACAAATCCTGGTACCGTAATACAAACGCGCGCGTCACCCGAAAACTCCTCTAATCACAATATCGTCTACCCCCTGTTTCCTGGAATTCGTCCAATCTATTTTTCACCGAGCGAGAAAAAAAAAGTTTTAACTCTGTGTTGTTTTCTTTAAAGAATTAGACATTAATATCTATTAGTCAATATGGACGGTGGTATGTACAATTCTTCACTGTGCTCAAACTTTCGTACTCCTATATTACATTCTACCCTTTCTTTGACCTGATTGATCGGATTTATTGATTGATTAAATGAATTAACAAATGTTGTCGAAAAACACTTGTAATTTTCAAAATTTCCAAATTTGCTCGCCCTCCCCTAAAGTGGGAAACAGTTTGGAGACGTGATCAATTAAGGACATTCTGATAGATTCGGTTTCAAAATCAGAGGAAGAATTAGAGATTCGATTGAGCAATTGATATTAAGCACTAAATACTAACACGCATTTTAGAAGAAGTTGCTGCTTTAGTTATCGATAACGGTTCTGGTATGTGTAAAGCCGGTTACGCCGGTGATGACGCTCCAACCGCTGTGTTCCCATCTATCGTTGGTAGACCAAGACATCAAGGTATCATGGTTGGTTTAGGTCAAAAAGACTGTTACGTTGGTGATGAAGCCCAATCTAAGAGAGGTGTTTTAACCTTGAGATACCCAATTGAACACGGTATTGTTAACAATTGGGATGATATGGAAAAGATCTGGCACCACACTTTCTACAATGAATTAAGAGTTGCCCCTGAAGAACACCCAGTTTTATTGACTGAAGCTCCAAAGAATCCAAAATCTAACAGAGAAAAGATGACTCAAATTATGTTTGAAACTTTCAACGTTCCAGCTTTCTACGTCTCTATTCAAGCCATTTTGTCCTTGTACTCTTCTGGTAGAACTACCGGTATTGTTTTGGACTCTGGTGATGGTGTTACTCACGTTGTTCCAATTTACGCTGGTTTCTCCTTACCTCACGGTATCTTGAGAGTTGATTTGGCAGGTAGAGACTTGACTGATCACTTAATGGGTATCTTATCCGAAAGAGGTTACTCTTTCTCCACTACTGCTGAAAGAGAAATCGTCAGAGACATCAAAGAAAGATTATGTTACGTTGCTTTGGACTTTGAACAAGAAATGCAAGTATCTTCTCAATCTTCTGCTATCGAAAAATCTTACGAATTACCAGATGGTAGAGTTATCACCATCGGTAACGAAAGATTCAGAGCTGCTGAAGCTTTGTTCAGACCAAGTGACTTGGGTTTGGAAGCTGCTGGTATTGATCAAACTACTTACAACTCTATTATGAAGTGTGATGTCGATGTCAGAAAGGAATTGTACGGTAACATTGTCATGTCTGGTGGTACTACTATGTTCCCAGGTATTGCTGAAAGAATGCAAAAGGAAATTACCGCTTTGGCTCCATCTTCTATGAAGGTCAAGATCATCGCTCCTCCAGAAAGAAAATACTCCGTCTGGATCGGTGGTTCTATCTTATCTTCTTTGTCTACTTTCCAACAAATGTGGATCTCAAAACAAGAATACGACGAATCTGGTCCATCCATTGTTCACTTGAAGTGTTTCTAAGCCAGTGGTATTCTTGGTATTTGTTTATTATCTCTTCGTTGTTTGTTCAGTAGAAATGAAATGAATAAGTAGATTATAAAGAGGTTTCTTATCCCTATGCTTAATAAAAACCTTTTTTTCGTTTTTTATTTTTACTATATAATAAATAAAGAAGAAAGAAAAGTTGAATATGATTTAACTCCGTAGATTTAATTTGTCTATGTTTAAAATTTTAATTCTGCTTTATACCCTTTTAATGTCCCTAAAACACAATTAGCAGCATATCGTTTAACTACGCTGTCTTCATGCAACATATCAAAACTTTCAGTGGCATCTTTCCCAGCAAAGTTTAGAATAGACTGCTCACCTCCAGGGTGATCAGATAAGAAAGAAGATAAATCTAAAACCACATTTTTAACCACACACCAACAATCATCCGGTTTGTTATGTTTGGAAACTTCTTCCATAGTGTATTCTTTATCTGGAATAAGATTTGCTTTGTCTGACTTTTGGGCCAGTTTGACGGGTTGATCTTTCGATTTGGGTGGTACCGCATCATGGCTAGTTTCAGTCTTTTGAGTCGAGCCACTCTTGCCCCAATCCACCGTAACGCTGTTGGATTGGGGGTCGATATGTAAGTTTATCTGTTGCAATCTAGCAACCGCAGCGGAACTACCTCCCTGAAATGCTTCGCTTGAAGAGGAAGAAAGCCTTTGAAGCAAGTAAGAGGACGCCTGATCAGCTGCTAACCTACCAAAGACAACACATGCCAACAAACTCGATCCACCAAGTCTGTTATGGCCATGAACACCTCCAGCGACTTCACCAGCAGCGTACAATCCTTTAAATGGTTTGTACTCGTCCCCGTCTTCATACAACACCTGGGATCTGTCATTAATCTTGATACCACCCATGGTGAAATGAAGAACTCTAGTAACAAATGAAACGTAGTACTCCTCATCTTCATTGTACATTATTGGCGTATTGGGAAAATATTTTTTGCCAAACTGGTCAGGTTTGGACTCAGTGTTGTTGCTGTAGTCTTTAAACTGTTTCGAAATAACACCCGAAGCAACACCGATATCCTTAGCTAACTGTTTACCCGTAATCTTACGCATGAGGTTCCTTTGTTGATAGTGTTTCACATGAAATTCAAGTTTATTTGCAGCCAGTTGATTGAGAATCAATCTGATCGGGCCAGTACCATTTTTGATTTGTTTCTCCATTTCACCACTGACATAATCTCTGGTACCTAACTCATTCACAAATCTTTCGCCTTTACCATTAAGCATTATTCCACCTTCTCCACGTAAGGCTTCTGCACCCAAAAACAAAAACCTGGGTTGTTTCGCACCCAGAATGACAGCTCTATCATCATAGTCTATTAAACCAGTTGGATGAACCTGAACTTTATCAAAGTCGATTCCAGTAGCCCTATTCTTGAGCATAATTTTTTGACCATCCCCAGTGGCGTGTACACCATTTGTTGAAGGAAGGTCAAAAATGTCTGGACGATACTTTCTAAGGAGTGAATTTTTAGTAAAATCAGCTGCGTATCCACCCGTAGCCATAACCACAGGACCCTCTAATTGATTTTTATCTTTAGACTTCAAATCTTTAAATTTAACACCCTTTACGACTTTATCCTCTAATAACAAATCAATCACCTGTGTATTCTTCAAAATTACAATTCTCTCTGGTTGCTCCTCGGCCAAGTTTTCCAACGTCTCAAGAAGTTTGTATGTGATAGCCATACCAGGAAATTTTGCATCGTGACCTCTATGAGTACGCGGTTGGGAGTGGCCACCCAATCTGCTCACTACACTCAAGTCCAATCCAAATACTTCTTGGAGCCAATGAACCGCATCAGCTGATTGATAAGTTAAAACTTTAATTAGTTCCGGACTGGCTCTATCTTTGGCACTGGCAAGTGTGTCTTGGTAAAATTGCTCAACGCTGTCCTTTATTTCGGATTGAACTTGTGTACGTGTTAAGGCACCATTTATACCAGATGTAGCCTTGCCTGAATTACCAGAAAGGAATCCTTGCTTATCTATAAGAACGACATTAGAACCACGAAGATAACATTCATGCGCAGCAGAAAGTCCAGCTAGACCCCCTCCCACAACAATTATAGGATTACTTGGAAATGACATATTTTTAAACAATTCCAAAACAGGGATCACTTGATTATTTTATACTCTCACGATTGGGTATACCAAATTGCGGGGAGCTGGAGTTTAGCTGCCAAAAAAAAATGCAGCGGTTGCGAAATCCGAAGATAAGCTGGAAATTCCCCGGCTATCGATACATCATTTATTCGAGAGTTGAACAAATTCCTTAGAGTCATATGTAAGAGTCATTTCAAAGAACTTAATTATGGTAGAGATGAAAGGTGCAAACCTAATAACTCCCATAGTAACTCTGGCCTGTATCGTTACTTCAGGAGCTGGATTCTTGCCTCTATTATATTCTCTTCAAGGCCATGCTACACCCAAGAGTACTGATTCAGGTACCCTTGATACACTGTTACTATATATGGCGATTCACAAGTCTTGAATGCTGATGTTTATTGGACTCTTGGTAGCAGCATACTTATAGGTGAACAAGTCTGAGACGAGAAATATGTATTCCTCGTAAATAATATACTAGCGAAGGGCAGTACCTCCATAATGTGTTTTGTGGAGATAGCAGTCCTTGTTTCGATGAATTATGTGATCATGGCTTGTTGTTGAACAGTCGCTGTTAGTTTGAGTGTTAAAAGAGAATAATGGAGGATTTGTGTACGGTCTAATATTGAAAGCAACAGCCATAACTTGACGAAACAAGAAAATACGAAACAACTTTTGAAGTGGTACATTCATTCAAGACTTACGTTTCATGGTTTTGGAAAATTTCCTAAATAGTACTTGGCTATCGACCGTAACAGGTGGGCAAAATGCTTAATTTGCTTAAAATAAGTAAAATTACCTAAAATGGTCAGTTCAATGGGACTTTAATCTGGACTAATATATGTTGCATTCGGTCGAACCTTTTCTCCTCTCGGATTTATTCTTGTTAGAAATCTAATTGTACATTGAACTGTCCAAATACGGCAATTTTCTCTAGTCTAAAACGAATTAGGTTTTTCGCAGCCAATCTTTTCAGTCGCCTTTCTCTATGGATAATACAATATACTATTCAAAAATACGAAATATTCAAATCTTCGTCTTTCTATCTTTTCACCTATATAAATGAATGACTCCACCTCTTTTTTCCCTCATCAACTATCTTCTATTTCAATCAATATGGCTGCTAAACAACAAACTAAATCTTCTAAATCCACTGAAACCAAGGATCACTACTTCCACAATACTGGTGGTCGCGGTGCTGTTTTCCATCAATGTGTTATCGTTTAAGAAAGGTTTCACTTCAGTGAACAATTCATAGCCTTCAATTCTACTTGAATAAACTCTTCTGAGTCCTTTAATTTTTTACTAGTTGTTTCATTGAATAAATATATTAAGAAACTATAACGTAGAATTCATTCCAAAAGTGCGCTGGGTATTTGTCGTTAATATCTGTGTGCCTACTGTACTTCATGATCTAATGAGAGATGTACTGGAAGACGTAACTAATATCATCAAATTGAGTCTCATTTCTCAATAAGTCATCGTGGTTTTCTTCCAACAGAGTATGATTCAAATGGTTCCAAGTTGTCGCATCACCATATAGCATAGCAGGAGCCTTGGTCATTTGTTTTCCCTCGACACATCTTTTACAGTTATATGTGTCATGTGTGTGACAAGTCGTATTCTCTTCGAATTCAAATAATTGCCTCAAGTTATCAGCAGAAAAGAGTCTCTCTACATCATTCTTTTCATCAACAACACAAGAACTTAAACTCATCTTCATTGATTGCCGTTGAAAAATCTTTTCTTCAATAGTACCCGTAGAGATAAATCTGTAGATAAAACAATCCTTTTTCTGACCATCTCTCCAGACTCTAGCCAATGCTTGTTGATCAGCAGCTGGATTCCAGTCCGGGTCTAAAAGAACCAATCTGTTAGCTCCGATCAAATTGATACCACATCCACCAGCTTTTGAACTTAATAAGAAAATAAATTCTTTGCCTTCAGGATCATTGAATCTATCCACGAGTTTCTGTCTTTTATTGATATTCATAGTACCATCGAGACGAAGGTTCCCATAACGTTTAGCTCGACACATCTTTTCGATTAAATCAAGAGTTTGAGTGTAGTTAGAAATTAAGACGATCTTGTCTCCTGTTTCGTTTCTCAATTTGTATAGGAAACGTTCCAAGATATTGAACTTCCCACTGAACCAAGTTTGTACTTCTCTACCTTTATAGTCGTAATCTTCAGGCATCAAATGATCCGAGCCCTCCAAATCCTCTGGAAGGTTAAGTAATTTAGGATGGTTGCACAATTTCTTGAGAAGACCGATCGCCTTAAGGGGCTGCAGTCCTTGACCTTTGATCAACTTCTTGATCTCTGGAGAAGTAATGAAATAGTGGTACAACTTGGTTTGAAGTGGTGAAAGATTAACAAATATAACATGTTCGTATTTGATGGGTAAATATTTTGATAAAATATCATTAGTACGTCTAATGATGAACCTCGATACTAGGGTAGTCAATTCCTGTAATTTTTGATCACCAACTTCCCGTTCTTTATCTGATGCATCGGCATCACGACCACGTAAAATTTTATTTTCATAATTCTTTCTGAAATCATTTCTCGTACCTAAATAATCGGGGTTAGCGAAATTCAATAAAGAAAAATACTCAGATAAATCATTTTGAATTGGTGTACCCGAAAGGATAACTCTTCTCTCACATTTTAATTGATTTAAGGCAGTAAACGTCAACGAATCACCGTTTTTTAAACGATGACCTTCATCAGCAAGCATCAAACCGACTTCAGTTCCTGCAAGTTTATCAGCATGCCGCCTCAATGTTTCATATGAAATAATCAATACAGGTCTCACTACATTCCTACCTGTGGCCACACTCCATTGACGCAAATGTTCAGCGATATCAGCATTTTTAACACTTTTCCCATCAACGGCGAGAGGAGTTAGGACACCTTCACCAAGCCATTTCACAATTTCATTAGCCCAATTCCGAACCAACGAAGATGGACATACTATGATACATTTGCTAATAGTTTTTTTACCTCTTGGACTCTGTCTCAAAAGTGTCCACATAAGAGCAATACATTGTAATGTTTTACCTAATCCCATTTCATCAGCCATAATACACCCTTTTGCTCTGGGATCCACCAATCCAGCAGTACATCTGTATAAGAATTTTACACCCTCAACTTGATGGGGACGAAGAATCTTAGAAAGTTTGGGATCAATAACCACGGGAACATTAGGATGCTTTAACATGTCATCCTTATACTTTGATATACCCAATATCTCAGCCAAAGACTTGTGGACTTTTCTTTTCTTGACTGCCGGTTCTTCCGCAGCTTCTGGAGACTCTTCCTTTGCTGAAGTTTCCTCTCCTACTTCTTCTTCTTCTAATTTATCTTTAGGAATAATATCCACTGTAGGATCGTATAACACTATGGCAAATTCACTAAGAGGGTCATGGAGTGGTCTAGGAGGAAGTACCACTTTCGGTTTAGTCCCTAATGGTGGGGGAGGGAGATTTACTATCTTTGTTTTATCTTTCAAAGGTATAGAAAATTCAGCTTTAAGCCTATTCTCTGAGTTAGGTGTGATCAATTGACGAGGATTCAAAGCTCCAATTTTCTTTTCCACTACGGCATCACCATATTCATTGACTGGTATATCGTCTACGTTTTCTGAGTTCTCTGCATAATTTATACGTTTGTTTCTAGCTGTTCTAGGAGGCTGTACCGATCGCGTTGTATCTGATGCACCAAGGAAGGGGACTTTGAAAGGTCTGGCAAGTCTTTCAGCACTATTTTTCACAATGGCTGGTCTCTTATCTTTGGGTACTCCAGCACCAGACCCCAACGGAGTAGTATACAGTTGGAGTGGTTTTCTATTACCTGTAAGTTGTACTTTTGCCATAGGGTTTAGTAATCTACGCGCTTTAAATTCTAAAAGGTAAACAGTTGTGCGTAAAGCTCAGAGAAAAGTTAACGATCATTTTAATTGCGAAGAGAAGATAAGACATGGACGAATTTATTACCAAGGCTTCAAGTCAAGCGATGACTTTTGCTATACGTTCAGGTATATCGCTTGCTTCTGGATATGCCATCAAAACTGTATCTCGATTGGTTGAACGAATTCCTGAGAAAGAACAGGCTAAATTGAGAAGTAAGATCCTGAAAGTTCAACTTCAAATTAATATCGTGACACCTTCAATAGAATTGATAAAGTCAGTTACTGCAAGTGGCTTCAGCTCTCTTCAAAGCTGTAATGATCTTATAGATGAATTAACCCTAGAGTTTAAAAATTTCGATGAATCGCTTGAGATATGGATGAATAAACTCAGTAGTAGTAACGCTGGTGATGTGGTCACTCTGGTAAATACAAAATTGAATCAATTGATAGATATGATAGACAAGGCAGTTCCTTTACTCAATTTGTGCATTGTTACTAGTGGGATCAATTTGAATCGAAACTTGAATGAAGAAGTGAGCGTGAATAAACTTATCGAAGCATCTCATATAGTGATGAGTGAAGACGCATTTCCAATATTTGATTTGAAGTTTTATTCAGTGTTTTATAATCCAAGCCGCTTAAAATATATCGACGGTGAAGAATCGGAAAGTCCTGTTACGTGGAAAGAAGAGTTTGCTAGGACTACTGTTCAATTAGTAAAGACTACTGATTTCACATACAACTTGGAAGTCACTGAAAGTTTCGATGACGACAGGTATCATGATGGAGAGCCACAAGTCAAAAAAATAAGTTTGAATAATGTACGTAAGATTTTCTTCAGTCGATCTGGGAAATTGTTACGATTGGAAAATACCAATTCCCCGGTTCTCATTCTTAAACTCGAGAAGGAGTATGTTGCATTTGGAATCTATGAAACAATAGAAAGCGATGGCGAAGATGAAGATGAGAGTGAGGGAGATGAAGATGAGGATGATGAAAAGAAAAAAGCGAAAAAGGTAAGCGTTCCTCTTTCTCAATCTCTTTCACTCTTGGAGTACTTAATAAGACTTGGTATTCTTCAACAAAACGAGAAGAAACCTTTAACGAAAATAACTGATGAAAAACTTTTAATCTACTTGAATAATGAGATACCACACTCACTGTCTAATCAAAAATTAGATATGGATAGTAATCTTAATCGTCTTGAAAATCTCAAAATTAATTAAGTTTACAAAATTTATTTATTTTTATTAATTTTACATGGTCAATCTATAATGTATTTTACATGTTTTTGAGTATATATTTTACTTATTATACACTGCTTCGGGGTTTTGGTCGTAATCATTTAAAAAGTTCTCTGAGCCTTCGTCCAGAATATATAA
The DNA here is from genome assembly GCA_030581475.1 of Yamadazyma akitaensis. Classification (NCBI taxonomy): domain Eukaryota; kingdom Fungi; phylum Ascomycota; class Pichiomycetes; order Serinales; family Debaryomycetaceae; genus Yamadazyma; species Yamadazyma akitaensis. The sequence goes on from JAKTTN010000005.1 coordinate 702,042, forward strand.
TTCATTTGATTCTAGTATATTTCCGAAGGGGAACTTTATTCCTGAAGGAGCAGGATTTGCGATACCATCTATAGATACTGGTGGGTTATGACCAGCAATGTTCACGTTCGATGATGAATTCAAGTTTGAAATAGAACTTGAAGGTGGGAAAGCGTCAAACTTTGATTCAGTCGATATTGATGAATTGGAGTTAACGGATAAAACAGATGAAGGTCTATTCTTGAATGAGTGCGATCTTTTGATGGATCCAGAGGTATGGAGAGAATTGCCATTGGTGTTATTGGTGTAATACCCGTTATTGTTGCTCATATTCGTTTCATTAGCACCAGGAGGTGGAGAAACAAAAGAGGTGTCTGGGAAAGAAAATGGCTGACCATTCACATCTAATCCATTGGAACTGAAACCAGTATTCAAAGAGTTTACTGCTTGATTTGTATCGGATGTAGTATTTTGAATACTGTTACCATAGTTTGCATCGGATTCACCACTTTCATCAACTCCTGATGTCGATCCTTTTCCAGACATTGAAGTTATTCCCAAATTGATATCCTGAGGTAAAGAAGATAAGGGCATGTTTTCGTTATCAAAAGAGTGGGTACCAATCAATGGGAATAAGGGAAAATCCATGGTTCTTTCAAAAATTTTAGGACTAGACTCTTTGCCAGGCGCAGTACCTGGATAAGACAAATCATCATTAAACGTATCCAAAATGTTAGATGAAGAATTTAAAAATTCAAACAAATCACTATTCGATTTGATGAAATCATCATCTAGATTTAATTTACCATCAGGGATAGGAGTTGCTGGCTTATCATCTTTTTTAGTGGATTTTTTGGCCTTTTCAGCAGCTGCTGCAACCTTCAACTTATGATTGTGATAACACGTGCACCCCGCTGGATTCTTGAAACAGTTTGCTGCATGAAGATTACCTGGTTTACGATTACAAGTACATGTAATATGGAGTGATTTATTTTTACGTTGTTCTCTGCAATGTTGACACTGAGAGACAGGTCTTCCCTTTGGTTTAATCATTGTCAAGGGTTGATCCGTGTGGGAACAACTCGAGACTCTATGACCTCTTATACAACGCTCACAAGCGTACTTCACGCCATTAAGGAGAACCATGTTTTTTTCTTCTTTATTCTTTATTCTTATTTTCTTCTTTGCAAACTGAAAGATGGAGCCAAATGATTGGTAAGCAGGACAACGACCACTGCAGCAGTTACACAGACACAGACGTAACTGAAACGCGTAGGACGTAAAACACGTAGGAACGTAAAACGCCTAACGAATTGGGTTTATAATAATGAGTAGGCTTTTTTGAACCGTTAAAACAGCTGTGATTAAACAGAAATCAGATTTGGCAAAAATTAGGTGCGACAAGCAGCTTTTACTATAATTCGGTTTGATGGTGAACGGGGCACGACTTCGTCTTTTTTTTTCCCTTTTTTTTCTGTTTCAGTTTCTATTTTAATTATTTTCTTCTTTGGGGTTACGCAAGCTTTTAAACAGGGCTAGGACGAATTCCAATTTTAGTGTAGTAATGCTGTACTGAGAGTTTCGATGTCTGACGATATATAGTTTATTTGACGGAGTTACGATAGTAGCTTGTGAATCTATTTATAAATCTGCGACAGGGAAGCTAGGGCTATAGACGTTTAAACTTCAATACTTTAATGCCTCTTACATGGCTCAGCATCACTTGGATCGAACGCGTAGTTGCTCTAGATATCTTACTTTTACCGATTTTTGACATAATTTCACGAGGTACCCCTAATGCAGCCAATAAACGGCTATTATTATCAGTAAGTACTAAAAAGGCTAATGTGTGACTTTCACTAAGCTCGCAAGCTAATCTAAATTTAACAACCGTTCGGGTAAACTCATTAACAACTGTAATAAACATAGTTCTAAACACAAGCTTACTCTGTAAAATTGCGCTGTGATTTCAGCCCCACCGAGAGATTTTTAGACCCTTTATTGGGTCGATTAGTTACTGTGACTGCAAAAATAACTATTCACATGCCCTATATACAGGGCTTTTATGGTTTGGCCCTCCCACTTACTGAGTATCGTGCGCAGGGTTGACTGAGTATCCGGGATTAAGCAGCACTATCCGCCAGGTGTTATCTCCAGTGCGAATTTTTTGGTGCTGTCACCTAGAAACCCTCGCCTTCTTGGGTGAGCACCGACCCAATTTTTGTTCCCCCCCGCGCAAGTCTCCTATCAGTGTGGGGCAACCATTCATATCTTGTGAATTATCAATCCATTTTTTGGGCCAGAGATTTTACTAAATCAATGCTCTCTATAGACGAAGTAAAGTCCCACAACACTAAGCAAAATTGCTGGGTTATAATTCATAACAAAGTTTATGATGTTACTGATTTCTTATCTGAGCACCCAGGTGGTGCAGGAATCATCTTGAAATACGCCGGAAAAGATGCTACTAAAGCTTTTGACCCTATTCACCCTTCCGACACTTTAGACAAGTACCTTCCGCCATCTTGCTTCAAAGGAGAAATCGACAAGGCCAGTATTCTGCAAGCCAAGTCTAAGAAGAAACAGCAACGGGAACAAGAAAAACAATCTGCAATGGCTGCAAAGGATGAAGATTCCCAAGAACTGCAAGCAACTGATAAGGCCAAAGAATCTGTTTCTAATGAATTGAAGGATGACCAGGACCTGGGCTCGGACACTGTGGTTGATGAGTTTGATGTTGAATACGATGAACAAGAAAATAAGGCACCAATCAATTTCCCAGTTCCTGCTGCTCTTACAGCCAGCGAAGAGGATGAGTACGATGATGATGATGATGACCCGCCAGACGAATACGAACTCAATCGCCGTAAATACGAAAAGGCCAAGCCAGACATCTCTCAGATTTATAATCTCAATGATTTCGAGTTTGTGGCTCGTCATACGATGGACAAAATTGCATGGGCATATTATTCCTCTGGCTGCGATGATGAGATCACGTTAAGGGAAAACCACTCTGCTTACCATCGTTATTATTTCAAGCCGAAAGTATTAGTTGATGTGCAAACCATAGACACTTCCACTGCAATGTTAGGTACTAAGGTCAGTGCACCTTTCTACATTACTGCAACTGCCCTTGGTCGATTGGGGCATGAAGATGGCGAAAAAGTTTTGACTCGTGCTGGTGCCCGTCAAGATATTATTCAAATGATTCCAACTTTGGCATCTTGTTCCTTCGATGAAATTGTTGATGAAGCCATTGATAAACAAACCCAATGGTTTCAGCTTTATGTTAATTCAGATCGAGAAATTTGCAAAAACATTGTTCAACATGCTGAAGAACGTGGAATTAAAGGTCTCTTCATTACAGTAGATGCCCCACAACTAGGAAGAAGAGAGAAAGATATGAGATCTAAAGGTTTTGAGGATTTATCGCACGTTCAAGACGAAGACGACGATTCAATTGATAGATCTCAAGGTGCCGCTCGGGCAATTTCTTCTTTTATCGATACATCTTTGAACTGGAATGACATTGCGTGGTTTAGAAGTATCACCAAATTGCCTATTATTTTGAAAGGTATTCAAACCGTCGAGGATAGTTTAAAGGCCATCGAATATCAAGTAGATGGTATTGTATTGTCAAATCATGGGGGTAGACAACTTGAGTTTTCAAGACCACCAATTGATGTTTTAGCCGAACTCCACTACGTATTGAAGGAGCGTAAACAAGAAGATGCATTAGAAATCTATATAGATGGCGGAATCAGGAGAGCTACGGACATAATCAAAGCCATTTGTCTTGGAGCAAAAGGTGTTGGAATCGGGCGGCCTTTCTTATATGCCATGTCCACTTACGGTGACGATGGTGTATATAAGGCTATTCAAGTATTAAAGGATGAAATGGTCATGAATATGCGTCTCTTAGGAGCACCAACCATTGGTGATCTCAACGATCTGTTTATTGATACAAGATTCAGAAATTTGTTACCCAGTGACAAATTATTCGATGGTGTATACCAACCTTTAGAACTGCCACCATTTAAGTTGTAGTTTGATCTATATATTGATTAAATATAAATAGGTAATAGTAGGTCACAATTGTGTGCTGGATCAAAGAGGATTCCCACTCGTATGCACTCTCAATTCTCGTCACAGTTAAAAGCCATGAGACGTGAATGAACTTTAACATTTACCCAAACAGACACTGTTTTCATTTCACTTCCACCCTCAATAACTCACATCCACCATCAACAAGGCTGGTCCACGTAATCATAGATCTTAATAGAATAAGGCCCCTACTTAACCTCGGTAACCACCATCAACTGGTCTAGTGTCTCACATGACCTGCACAAACTAAAAGTCTCGACTATTGTCCGGTACGTGCCACAACCAAACGCGTCGATTTGATCCGAAACTAAACACCAACGAAAATTTATTCTCCAGTATGGTAGTAGCTTATGATACAGGGACCAAATGTTGGTACCCAGATGACAAACTCGGGTGGATCCCCGTTACTGTCGGATCAATAGGTACTGGTACTAAAGCCAAACATGTGATTCATTTTTCTAATGACAACAACGAAGCGGAATCATTTTCAGTTGAACACGATAATTTGAACGAGGAAAATCCTGAATGTCCCTTAAGAAATCCACCAATTTTAGAAGCATCAGAAGATTTGACCAGCTTGTCTTATTTGAATGAACCGGCTGTCTTACATGCTATCAAAGTAAGATATGCTCAATTAAACATTTATACTTATTCCGGTATTGTCTTGATCGCTACTAATCCTTTTCAAAAGATTGATTCCTTATATTCTCAAGATATTATACAAGCGTATAGTGGGAAGACGAGAGGAGAATTAGATCCGCATTTATTCGCCATCGCTGAAGATGCTTATAGATGTATGAAAAGAGATCAAGCAAATCAAACAATTGTGGTATCTGGTGAGTCAGGTGCTGGTAAGACTGTCAGCGCCAAATATATTATGAGATATTTCGCTAGTGTAGAATCCGATGATGGTGAAAATGATAAGTTATCCACACCAGGTGCTAATAAAGCGCTGTCTCATGATATGAGTGACGTGGAAAGACAAATTTTAGCCACCAATCCTATCATGGAAGCCTTCGGTAATGCAAAGACCACCAGGAATGATAATTCCTCAAGATTTGGTAAATACTTGGAGATTTTATTTGACAAGCTGACTTCTATTATCGGGGCTAGAATCAGAACCTATTTATTAGAAAGAAGTAGATTGGTCTTTCAACCAAAGAATGAAAGAAATTATCACATCTTTTACCAATTATTGGCCGGTTTAGATGAAGAGGAAAAACTCAAATTATCATTATCCAACCCAGATGATTATAACTATACTAGTCAAGGTGACGCTTCCCTCATTGAGGGAACTGATGATAAAAAAGAATTTAACATTACTCGTGACGCTTTGGCATTGATTGGTATAAAAGAAGAAAAACAATTCGATATATTCAAACTTTTGGCTGCCTTATTACACATTGGTAACATCGAAATCACTCCTTCTAGAAATGATGCTCATTTATCGGCCGATGAACCAAATTTGGTTAAAGCTTGTGATTTATTGGGTATTGATGCTGATTCTTTTAGTAAATGGTGTGTTAAAAAACAAATCACCACTAGATCTGAGAAGATCACATCCAATTTGAATTATAAACAAGCATTGGTGGCTAGGGACTCTTTTGCCAAGTACATATACTCAGCTTTATTTGATTGGTTAGTTGATTATATTAACTCTGATTTATGTCCACCAGAAATTCACGATCACATTCACTCATTTATTGGTGTTTTGGATATTTACGGGTTTGAACACTTTGAAAAGAATTCGTTCGAACAGTTCTGTATCAATTATGCCAATGAAAAATTGCAACAAGAATTCAATCAACATGTTTTTAAATTGGAACAAGAAGAATATGTCAAAGAAGAAATTGAGTGGTCTTTTATTGAATTTTCAGATAATCAACCTTGCATTAATTTGATTGAAAACAAATTGGGTATATTGTCTTTGTTGGATGAGGAATCTAGATTACCTTCAGGTTCTGATCAATCTTTGATTGAAAAAATGTACCAAACTTTGAATAAAGAACCAACGAATAAAGTTTTCAAGAAACCAAGATTCGGTCAATCTAAATTCATCGTCAGTCATTATGCTTTAGACGTATCTTACGACATTGATGGATTTATTGAAAAGAATAGAGATACCGTTGGTGAAGGTCATTTGGAAGTATTGAAGAATAGTTCTAATGAGTTATTGAAAGATGTTTTGTCTATCATTGAAAAAAATGCTAATGCTTTACAATTGAGTAATGCAAGCAGTTCTAAGCCAGCTGGAGGCAAGTCTATCGCTAACAAAAAGCCAACCTTGGGGTCTATCTTTAAGAATTCGTTAATTGAATTAATGAAGACTATCAATTCTACAAATGTCCATTATATCAGATGTATAAAGCCTAATGAGTTAAAGAAAGCTTGGGAGTTCGATTCATTAATGGTGTTATCGCAATTACGAGCTTGTGGTGTTTTAGAAACAATCAGAATATCTTGTGCTGGGTTTCCATCCCGTTGGACTTATGTTGAATTTGCTGATAGATATCATATTTTGGTGCCTTCCAAGGATTGGATCAAAGTAATGAGTGAGGAAACTACGAAAGAATCAGTGAGTGAGCTATGTAACCAGATTTTGACGACTTACTTGCCAGATAAAGCAAACTATCAATTGGGAAATACAAAGATTTTCTTCAAGGCTGGTATGTTGGCTCAGTTTGAAAAATTGAGAACTGATAAGTTGTACAATTCTGCCACGACTATTCAAAAGAATACAAGGAGATACATCGCCGAGAAGAATTACAAGCAAATTAGAAACAGTCATGTCAAGTTACAATCCCTTGTAAGAGGTTTCCTCAGAAGATACCAGATTGACCAGGATGCTAAGAACAATGCTGCCGTAAAAATCCAAACTTTGATCAGAGGTTACCAGGCAAGAAAGCAAATCAACCAAACTTTGGAGTCTATTATAGTATTGCAGAAGTCCTTCAGAGGTTATCAAGCTAGACAAAATCTTTTGGGCTTGAAGACTGAAAAGTCTGCTATTGTATTGCAAAAATCATGGAGAGGCTTGCAAGACAGAAGGTCTTATAACACTAAGGTAAAATCAGCTGTTTTAATTCAGAGTTTGTTTAGAAGAAAGCTTGCTGTTAAGGAGTTGCAACAATTAAAGGTTGAAGCCAAGTCCGTGAATCACTTCAAGGAAGTCTCTTATAAGTTAGAAAACAAGGTCATTGAATTGACTCAGTCCTTAACCTCTAAGATCCAAGACAACAAAGGCTTGACGCAACAGATCACTCAATTGAAAAGTTTGTTAGACCAATCATCTCACCATCAAGAGAGCTTGAAAACGAGAGAATTGGAATTCCAAAAGAATTTCGACAAGCAAGATGAGAAGCATCAAGTTGAGATTGAAAACTTGAATAAGGAATTAACCCAAATCAAGTCTGACTACACAGCTGCTGAGACTAAGATTGAAGAGTTAACCAAAGAACAGAATTCTTTGAAGGCTGAAGTTGCCAAGAACTTGGAAGATTTAAGAAAGGCTAAGGATGACTTACTTAAGAGAGATACGATTGAAGTTGATTTGAAATCCCATATTGAGCAATTGAAGGCTGAGCTATCTACTTTGCAAAATCAACAAATCAACATACCACATTTGAATGTTGCTAAGAACAGAACGGTTAACACGAAACGCCATTCTAGTGTTGTAACTTCGAACTCCAACTTTGATGGTTCCAACAGACCAGTTTCAGTGATTGCCGTTTCCAATGAGGATGAAACTAACATTGACGACATTAATGATGAATTATTCAGATTATTGAGATACCCTAAGCAATTACATCGTGAAGTCGTGGAAGGATTATTGAAGAACTTGAAAATACCGCAAGCAGGAGTTGCTTCTGATTACACAAGAAAGGAAATTCTCTTTCCTGCAAGAATTATTATTATTATATTGAGTGACATGTGGAGATTAGGTTTAACCAAAGAAAGTGAAGAATTCCTTGGTGAAGTTTTGGCTACTATTCAAGTTATTGTGTCCAACTTGAAAGGGGATGATGTAATTCCAAATGGTGCATTTTGGTTGTCCAACACTCATGAATTGTACTCATTCGTTTCATATGCTCAACAAACTATCTTGGCCAATGATGTATTGAGTTTCGAAATGACTGAAGAAGAATTCAATGAGTATCACAAATTGATTGCTGTTGTGAAAGAAGATTTTGAATCTCTTTCTTACAACATCTACAATATGTGGATGAAGAAAATGGAGAAGGATTTGGACAAAAAGGCAATTTCCGCTGTGGTTTTGTCTCAATCATTGCCTGGTTATATGGCTCCAGAAAGCTCTCCTTTCTTGTCCAAGGTATTTTCGCCAACCAACCAATATAAGATGGATGATATCTTGAGTTTCTTCAATAATGTCTACTGGTCTATGAAATCTTATTTCATTGAACAGGAAGTGATGCAAGAAGTTCTTATTGAATTGCTCAGATTCATTGATGCTTTGTGTTTCAACGATTTGATTATGAGAAGAAACTTTTTGTCTTGGAAGAGAGGTTTACAGTTGAATTACAATGTCACTAGGTTGGAAGAGTGGTGTAAGGGACATGAAATTCAAGAGGCCAGTGTCTATTTATGTCACTTGTTCCAAGCTGCTAAGCTTTTGCAAATCAAGAAAAATACACCAGAAGATATTGAAATCATATATGAAATTTGTTATGCATTGAAGCCAAACCAAATTCAAAAGTTAATCGGCCAATATTTTGTTGCTGATTATGAAACTCCAATATCACCAGAAGTACTTCAAGCTGTCGCTGATAGAGTCAAAGAATCAGGAGATGCTGGTCAGCAAGATTTGTTTGAACCTGTTTCCACAGAAGGATACTTCAATGATCCATTCAGGACAGTAAGCTTGAGACCATTCTCCAGAGTTGAAGCTTATGTCCCAGCATGGTTGACTTTACCACTCATTAGAAGAATTGTTGAATTGGTCGCCAAAAATGCCAGTGCTCAAGAGACCTTCAATGAGCAGGTTAGGAATGAAGAAGCTGTGCCGGTAGCTGTAGCTAGTGAATAGTGTTTGATATAAATATATATTAATTGTTTGATACTTAAATTATTTATGCTTGTGTCTAATTTTTTCTGAAGACCTTACTTCTTTTCTACTTCATCTGGAGTCTTTGTTTTCAATTGTAAAGCATGTACTTTGTCGATGTTGATTTCATCATCTAACAATTTGTAAATCATTCTGTGTCTATTCGGTAAAACCTTACCTTTGAACTCCTCACTTATCACCTCCAATCTGAAATGTGATTCCACTGTATTGTCAGCATTCTCCATGCTCTTATGGTGAGAGTGTTTGTGGGAGTCATTATATACTTTGATGGACGTAGGATTCAATGTAAGAAGCTTTTTTACTATTTTCTCTTCCACTGGACCGTTGACAGTCGATCTGGTGATTTGACAAGCAGGCATACTCAAAAAGCGTCTTAACATGGAGATAATTTTTCAGTTGTGAGAATGAGATAAAGTACGAGCGAAAAGTTTCAGAGGAGTAAATACCAGATTTTATATTTTGTTATTCAATTCATGATGGGGTAGCCGACTATTTCATTCTAAGGTTCTATGGAAATAAGAGGTTTATATGAACTGATTTGACTTTTGAAGAAATGAAGAAGCAATGTACTCTGGCTATACGTCTTCGAATATAACTTGGAGTATAGGTTTGGCTGCGAAAAAAATACCGAACAGTAACCGTAAGTACCAAATAATTTGAATTTTGCATTTTACGTTCAGTTATTTCAAATTCTTACGTTGTTTTCTCATCTTTTTATTCATGGGATTCCCGTAGCTCTGCTGAACACAATAATTTCTGTTGATATCATGTGTTCTTCTTTCCGTTCACCTGGGTCTTCCTCAGATTTAAAGCTAGCGACAAGCTAACAAGAAGCCTCATGATATTGTGGCATATATTGTAAGTATCCTTCCGTATTGACCCTAATGATTCGCTTTTGGCTTCTTCAAAGTCTCTTCTCCGATGCATTAGCGGTAGTGACAACGTCAGTGTGAACTCAATGCCTCTTCAAACACTACAAAGCAGCATACAAGAAACTTTTACAATTCACTTTCAGGAAGTGAACTTTATGAAATACCCCTATTATCGTCCGATATTTCTGCCTGAACAACTTCATACGCTGCTGAGACTCTTAAGAAGATGGATTCAAGTTTTGTTGGTACACTGTAAATTAAACCAAGGAAAGCTTGTTTTTGTATTCAATGAACAGATTAAGCTATAGAATATATGAAATCATCTGATCACCTTTCTTCTACCATTTTTTTCAAACTTTTGTTGCCTTTTACTCTTTTCTTGGGATTGAGCTTTTTCAGTTGGTGCTACTCCCTGTGATTGAGGTAAAAATGCCTTGATAAACCCAGATAACTTGAATATAACGTACCCTGGAATAACCAATAATAAATACCAAATCTTATTACTACCAGTTAAAAGTACTAAAACGTCTAAAATCCACGTGAAGTATATTACATCCAATAAGTATTCCATAAATCCTTCCTGTGACATTTCGAGACCCAGATTAACCAACTTATCATATCCCCCAACGTTATCATATTTATACTTGGGCCTACAACTGGTCTCCACCACGTATTGGCAGCCGATCAAGGGGAATTGAAAGAATAAAAACGGCTTGAGATTTGAAGGTCTTTTGAAAAACCATACAAGCACTGTAGTAAGAATTACTACTGAGACAGAGATTACATGCAACTCTTTGAGTTTTTGTCTATTCGATTGTGCTATTTTCTTCTGACTATTAGAGGCCATAACGTATGGATTTGAAAATTTTCGCGGTTTCAAGTTGTTTTAGTTTTAGCAGCCACCAAGGAATCTACAGGCAGTAAGTATTTGTTTACCAGCATTTTTAAATTATTGTAGACCGGTATTAATTGGTGAAGTTGGGGTATGGACGATAAAGTTTGCAGAATTTTCACGTCGTACTGGGTAACAATTTGTTTGGTAAAATTACTATTTTTGTATCTGAGTCTTAAAAAGGCTGCAACAACAACGATTGTGGAAAGATGAACAGAAACAAAGATTATCAGACTGAATACCTTGAAAATCAAAAGTGGAACATATAAAATTAAGCTCATGATTATGAGGAATTCAAAATTGGCTGCCATCATTAAAGCGTACCGGTTAAATTGAGACGTGAATCTATTTATCTGGCCATTAATGTGTTGTTCAGTTTGAATAGGAAGTGACAAAAAGCCCAAAATGTTTGCTTGAAAATACGCTAGCAAATGGAAGACAGAATATATCACAAAACTGTACAATCCACTTGAAACGTTACCAATTTCAAAACTAGCAATGTAGAACCAAATAGCTAGGATAAAATACTGAGCATTTTCATCCTTAAGAAACCGACCAAGGGTGATACCTTTTATAGAGCTTCTACTTTTGAAGTGAATTTGTTTTATAACTATCACGTATGTCCCAATAATGCATAACAAACACCAACGATAATATCTTAGATTCTTTGAAAAAAATGATTCAATCGTACTTAATAGAAAGAATATAATAGTCAAAAAATGGCCCAAGAACCAATAAAATTGTTGAGTCTTACAGAGTATGGTCAACTGTTGTATCAACGATCTATTCATTGTATTTCTGTTGGAAGTTGTGGGTGTTTGGGTAGATGCCGGCATTTCAATCAGTTCAAATATGAAATGAAATATGGAAGATAATGGAAATTCGAGGAACGATGAGGGAACTGAGATAGGGGAAGCAAGGCGTAAGGTAGAAAAGTGGATCTCTTTGCCGGATCAAATTACTGCAAATCTCCAAGAATATTGCTATCTATGATTTATGGGATGTGTATAATCGGATTCTGTTATCCTCTTAAGTCTTTCAATTGCACTTTTATGAAATTTGATTCTCCGAGTTTTTATACTTCCGCAGTTGAGGCTTTTTTCTAAATATCTGCGATACCACGTAAATGATATGAAAACTGGCAAGGATTTATACGTAGCTGAATCTCCTGTATTCGAGGTATTACAGTAATATATCAGACCATCTTCAAAATTCAAGCATTCTCAACTTCTTTTCCTTTCTTGTCTCCTCTCATTGTACTCCTTACTCTGGTTCTGCTGTGCGAAGTCGACCCCACACATCTTTTATGAGTGACTTTAAGGTCAGTGTCTACTCTTATCGCAAGCGACTGGTATGTGCTATATAAAGCTAAATTGAATAGTCAAATACTAACCAATAGAGGTCACTCATTTCCTGTGAAAGATGCAGGAAGTTACACCGAAAGTGCAACTTTAATTCTAATGAGAATAGTTGCACACTATGTTCGCTGAAAAGAGTAAGATGTAGCTTGGCTCCCGTACAAAACTCGGAGAAGACATATACCCACACTCAAAGGCAAACCCTTAAATCTTCGAAAGAACATGTGTACGAAAGAATGTTTAAAGACAACTCACTGTTGAAGCCCCAATTTGTATGTGCAACGCAGCCCGTAGCACTGCTTATCAGCAGAGACTCTCTTTTGTGTTTTGATGGCGACACTTTTGGTTTATACTACCCTTGGAGAGTCAAGCACTATAATGGTGATGACAGAGATAATGTGAAACGGGTTGATAAAGACTTAGAAAGGTATCTCGAGTCTAAAGGGAGCTATACTGTTCCTCTGATTCTGGAGCAACGCAGATTGATACTGCTTTTCTCGGAGTATGTATATCCATTCTACCCAGTAGTTCTGCAAGCAGACTTGGAGAATTTCGAAAGACTTCCTCTTCTTTTGTTGAATGCTATTATGCTAAGTGCGTTACGTTTGGACTCCAGAGAAGATACAAGAGAATATGCTAACATCCTTTACGAAAGGTGTAAGCTTTTGGAGTTACAAGAGACCAACAAGATTGTGTTGATTCAGTCATTTTTGCTAATTTCGATTCATGAAGAAGGAGCTGAAGGAGCTGCCTCGTCCAAGAGCTATATTAGCAAAGCCTGTAATCTCTCGGGGGAATTGGCTTTAACTAATATAAGTAGTTCCGATGGAGTTGAAAGCAGTGATGTGGTAGAGTCTACAGGGGTCACTAATGAAAGAATGCTCAAACGTCTCTTGTGGGTTGTGTTCTGTTGTGACAGATTAATATCCGCTACAAGTGGGAGGGAAATGTACTTCAATCGTGCTGATATGGTCGTTGATTCTATTACTTTAAAGGATTTTGACCATGAGCGAAATTCGGATTTTTATCCGTTCAAGAAGTGGTATGAAATATGTACATTAATTGAAAGAATCCTTAGCGTTTATTACCGTCCTGTTGGAGGGCGTACCAAGAATGACCACAGCGTCAAAGAATCTTTAAAGGCTTGGGAAATAAATGAAACTTTGCTGAAAAATGCTACCGTTCTTGGCTTGCTCAAAACTTACCATTCTTATGCTTGTATTCTATATTTAAGATGCCAAATAGATCCGATCGCCTTGATAGCAAACTCACAATTCCCGATTGATACAGAGGTTTCTCTTAACAATGAACTAACTGTCAGTAAGGAATTACACGAGCTTTCTAAAAAAATAATCTCGTTAGCTCCTTTGATTGATAGCTTTCACATATTAAGCGTTCACACTATATTACATGTAATCGCTTTACTACTGTTAGAATCAAAAATTCGCAACGAAGAAGGATTTCTTTCGTATTATTCTGATATCAAGAAGGTGTGTTTCCAATTTTTAGAGAAGAATAAGCATATTTGGTGGCTAGCAGGTTCATCTCTTCATTTATGCTACGCTGTATTTGAAGAAACTGAAAAGTCGATACAGCCAAAGAAATAGCTAGTAGCACTAGATATCCAGCCACAAGAGATTTTACTTTTATTAAGTAGTGAATTCAAGTCTTCAATAAATTAAGGGGCGTGTAATCTGAAGTATAAAGCAATACCCTGGTCAAAACGGTTGCAAATTATTCTCTGCGAAAGGTACTCACTACCCAGGATTCCCATTTTGGCGATAGATGAGAAATCCCTCTTACCTCTTTGACTAGCAAAGAGATTCTGCCTGACTTATCACATCAGCACTCCAAGCCGAACAACCCAACTTGATTGAGATCTCCACCCTCCTATTTTACTATTTGTAAATACTTTCGCCTGATGGACGGATTACCACTTTAGGATTGAGGGTGCGGGCGGATTACCAAATGCGGTAGCGGGGGAAGTAGAGCTTCACCAGATCACAAAATGTATAAATAGGCAAAGAGTAAGCAGATATGATCTATCATTTCATACAATGCCATCTGTTACTTTGAACCAAAACGAATTTGTTCCTTTTGATATTTCTAAAGCTAAAGTTAGAGCTAGCGGTGATATCTCTTCAGTTTTCACCTCTTTAGATAACTCCGACTCTATCAATTTGTCTGAGTCATTTGCTCAATTGAAGAGAGCCTTGATCAAGAATCCTTCTAGAGTCAAAGATTCATGGCTAAGAGTTAAAAGAGCATTAGCAAGCAGCATTGAAGAGATTTCTTCAAAAGGGGAAAACATAATTCCAACTGTAAACTTCAATGAGCTTTCATCTTTAAGCGAAGATAAGAGAAAGGAGATCTTGGTACGTGGATGCTTGGTTGTGAAGAATGTCATTCCTCGTGAGGATGCTGTACAATACAAGTTAGATGTGATCGACTATATCAACTCAAACCCTCTGACAAAAGGATTCCCAAAGGATAAGAAAGTAGTCTACGAGTTGTATTGGTCCAAGTCTCAAGTGAAAGCTAGAACCCATGAAAATTTAATGAAGACCAACAATTTCATGAATAAACTTTGGAATGCATCTCCTGATGCCGAAGTTTGTCTTGATCAAAATATATCATATGCAGATAGACTCCGGATCAGAAATGCAGGGGATAATTTATTTTCCTTAGGCCCCCATGCAGACGGTGGATCTTTGGAGAGATGGGAAGATCCTGAATATTCACAATGTTATTCGAAGATTTTTGAGGGTAATTGGGAACAATATGATCCCTATGATGCTACCCATAGAATAGGAGCAGATTATAATTTACATAATGGGAGTGGTGGATGTAGCGCTTTCAGGACATTTCAAGGTTGGTTAGCTGTTTCTGAAATTGCACCAAAAGAAGGAACCATCTATTTGGCCCCACAAGTTCAAGTTATCACTGCGTATTGGATGTTGAAACCCTTCTTTGATGAAAATGATGAATTACGCTTAGATTCCTCCTTTCCTGGTGCACTCCCAGGTAAAGGACAAGAATTTAATCAGCTCACCCATCCAGAACTAAATCTTGAGCATCTTATGGTTCCTGTTCCGAGAGTGGAGCCAGGCGACATGGTTTACTGGCATTGTGATTTGATTCATTCAGTTGACCCAGAACATCAAGGGAAAAAAGACTCCTCTGTCTTCTACATTCCGTCAACTCCTCTCTGTGAAGTAAATGTTAATTATGCACACTTACAAAGAGAGGCATTTATTAGAGGTTTGGCAGGTCCTGATTTTCCGGGGTTTCCTGTAGATGTTGCTGAAACCGAGCATGTTGGTAGAGCTACTCCTGAAGATGTTACCGGACCAGGTCTTCAGGAATTCTGTTTAGCCAAGTTCATTGGAGACAAGTCTTATACTCCAGGCGCTGAATCAGCTATCATGAAGGCTAATTCTAAACTATTCAAGTGAATCGAAAAAGATACTTTCTAAGAGGTGATGTATTAAAAAAATAAATATTGTATGTTCTAGTTGGAGTTGTCGTATATTCTCTCCTTGGTGTAGCATACTTAGAACGTGCCTTTCAGTTTCTTTTCTTATAAGCTATCTCAATCTACATTTCGCATAAGCTCAGTGTTTCACAGCCTCAGCGTTTCACTTCGGGCCAACTTGTTTCAAGGGAACAAAAACAGCTTCCGTATTTTGAGTGGGGTTTGATTACTTTTCGACTGCAAAACAGTATGTTTCAAACAAGTTTGTCATCACGTATGCAATCAGCTCAAAATAGAAGTCCTGCATAAAATGATCGTTGGTCTAAAAACAGGACCCCTTAAAAATACTCCAACCTTGCAGATCCTGCTCGCCACTCACGTGAGGCTGCGAAAATTGAAGTCACAAAAATCGCAAGTTTTATTGCTGCCAAGTCGACCAACAATTTTACGGACATTACTTTTGAAAATAACTATTCAGCATGGATTTTATGTTCTTCTTAATCGGTTTCAAAGAATTCAATAAACCTTTGAAAGACATAGGGCAAATTACATGCTATTGTGGAAATTGTCATAATCAGTCTGCGCACCCTATCAGATCAATCAACTGTTTGACCTTATTCTTCATTCCAGTTCTCCCGTTCTATTTCTCCAAAAGGCTAAAATGCTCTATTTGTGGGGCATCCAGTGATATTAATGCTGACATAATTGGAAGACTAAAGTCTGGCCAACCTGTGGCGATTGGGTGATATACCCTCAATTTTTTTAGTTAGCAGATAAAATAGATTACAAAACCAAAAAATGAAACTTTACCCGAGTTAATGACTAATGTATCATGTAGGTCCATGCTGTTCTCTATGCTTTCTTCCTATGACAGTCCCATGTTACCCGCTTCTGCCTATTCTTCAATGGCTTCCGAGTTTCCTAAAATCACTCGCATCCATACTTTCCGTAAAGTCACCGGTCAATTCAACCTCTAATTATTAATCAGTTGATCCACACTTCCCCAGTTCTAAGTGACCAGATCCCGTTTTCGGAAATGTCTCCATATAATTGCATGATCTATCTAATATAAATAGATCTCTTTTACCCCTATTCTCTTCCATTTCTTATCACTATTATTGTAACAGTTTTAATAATTCGGACATGGCTTATATTGATATCGCCCAAAGAGGTAATGATGCAATTTCAATTAATCCCCCCTCAAATAATTTAGATATCCATCTTACTGATCATGGTTCTGATTGGCTTTGGGCTGCATTCTCTGTATTTGCAGTCTTAACTTTGGTGCATACAGGTTTATTTGCAGCTACTTCCTCTACGACAAAGTCTTTGAAGAAATTCTTCACTTTGATCCCCCTTTTTACAAATGCTATATTTGCTTACACTTATTTCACTTATGCTTCAAATTTAGGTTGGACTGAAACTCCGGTTGAGTTTCATCATGTTTCGACCGACCAAGATATTGGTGTGAGACAAATCTTTTATGTGAAGTTTATTGGATGGTTTTTAGGTTGGCCATTTGTTTTATTGGCAACTGAAGTCACTACCAGTCACATTGAATCTCAATATGACTCGTCGAGTGAATTGGTTACCAAGCTATTCGGTTTGTTCTCTGGATTGGTTGCAAAAGTCATAACTATTGAAATATTCGTCTTGGGTTTGTTAATCGGTTCCTTGATCAAGTCCTCTTACAAGTGGGGATATTTCACATTCTCTTTAAGTGCTGAATTGTTTACCATTGCTTTGATTCTCAATTCTCTTCGTAAATCTTTGAAGACCGAAGTTAATAGAGGAGGTATCATTTTTGTTGTACTCCAATTAGTTCTTTTGGTATTGTATCCAATTGCTTGGGGTGTGAGTGAAGGTGGAAATAAAATTCAACCTGATTCTGAAGCTGTGTTCTATGGTATTTTGGATGTGTTGAACTTTGGTATTATTCCCACGGTATTGACTTTTTTGAACACCTCGAGTTTAGATGATGGTGTCATTCATAAATTGTTCCACTTCAGGTCTAACGAAAAGAAAATTTCTGAAAGCCCCAGACCAAGTGGAGACACTGCTGTTCATGCCTAACTTAAACCAGTATTGACTTGATGTTTCGTCTTCGTGAAATACTTTTCTATCTCCTTTCTTTTTTCGAGATTTTGAGCCAAAGAGTTTTTGGCCGTTAATAGTTAATAGTTTAATGATATATATTATTTGCTGTATTTGTATGTATGCTCCAATAATTTAAAAGTTGATTAGCTTCATCGTTGCAAATCCTACAGTGATAACGATGAAATATGCAATTAAAGAACTAGGAACACCTCTTGTGATGAATGTTCCAACTGTCAAATAAGGATTTCCAAATTCATCTGTCATACAAATGGCAGTAACATTAGGGAAACCCGATGTTGGCAAACCCATAGCACTGGAACACAATAAAGCGGTAACCATGATTAAAAGTCTTGGGTGAGGTTCTGGTAGCTTGGCCCCGATTTCTGCTACAAGTGGGACAGTGATTAAAGCAGCGACAGTGTGACTGACAAAAGTTGCCATTATCAAAATCAACAATCCGAACGTAACAGCAATACCGAATAAGGAAAAGTCTTCAACTTGATTTTGAATGTCTAAAGCTATTGTGTTCAATAAACCCGAGGATGAAACAGCCTTTCCTAAAGCAGTACCACCCATGGCTAGGATCACAATGTTCCAAGGATAGTTATTAAAGTCTTCAGTAGTCAATAATCCAGGTCCAAAGAATAAAATGATAGGTAACAATGAAATGATACCCATTTCACCAAATATGCCTGTTATTTTCGAAGCCAAACACCATAATATAATTGTTGAAACAGAAATGAAAATTATATACCATTGAATCAACAGGAATTTTTCGTCTAAAGTTCTAATAGAAACTAATTTAGTGGTGCTGGAATTACAATTGAAAGTAATCAATAAGAAGACCCATACAAGAAGTAAGGATACCACACAAACAGGTAAGGCAATAACAAACCATTGTCCCCAGCTGGGTTGAGGATCCATGGCTTCAATAGCTATCATATTTTGCGGAGATGCAATAGGAGAAGCCATACCGCCAATATTAGATGCCAATGCAATTCCTAAAATCAAAGCGTTCTTGAAGGTCGAGTCCTTAGGAAGAGTCCTCAATAACGGTTGAATTAATGAGAAACACAAAACAGGTGCTGCTACATTGGACACCCACATTGATGCAAATAAGGCAATTCCCATAATAGTGATCAAGACAACAGAAGGATTAGTTCCCGCTCTTGACAAAATTTCTGTGGATATAGACTTTGCAATGTGGTACTTAGAAAGAGCAGCAGCCAATGTGAAACCACCCAACAACAACAAAATTACGGAGTTCCACATTGCACCTAGAATGAACTTGGATGATTCAACAGAGTCTAATGCAGAACCGTCATCATGTTTCAAAACTCCAAAAACAATGATGAGCAAAGGAACTAGAAGAGATGTGACGAACAAAGGGATTGTTTCGGTTGCCCATAATAAAGATGCACATACCACAAGAGCGAAACATCTCTCCTGTTGACCATCTTCAAATATTTTGACCTTTAGTAAGATGGAAGTTACTAGGGCAATTAGAAAACCTTTAATCAAAAACGGATTGTAAATTGAAAAGTTAAAATTTTGAATTGTATCCTTCTTGCTCGTTTCCCCAGATGCCGTGTTTGTAGCAGCATAGTTCTTTCTCTCAATTCCTATCATATCTCTCCAAACAGTATTTCTTTCCCAAACAACATGCTCTCTTAAGTGAATGGATAATTCAGATTTAGCAGTTTCGATATCGGTGTGATTACATATTAACTGATATAATTGAATAACGGAGTCTAACTTTGCTTCCACTCCTTTCAAAGTTTCTTCTTTGAAAATATAAGAGTTATTAGGTAAATTTTCCAAGTACTCATCCTTCAAATTAGTATTCAACGATTTATCGAATTTTTTCAAAGCCTTCTTGAAACCAGTTCTATTCAATTCAATGAATGATTTTAGCTCTGATAAAGTTGTGAACAGTGCAATGATCCTCTTCCTCAACAATATTCTCGTTTCAGACAATAAGAGTAATTGGGGTGGTAGATTTTCCAAGTTTTCCCAAACGTCCTTACTTTTAGGAGATTTCAAAAAATTATCGATTGTTCTAGGTTGAGCATTATCATCTTCTGTAAACTCTGAGTGTTCACCTGGATCACTAATAACAGCCTCTGAAGGATTTCTGGGTTTGGAGTTTTCATCTGTATCGTTACTGGCGGTCTGTCTCAAAGCGAAACCGGAAAAATCACCACTATTTTTTCTTCCAGTCTCCAAATCTTGTTCAAATTCTTCTATATCTTTCACAAGGCTCAAAAGGCTACTGAACATAAGCGTTTCTTGACGCTGGTAGAACGAATCTATCTTTTTTAACTCTGCATCTAGAGCAGCTAAAAATACCACACTAGGGTCTTTTACTGATAGATGTTCATTCAGCATCAAATGACTAGATTCCTCATCTTCTGTAGCCAGTCCATATCTGATTTGATCTCTTTGTAAAGAATAGATGAGCTTTTTCAACGATGTATAAGCAATGTACTTGGATGCCCACTCCGGCACTGCGTTGAATTGCAATGAGTGGGAGAATTTCATATTGGTCCCTAATGTCTAATTAAAGAAGTTCTGAGTCGACAGTTAGATTGGTAAAATCTAGTTCTTCAGAGAAACCTCAGTATTCTTCTGAAAAAATAGAAATAAGGTTTGTTCGAAACAATTCAGCAGTCCCTGAATTTTAATTAGCACCGATGTTCTATCGCGTTGTTCTGAAGTATAAAAATAAATCTGCTGAGACACACTGTCTCTAAAAATTTTGCACCGTAATCTTTCCTGCATAGGCATTACAACTTACTGCAGACATCTTCAACAGGTTTTCGATGCCCTTCAACAAACAAAGTCCATATTATCTTCATATACATGTATATGCCTGTAGGTCTGGGTATACCGTTAAGCTTGAGATCTCTAGATCATAAACTCCATGTGAACTGTATCAATCGAATAGCCTCTCATGACAAACTTAATTGATTGCCAAAAAACGAAAACATTTCGATATACGGAGCGTGAGTTAAGGTGACTTCAGTGCATAAAAGCATGTACATAATCATTACCTGGTGTATTCTCTAGTTTCAATCCAGCTTATGACTTAGCATTTCCGTATAGTCAAACTTGTTTTCCTTTAAGAATATTTAAATGTGAATTTCACAAAATCAAATAGAGTCCACGACCATTAACAAACTAGTTTCTTACATCTTCATACAAAACGATAATAAGTGTTAATATAACTAACTAAACGTCTGGAGAATTATTTTTCAAAACCTATATTATTAATCTTCTTTGAATCATCTACACAATATCTAAGCTGTTGGGCAGTGCCATGGCTCTTAACCCGCGCTCTCGGTTTGAGAATTTCCCCGATATTCAAATATTTTGAATGGAGATATTGGACCAGCTTCACAGTTTGATTACCAATAAACCGATAGGTTCAATACAAATAGCCAAGCCTGCAGCTAGTAACGTCAAATTATCTAAGGGACTTTGTCTTTATTATTTATACATCCCAGCTACTTTTTTATTGGTTTATTATATCCTATCCCCTACTCTATTCCCCAAAAAAACCATGTTCACCAAGAGGCCTGATAAATATACCACAGGTCTAATCAACATGCGGAATGACTGTTTCGCAAACAGTTCAATACAAGCCTACCTGTCTCTTCCGGGATTGGTGGAATATTTGAATAAATTCATTCTTTCTTTCCACGACTTAAATAAGTTTATCAAAGATAATAAAGTGGATATAGGCGCCATTGAAGTTACCACTGCGAAGGATTCAAACCCGAAGTTTAAAAAGTTAGAATCTGCTTTTGAAATCCCGCTTCATATTTCCTTAGCTACAATATTGAAGAAGCTTCAAAGTACCCAAATGACCTCAAGGACGATATCTGTCTGGACTTTTTTGCATGATCTTGAAAAGATCTTCAATGCTAAAATTTCAAGAAGTCAGCATGATGCGCATGAACTCACCCAATTAATAAATGAAACGTTGGAGAATGAATTTTTGAAAGTCACCAAAAAGTTCAAAAATTTGGTAGACAAGTTTGTGAATGAGAACAATGATCAAGCCCCAATTTTGAAGTTGATTCAATTCCCAGAATTTCCCTTGAATGGACTCGTTTTAACCCAAATGAAATGTCTCAATTGTAAAGGAGTATCCAAGCCTCAATTTCTGCAATTCTTGATGCTTACTTTGCACGCTCCGGAGACGGTATCTACAAATATTGAAACATTATTGGATGAGAATGAAAGCGAATCAATCGAGGGATATCAGTGTCTCAGATGTAGAGTTAAGTACATTGTTAATAACGAAACCTATTTGAAATCCAGTAACAAGCTGAATTTAAGTGAAGAAGAAGAAAAGGTTATCAGCGATTTGGTAAAGCTCAATAATGATCCAGCATTTTGCATAAACGAGGACCTTCCAGAGATCACGGAAGCATATATCAAGAACTACAAAAAAAATAATGTTGACATTTCTAAGATAACCTCAACAGTTTCTAGAAAAAATCAGATCCTAAAACCTCCCAAAATTTTTGGCTTACACTTATCTAGGTCTAGTTTCAATGGTGTTAATGTTGTAAGAAATAGCTGTAGAGTATCTTTCAGAGATCAATTGACATTGAGTATTGGTAAAGAGTATCTGGAGGATTTGAAGCAGTTCCAAATGGGTCGTCCAGATGACGAACTCTATATTCCTGGAAGCATTTCACATTCAAAGGTTTTGACAAGAGACGTTAATGATATGGAAGACGAAGCAAACCAGAGAGAAGATGTAGAAGTATCAGGTTCAAATGAGACTGACTCCGAAGATCATTTGGATAACGAGGGAGAAACAGGAGATGATATTACGACTTCAGATACAGACACAGATTCAAATAGTTCCGTCATTTCCACTCCCACATTACACCAAAAAGCAGACTCTTCTAAGAGCTCTGCAGCTTCTTCTGCTACTGTGAAAACTCTTGAATCTTTGAATAATGCACCAATAACTACGGACCAATCAGAAGATTTAATCCACCATTTCAAAAAGTTCAAATTTAGTGATAATGACGTTTACAAATACAGATTGAAAGCAATGATTCGTCATCAAGGATCTCACACTCAAGGGCACTATGAATGCTATAAGCGTAAACCTCTTTATGTTAAAGACCTGGAAGGTATGATCATTAAGCTATCACCTGAGATTTTTGATGAGGTAGTTACACGTGAGGAGCCGAAGGTTCCGCAAGTCAACACCAAGTTTAGGAGAGCTTCCATGGTTTCTTCCTCTTCCTCTGATGGAGACTCAACAGTTGGACAAAGAACCAACTCATCTTCGAGTTCGAATGACAATCCCGATTTAATGGCTTCATTGAGTGAGGAAAACATTCCGGAACCACCAGGAGCTTTCCGTCGAAAATTCAGCAACATGATGGGAAGAAGACCATCTGTGTTTCAAGCAGACCCAGAAAGCATCAAAATTGAAGAAGTCTTAACTTCCGGCGTCACAACACCCGCGGAGTTGTTGGTGCAAGAGATTGACACAGACTATTTCAACCCCAACTTCAATGAGGTAAATGAGAAGTTGAAAAAAGAGGAAGATAAAAGCCAACAAGCTCTGAAGAACGTTAAGTTAAAGAAGATCCCATCATTATTAAAGCATCCATATTGGAGAATCAGTGATTCGATAATCTCTGAAGTTTCGAAAGCAGCTGTGCTTTGTGAGACAACGAGTGTATATATGTTGTATTACGAAAGAGTTGAAAAATAAATCCATATATGCCTTCATAGATATTCAATGTATTATACTAAATTAAATGTATGACAGTAATGTGACATTATCTCATCACGTTGTTGGAGGGAACGCGAAGCTGCTGGAATAAGAATTCTATGTTTTAATGGGGTCTAACAGTTTATTTCCTGCTCCAAACTCTTTCCAGAGAGCTGCAGACCCGAGGTCATTGTCCCCATCATCTGTAGCAAGTTCCAGACAAAGACTGAAGGTGATTTTGGAACCTGGTCACTCACCGTTGGATTGGGCGAATCTTAACAATGATTCCTCTTTGAAATACAAACTACGAGGTGTTCCTCCTAATACACCCCCTCCACAGTACGTCAAAGTAACAAAAGATGAACTCAAACTTCATAATCAGAGCGAGGATGCCTGGACTTGTATTAACGGAAAAGTGTTCAATATTACTCCCTATATTAAATTTCATCCTGGAGGCGTTAAGGAAATAATGAAGTGCGCTGGCAGAGATGGCACGATGCTATTCAACAAATACCATGCTTGGGTGAGCGTTGATAGAATGCTTGGAAATTGTGTAGTTGGAATTTATGTGGGGTAAGTGACTTGAGCTCTCACATAGGGACTCTCATTGGAATTGGAAGCAAGTTTGTCTATTTATTTATTTATCTATAATGATTATACGATATCGATGTGCTTTGCTGAAAATGTTAGTATATTAACTCTGAGGGAGTGACAACGCAATCTAGCTCCCAATCGTGATGTTCTACCGGAATTTGATTCACCATTTGTTCTTGTAGTCCTAACCCAATTAATTGGGGCTTCTTCCCATGTTTCTTCTTATAAGTACTTATTAGTTCATCATAAAATCCCGCCCCATGGCCAATTCTCTTCTTATCCCTGCTGAAAGCAACACCTGGTATTATTATCATATCTAAGCCCCCAGTATCCAATACATCCTGGCCACTTGTGGGTTCAAGCAAATTGAATTTACCTTGGGGTTTTAGTTGTAACACATCATTATAGGTATCAACTTTGAGCATATGCATATGGAATTTCTTCCTTCCATTTGAAGCTTCATAGTTACACTTCGGTAGGTAAACATTCTTTCCTAACTTGAAACATTCCTCAATCAATTTTAATGTCTGAACCTCCTGGGGCATAGACATGTATAAAGCGACACTTTTCGATTTTTTGAATGCTTCCAAATCCAACAACCTTCTATGAACAAGATTTGATTGATGATTTATTGATTCCGATTTAATTTGACATACTTCTGCTTTTATATGTCTTCGAAGCTTTTTCTTGGCTTCTCGTACTATCATCTGATTGCAAAAGAGTCAATTTAACCAAAGATTTAAGTAGGGTTCGCATTTATTGAAGTTCTATATATTCAGAATATAATGGCTATTAAATTAACCGCTGACAGTCACTTTTTCATCGAACCTTACCGATTTCCTTCTTTCACCATTGTATTCCGTGGGAATTTCGAGCTCAATTGCTCCCCCTTCGAGCTCATTCTTTGTTTCGTTTAACATTTTCCTGATATCTGATTTTTCCAGAGTGTTAGAAAGAGCTCCAAATGAGTTTCCTGAGGATTGTGATTGTCGTCTTTGCTGAATTTTCAAATCCTCTTTGCACTTGCTACAGCTACATGTAAATCCCCAATTAGCTCTCAATTCTCGCTGTCTCTGTAGCACTGTATGACTTGGGTTAACATAGGTCGTTGTAAGTTCTTCCCCGGCTTTAATATCTCTAGCGGCAAAAATTTTGATACCTTCGGGTCTTGAACTTGGTGAGCTTTCAACCTCAACATTTGGGTTACATGTATGGTTCAAGTGAGACTGTATTCTAAATACACAGGAATCCAAATTATTTATATTATAGGCACCTAGCATCATCAAGTATTCCTCATAGTTAATTGTTCCTTCCCTTGCTGCCTTCGGAAACACATTAGAAAATTTCTCATATCCTTCTTTCCATAAGTTTTCTTGTTGTTCCTGTACGAATAAAGCTCCTCCTGTAAAACTATCAAAAGACCCAGCAGATGAGTCTATTGCTTTGTATCTAGTAGTCTGAGAAACTCTAGCCATAGCTTTAAAGTACTCCAATCTTTCTCCTGATTTATCCTCTAGAATCTCTGAGTATATTAAGGTAATTGCGAAAAGAGCATTCCATTGTTCCTTGATACAGTAGTCTTCCAATTCTAAATAAGCTTCAGCATTGATAATTTTTTGATGACCCTTAGATAAGTGCTTTAAAACATTATGCAAAGGCGTACCAAGCTTCTTACAATTAATTGAGCACCATATATCAGCACATCCAGTGCAATCCAAACCTTTCAATACAGAGGTTCCTGACGAGCTTCTGGCATTGGTCAAAAGTTTTCCACAATAAGTACAAGCTTTTCCGTTCTTAATTAATTTCAAATTAGCCAATGGGGGGACAAAGAAATAAGGTTTTTCTTTCCAAATTAAGGTACCCTTGTTAATGCTTGTCTTAGCGTACAACCCTTTTCCTCTCTTAGTCGTCAAAATTAACTTGACATTTTCAGGTAGCTCCAAATTGGGATCAGGAAGGGATGTGATCTCGCTTGCATAATTAAATTGTTGATTCGAGTTATTTGAAAGACCGAACTTCTTTAATAGGGTCTTTACTCTTTTTTCCGAAACAGTCCAGTTAGGGTGTCTTTTCCTAACTATAGCATGAAGTTTTCCCACACCTAATGATTCCGTAGAGCTATCTTCTTTCCAGATGGCAATCACATCGTCTATTATCTGTCGCTCATGTGGAACCACTGGCGAATTTTCTCCATCCTTAGCATCATTAATTGAAATGATTTCAATATGTTTTTCAATTGAATCAGACATGGTATATTAGAATTTCGCCCATCTCAGAATTCAATAGTGTGCGCATTGATCTAATCGGATTTTGATCTATTCCCCACAATAAAGTTGGGAGAGCATTGAAGCGACTAAGAGGTACAAGTACAGATCTGTATATTATATGCATCATGTTCACCAACTAAGGAGATTCTTTATCAGAGATTTCAGTTGAGACACAACCCCTGTGTCATGTAAGATAGCTTCTGCTTTCACTAGTGTTTTACCACTTTCATTTTCTATTACGCTCTTTAATTTGAATATTTTTTGGTTTTCTCCCTCCATAGGCAACTTTGTAGTCTTAATTACCAAGAACTGGTTCGCAAAAGATGGATACTTATACGATATAGATATGTTTTCAACTTTGAAATCCCCTTTAAATCCAGAAGAGGTATCTTTCGATAAGGCAGCATTCCTTTTGAAAGTTTCATTCAATATTGTTGCCAAAATACCACCATGAACAATGAAGGGATACCCGCAAAGCTTGTATCCAGCGTGGACTATTGTTACCCCTTCATTTGTTTCTTTGTTGTGGAATATTACAGGCTTGATAAAAAATCCACCGGGCTTAGCGAGAGTATGAGAGACCATTGAGCGTGATCTTTGTTCATCGCTAGAAGTAGATCTGATATTTTTTTTAGATCTATTGAAATCTTGTTTGTCCAAAATATTATGGTCAAGGTCCTCCCATGTTTCTAGTTTGCTCCAATTATCTTTGCTTTGGGAGTGGTTGAGCTTTTGGGAGATAGGCAACTGTGACAACTTGTACTGTAACTGTATTGGAAGAAGTTCGTTCTTTTCCTGAAGATCTGTCAACTCTGCATATTTGTCAAGGATGATTTCACTATATGATAAATAAGCACCTAAAAAGGCAAAAAGACTAGTTGTCTTCCAATTGAAGAATTTCTTCTTTGTATTTTTAGGTAAATAATCAAGAGGAGAATCATACTCCAGTCTAATTGCATAACCACGTCTATTAAAACGGTACACTACCCTAGGTAAATTACTTTTACTAAGCCTAAAGCTTTTGAACATCATCAGAATATTTAATTGTACTAATGCGAAATTACAAAAAAATGCGACAGCTTTCAAGAAGGCATCCATATATCGAAGTAAAATGAAAAGAGATCCCAAGAGTTTTTTCGTAGAGGAAGTAAAAAACAAAATAGAAAAAGGTGAGTTCGAAACACTTTGTCACTTGAGGCATTATAATCAATGGGCTATTTCGGTACGACAATACTTGGAATCAATGCATCCGCAAATGCTGGATTATCTTGATAATCGTTTGAAAGAGCAGGATTTGGAGAAAGCGGACTTCAAGGAAATCATACTTGCTTCTTACGGAGTGTTCAGATGTTTGGTTTCAGAAGAAATTTTGAATCAAGCTTTAACTTCTGCACTGACTCCTTCCGAGCTTTGGAATCATTTAAAGACTATGTCACTTACAATGCAAACCAAAAGATCTCTTGCTTCTAAGCAAACGGCTCTTATACTACATGATTCCCGAATCTCGAACGATGAAAAACTCAAGCTCATAAGAATGATGGATGAAGATGAACTAGATAGCTTAGATTTCGATCTATGCAAGGAGTTTGTCTTGTGTCTGAGGGACCGTATGGCATCATTGGCTTATAATATACTTGCTAAAAATGGAGTAGATATAACCTTCGAGAATTTATGTGAAGAAATCCTGGCCTTGAAGGAAGTTTCAGCTGCTTCTATGGATAGTCGGTGTGGTAAATGTCAACGGGAACATCATTTTTTTGCCAATTGTCCAGCTGAGAGATGGCATAAATCAAATGGAGAAATTCATCACCCACCGGCTTCTGAATATTTTGCCCTCCCCAAGCGGTAAAATTTCATAACTGTTTGACCACTCTCTTAATTCAAAACTGAACATTCTAGCCTTTTGTACAGTATTGCCTTTAATCAGAGTCGACATACTTGTGCTTATTGCTTGTTTTTGCACCTGCTCTTGATTCCTTATAGCTTTTTACATAATGGCTCTAATAATTATTTTGAAAAGTAACTGTTCACGAGTTGTATTGGGTGAAGTAGCTCGCACAGTTCTCTTCGTGACTCAAGCTTTTGGGAAACCAACAAATTACCCTCGAAAGCTTACACAAGTTTCACTGACCTGAAGAATTGTACCACAGTTGAGATCAATTATACTTCATTCAAAAGAACGTTCGGTAAACAAATGATCATCTTATATACTATGAAGACACGAATACATAATTTTTCATTGATGTACTGATGAGATCGGACACAAACCATGGTACAATATGAAATACTTTGGTTGTCGTGTATTTGATCAAAGGTATTCTTAATCTACTATATGTACACTCTGCCTCAGTAATAC
The DNA here is from genome assembly GCA_030581475.1 of Yamadazyma akitaensis. Taxonomy (NCBI): domain Eukaryota; kingdom Fungi; phylum Ascomycota; class Pichiomycetes; order Serinales; family Debaryomycetaceae; genus Yamadazyma; species Yamadazyma akitaensis. Next base: position 730,871 of record JAKTTN010000005.1, read on the forward strand.
CGGTAGATTGATTTCTCTTTAACAATAAGAGAGACACGCTAACGCTTCAAAACGTGGATGAATAGAGAGATGTAGCTACTATTCCAGCTGATTTTCTGTGATATTCTAGTGTTGATTTTGTTGTTTCTCTGGAAAAACCTTTTGGTCAATTTCACACATCAAATACAAATTTAAACCTATACCATTAATTGATTTAGAAATTCTTGAATTTATTTCTCACTTATCGCTTTATCACCCTTTGGCAATAAATCCTTAATCAAATGTATCTTAGCGATAATGATTGTTAGTTTATCAAGCGTTAGTTTATCGAATGTTAGTTGAGATAAAGAATTTTTAGTAAAATGATCCAATTGCGAAGCTATATAAATCTAAATTGTGTCAAGATTAATACTCAAAGCAGGTCAAATGACTCAAGACCAATAAATTCGCCAAATTTTTATGAGAGTAGACAAATGTATTTTCCTCTGTCTCTGATGATTTTTTCTTAGTTCGTGCAGTCCTGAACTTTTTTTGAACTGCTAGAACTCTCCAATTATTGATGAATTCTTCTACAAGATTATCGTTCCCGCTAACCAAGAAATCTTGTTTGCGGTGAGGAACGTTCTAAGAGAGATAATCCATACCATTTTTAAGCATTCTAAAAGAGTTTGAAAAGTCGAAACAAGTTTCTCTAAGGCTCTGCTTGATACAAGCATTAATTTTGCAACAGCTCCAACTCTACCTTTTTCAGGCCAAAAACGTACGTTCACTATAGAATTGCCAACACACCAGTTGCTGATCAGAAAATTCACACAGCATTTTGAGTTCCAAGTTTCGCTGGCAAACAAGATTATTCAATTTAGATTCAAGATACTTTTCAAGATCCGCTCGAATATTTCATCTTGTGCACTCAGCTTATTGCTGATTTCAGAGGGCTAATTCACAAATTGAAGAACTCTTGTGGTAACTGAATTTCTTCAGCTACCACTCAAAATCTCATATCCAATTTTTTTTCGGCTTTTCAATCAATCCTCCCTTTTTACAAACATTATAACTCGGTAAGTACCTCTTCAGCTTCAAATGGCTTCCTCTACAATTGACTAAAACTACGCATATCTGTGTAGACTAAAACAAAACGATTCATTCTACTGGATATTAACCTACTCTATACAGCTTTTTCTTTCAAAATCAACTGAATACTGCCACAAAAAATTCGTTTCTTAGCTACTGTAATATGATATTCAAATACAAGATCCAATATTACTCAAAAAAGTTGCAACTATCAATGGGAAGAGCAAAGTATATTAATACTGCGCAAAACTTCAAGACTAAGCACTACAAGAGGAGGCAGGTCTATTAGAATTGTGAGGAAGCTTGGGGACTGCACCTGTGAAACAAGGAACGTCAGTTTCTTTTCCTTGGAATGGCTGGAGTGGCTTAAATAATGCTGCATTCACAAAAGACTTAACTAAAAAGACTTCTTGTGGGCGCTGTATGGATGCCATTCTAAGACACTATGAATGCTCGGTATGATAAAATATGAGAAGAAACAGCTCGAGATACTCGTTAGCAAGCTATTAAAAGAGGAGATACTTAACGTCTAGATACAAGCAGATTTTGATCTCTTAAGCATCCTAAGAAAGGACTTGATCACCTTTATTCGTAAACGACAGAAGAGGAAATTCTTGCGGGTATACTACATTGCCCTAAGTCCTTTATTTCTATCGTGCTTACTCAATAAGAAAAACTCGAAACGCTGTTCAGATCCATCATAAAAGTATTCCAGATCAACAAAATATTCAGGAACTCGGTATGAAATTCAAAAACTCGAGGATTGTTTTCTTTTTATCACTTAATTTCATACATCGTTGTCGAAAACAGGTAAAAAGCTATATATTGTGCGCCACTAGGGACGACTGCCCAATTCCACCTACATTCGAAGCCTTCATTATTCAACTTTAAGTACTGTCTGTGAATCTAGTACCAATTCCATTGAACAGTACAATATTCCAGTTAAAACCAGTCCAAAAATGTGCAGCCTAATATCAGTTTGGCCATTTACAATGCCATGAAGTTCATTCTGATTGAAGGTATAATTTTATCGTGGTGTCTTCTTCTTGTTTTTGTCTGAACAATTTCATACACTGCAAACCTGTAGAGAATTCTCCGTAAAGAAAATGTAAGATACAGTTCAACATTCCTGTGCTTCTACTACGTCCTCTATATAGTATGCACATTTTCATCTTCAGTCAACTACTGATGTACATTATCTGTATGTATGCAAAGGAATCACCTTAATTGAAAGAATAGACCCCAAAGACTTCTTGAAACATATGATGACTACATCCATATATGATGACTACATCTATAAAACGTTATACAAAAGGTACCTTCGGCTATTCATTGAAGACTTCTCGAAGTTTTAAAATCCTCTTATGAACCATTCCTTTAAAGATTCCCTTTAGCCAATATCGTGAACTACAGTTTTCTAAAGTAGATCCAATGCATTAATGCTTACCTTCCGTTACTTTAAACAACTAAGGCATTTATTCTTGTTCAGTTTGAGTGATTAGCATTAAAGATGAATGTATGAGTAGACCCACATTTAAATTCACCCCATAAAGCATTATTCAAGTTGGCTTGTACAAAGTTCTTCTCAAGTTGATGTGAAGCTCCATTGGTTTTAATTAACCATGGGTTTGCTACTCAAAATTTGTTCCCCGGAAAGAACATTGGACTCAAATAAGGCTCTTACAGAGGCTGCTTTGAGCAGTCATTCTTTTATCTTACGTGTGAATAGCTGTTGGGTCTTTAACTTCTTGCTTTGATCTTACGAATTCCATTGAATTATTGTGAAGTCTCTCGTCCATATCCTCATAAGACTTGTTCCAAGGTGGCCGAAGAATTACCAAGAATAACAGTGTTTGCATTCAATGTTTTGTAAAATGTAAGGGAGGAAGTTAGAATCTCAAAAGAAAACTATCGTCCGAGTACTTTATGAAGTAACAAGATTGTTTGAGAGTTTGCAGTTAAAATTCTCGATATTTGTAGCCGTGATGATCTCTTTTTTATTTTGTTGTGCTGGACGATGAATCTAAGGTCACTATCCAAACTTCAGACTTATATACCTTGAAAAGAAGTAGTCGAATATGAAAGAATAAACCTCTGTAAGAGTAAACTTAATTACTCTTTCAGTTACAACAAGTACTGCTCTTTTATTTCATGCTAGCAGTAAAATAGGGATACTTTTTCCTTATAGTCTTGTTTAGTTTTTCATAGTCTCAAGTACTTTCTTATTGTGAAGAATTGACAAGCTATGAATGGTTGAAATTGCCAGAAACATGCTCGAGTGATTTTCTTTCAGATGATTGTTGTAATAACTAAATTGAACTTGAAGGCTTGGATTCACCCTAAATAGTAATGGATTGTGGATACTTGGGTTTTGGAATTAATTATTGCTTAAGTCCTCAGGAGGAAGAGGTTTGAGAGCTAGGAATTTTGTGGGAGTATTATTTGTGGTCGGGCTGTAAGGTCCAATCGAACTATTTTGCAAAATTATAGGCTACATAGCTCTGATTAGTTTATCATTTTGAGGATATTTATCACAGTTGAATAGTATTTGTTTGCCAACATTGAGTATATTATAACTTGTAGCTTCTGGTTGTAGCAAGGATGCTTTTACATTGATTCGTTTATGTGGAGCGATGATGACATAGTACTGTCAATAGGATCTAGCTACAAATTAGTGACAGTGACTCAAGTTCAATGTGCTTTTTTCCGGAAGTAGTAAAATGTACGGTATTAATATAATTTGTTGAATTGCTAGTGTTTCTGAGCTTTTTTCAATTAGTAGGCAGGACTTAGATATGCCATAGTAACTAACACCGCTTTTATTTTCTATCAACACATATTGTACTCTGTGACATTGTAGATGCTGATGACAAATATCCAAAATTATTCATTTGCTAGAATAGGATTCAGGAAGAGTGTTATGTTTTAGATTTTAGTTTGACTAATTTAAGTTTGAAGATATCCAAAAGAGTATTTGTAAGGGAGTTTATCAGGATTTGATTCAGTTCTTCTCTTAAATGAGTTCGATTGGAACTACATTTTGTACTCTAGGTGAATACAGGAGTTCAAGAGACAATTTTAATTCATTGAAACGATCAAGCAAAGTTGTTCTATGATCTTACGACTCAATGACAGCGTTCGATCAAATAGAATTACAGATACATTGTTGCAGAAAAGTGTAAAACTATTTCAATCCAGAGGGGAAGATTTCGAAGAGAAATTGATTATCTATCCCTACTTTTCTATCTGAGAGGTGCGAGCTGAAAACTTTGGTTAGAGAGAAAAGAAGTAATGACTCCAGAACTTAAGAGTCTATATGTGATTTATTCTGCAAACTTGTTTCATGATAATTTGATCTATTCTTCGATATTAAGACAAAGTTTGGTATATTGGCATGTTTAAGGGAAATAGGAAGTAAAGAGAGGTCTTGGGATAACTCGGTTTGAATATGCCAATGCTCTAACGTATGGTTAGCTAAAAATTAGTTATCAGTAAAAACCTTCGTGAAATTAATCTTGTTTTGCTGTTTAGAGAGCCTTGCTCTATGTTATGCAAGCGAATCAAGTATGTTCATTACGATTCAATTCATTTAAGCTTGGAGGTTATATGCAGGGTACGAGACCGAAATTGTTTATATTAATAATTATCGAAGATATAGAGATAAGAGTGTTTTGTGTAACCCAAACTAAAAGAGATTGACTCCCAGGATTCAGAAAATATAAGATTTAGCCTTTTTCATTTGTTTAGGGGTCTTCTTGACAATAAACGATGTTTGAGCCTTGTTGTTTGTATCGTATCTGCGTAATGTAATATTTGTGTGTTGACCAGTCGTGAAAATTTCTTAGACATGATATCTATAAGCTTTGATTAGTATCAGAAAAATTGTTTCAATGATTCCTTTAAGAATCTGCTTGACTTCTATCTTAGTCTCCCGCCTCTTTCGAAATCATAAATCGTTCAATTCAAGAGGTGCCCTCGTAAGATTCTATCAAACTGCCCACTAGGACCCTTTAATAAAGAATCAGGGTCTCTCTAGTTATAACAAATGTAATAGCTGTTATAAAACATTTTTTTAGGAGCATCGGTTATTCTGATTTATCAGTGCAGCATCTATTTAAGGCCCTGATCTTGCAGCTACGCATATAACTACTAAAATTAAGGAACAATTCTTTACGGCATGAGTCTCTATGGGTAGACCAATTACAAATCGTTGATGATATATTGTAGCAATGTTACTAAAGGAAGTTCAGCGGGACGTCCTTGAGTGCATGCAGAGTTCAACTTGAAATTTAAAAACCATTCTGCTGATGAAGCCATCATCCGAATCGCAAACAACCTGGTCACTGAAGAGCTTGTCTTCTATGTCGAATGAAGAAGTCTTATTTCTCAATTTTCTATGTCTCTTATAAATCCTATTATTACTAAAAAACAACTGTAAACTGTGGTATCAGTGAAGGGAATCTCTACTCATTCAGACTTCTTAGCACACTGAGGCTGTTCGATTTACTTTGTGTTGCATCGATTTATTTATAGCCGCACGACCACAGTAATACCTCTAGAAGTACAGGCTATTTTATCATAAAGAAACTAATAGAAGCTTATGCTTTTAGTTACCAAGCATTTCGATGCTCCCTGTTCTCATTAGAGAAGTTTGGACTCAGTAAAAGAAGTAGTTACATTTAATTGGTGATTTTTGATGTCATAATGTGAATTTAACAATTCATAACATAAAGAAATTTGATTACAATACTTGTTATTGGTTGAATGCTTGTTATAAAGATTAACCGTCTTCTGAGTATAGATACGATTGTTCTACTTGTAAATTTTTAGGGCCACAGAATTTAGCCTCTATTCATCTCGGTCAATTCGAAAAGGCTGCAAAAACTAGGTATTCGAATTATTCAAAAGAGACTAGTAAAAAAGATTAACAGGTAGAGAACAAACATCACACTAGTAGGTCATATATTAAATTGAGTTGAACTGTGTTCTGTCTCACTACAACATAATGTATATAGCTATTATAAGCAATAATATTAAAGTTTTCATTGTAAACTAAAGAAATTACAAATAAAGAGTTGCGAAAAGATTTCGGAAGCCAAAGAACTATATTAACTAATATACAAAATATTACACATAAAATAATCGAGATTAAATTTAGTTAGCAGCAGAAGAGTACTTGGTAACAGCTCTGGTACCTTCAGAAACAGCGTGCTTAGCCAATTCACCTGGTAAGATCAATCTAACAGCAGTTTGAATTTCTCTGGCAGAGATAGTAGACTTCTTGTTGTAAGCAGCCAACTTGGAAGCTTCACCAGCAATTCTTTCGAAAATATCGTTAACGAAAGAGTTCATGATAGACATGGCTTTTTGGGAAATACCAGTGTCTGGATGAGTTTGCTTCAAGACCTTGTAAATATAAGAGGAGTAAGTTTCCTTTCTGGTCTTAGTTCTCTTTTTAGCATCAGTAGAAGCAGTCTTCTTAGCAGCTGGCTTCTTTTCAGCTGGGGCTTTGGAGGCAGGTTTCTTTTCAGCTTTTGGGGCCATTTTTAATAATTTATGATTTGTGGAAAACAAAAGGAAAAAAGGTTTCTCCAGGGGAAAATTCCAAGTTTATATATTATTTTAGTGTGTCATCTATGGTGAGATAAACAAACAAATCACGCTGTTTCTTTGCCTGTATAAAATGGATTGGGGTTCATCGAAAGATAGTATTGTTATTGTTTATGACTCTGAGGTCTTCGCGGTTGCATCGAGGAGACTCAAGCATGATGCTAAATACGCGCAGTGTGCTGAATACAACTTAAGCAGGAGACAGCGGGAATAACTTTTACGCGCTAATCGTGGTAAAATAGATGGCTGCAAAACGGGGACTTAACACAAGAATTGTAAACAATAGGGTATATACAAAAAATAAACATAAGGCAATTTCTATTGATAGTACACGATTCGTTTATCTGCGAGGTTATATAAATAAGCTCTAGGATTCCCCTAGATACTTTTTTCTTTCCCTTTTATATAACTATAAATTATTAATAACAATGTCCGGTGGTAAAGGTAAAGCCTCAACTTCAGAAAAAGCATCCACATCCAGATCTGCTAAAGCAGGTTTGACTTTCCCAGTTGGTAGAGTCCACAGATTATTGAGAAAGGGAAACTACGCTCAAAGAGTTGGTTCTGGTGCTCCAGTCTACTTAACTTCCGTCTTAGAATACTTGTCTGCTGAAATCTTAGAATTGGCTGGTAACGCTGCCAGAGACAACAAGAAGTCCAGAATTATCCCAAGACACTTACAATTAGCCATTAGAAATGATGAAGAATTGAACAAATTGTTGGGTGATGTCACCATCGCTCAAGGTGGTGTTTTGCCAAACATTCACCAAAACTTGTTACCAAAGAAGTCTGGTAAGAAGGAATCTCAAGAATTATAAGTATAGTGCTTCCTCTGTGTATTATAATGTATATTAATAAATGATAAATATTTATATTCAGTGACCGTAGAAATGAAGCGTGCCAATACGGATGGTCCTTTAAAAATCAGCGTCAGTCGTACTTTTTTCTAGTACTTTTTAGGGAAAGCGTGTAGTCGTCATTTATTTACATTATTTTACGTTTCTTTGTAGCGTATGTTATAGCAGAGAGAAAATGAACAGGTGTATTCACATACGAATAAGGTCCATTAATTTGGGATATATAAAGTGTCTATATGGTATATTTATCAGCACTTGCGTAGTTTCGACAGAGTAATCGTCACATGTAGCGCATTCAACTCAAAGTAAAATTCCCCATCTCTTTTTAACATCTCATATATATATTCGCATTCTTATCACAAGATAACCCCAATTTCTCATGTCTTTACAATTGAAGCCAAAAGCAAACAGACTCAGAACTGCTGGTATTACTGGTGCTGTGGTCATAGGAGCATCTATAGTTATACTTAACACATTTCCTCATTTGAAACTGTCTCTTTACAACTTCTTGACTGGAACTAAAGAGGAAGAAGATGAAGATAACGAGCCTATAGAATTGAGCAGGAATACAGAGGGTATCGCTGAAGATAGCTCCTCAAGTCCAGAGGTAAAAGATATAGCAGAGGAAAGTATGGTAGATGTTAGCGAGTGGTCGAATAATGATTTGAAAGATTGGTTGAAAAGGGTACGTAAATGATCCCAAATGATGAAAGGATATTACTAACTAACACAGAAAGAAATCAGTACTCCCACGAATACTAGCCATACTAACCTTGTATCCCTTGTTAAGTCAATGCAAGAAAGTTTTGACTAGTCACTTCGTAGTTAACTTGAGTATAGTCCAATACTTACTACAATTCATAATATTAATCCAAAGCTATTTAAGAGGTAATTTGACGTAGACGGGTGGTTCAAGAATGAAGGCTCACCGTCAAAATTTAATACAAGAACGCATAAGTTCATTGATAAGTCTAGTGTATTCTATTCGATGTAATTGTATGTGCTATTGATAATGTTCACCGTCGGTTTTTTAAATAGTGGGACAAATCAGATGTAAGTACTTAATATTCAAAAAATTAATCAAGATCTTCTTGATTTTCAGTCAAATTGTTTTCTGAGACCTCTTTCAAATAGTTCTCTTGTCATTCCAGTATCAGTGTTTCTGATATACACAAAGTTACAGCCTATAGAGTTTACATCCTTATTTCTGTATTCATCATCAAACAAGACGAATTCGCCATTCTTTAACTCTCTTTCTAAACCCAAGTTCTTAGCTGCTTGTCTAATATGTCTAGTCTTGGATCCAGTTCCCCACTGACTGGAGTCAAAATATTTGTACATGGGCACCCCATCAATCTGGATATGTTTAATTAGCTCTTTGGCAATATGGACAGTGGGAGTCCTACTGGCACTTATTATAGTTACTCCGTTATCTTTTAATTCTTTGATGATCAGAGGAACGTCTGGGTATAAGGAAAGCTTGTATCCGTAGCTGTCAACGATTTCGTCAGGTTTCGAATTCTTTAGCGGAAGCTCAATGTGAACATCACACCAACATGGCCATAAAGTGTAATCGAGGTCAAACACCACTGCCTTAGGATAAGATTTAGACATTATCTAGAACACCTTTTCGGTCTAATAAGAGTTTTTCACTCACTGAATAAACCTGAAGTCGCAATGTGCAGGCACCCACTCACACTTGAAGAATTCAGTGGCTTCCAAAATTGAGTCAGAGAAATAACCTTGAAAAAGGTTTGTTGACATTTATATTTAATCCAATCACAAACCTGACACGCCTTATTGAAAAATATCGGAAACTCTTGGTATTCTTTCCTTCTTCCCCCCTCAATTTTGCCTTGTATCAGGTGCTCCCCCGTATTTGCATATGTGTGGCGCACACAAAATATGGAGTAAGTCATTTCTTATCAAACCCCTAAAATTTACTGATCTATTGCTATGAGGGAAGACGTGAAAGTATACATAAATTACGTAAAAGTTTACCAAAGCGATGTACTGAGTGAGGTACTGGTGGTAATTCCAGGTTCAAAATTTGACCTGGTGGTTACTAAGCAAGATTTGATTAAACTATTGTTAGAGACTGATTTGCCATTCAAATTAGTTGAGGATCCAACTATTTATACATTTGCAAGAAAGTCGAAGAAGAGTCGTCGTTATATTCCTTTGGAGAGTTTGGAAGACTTCAAGGGATTAGCCCGTAGTTTGAACGTGAAGAATCGGCTCAAGTTGACTATAAATGATCATACTAAGGATAGCGCTACTGACTCGTTTATTCAAGGTAAAACTCAACATGAGAATGAAAATATTAAGCCTTCAAGAGATGAGAATTCTAGTAGTAACAGCTATAGTGCTAACCCTTTGATAGATTACTCCGTCTTATCCGAAATCTTGACAAGTGTTGCTGGTGAAAAGTTCAAACAGATTATTCTGGATTTAGTCAAAGACTATATTCCTAAAGAATCTGAACCCAAGTCAGAATCCACACCTAGCTCTGTCCTTCATTTTGATGCTTGTTGCAACAATTGTAATCCAAACGCCAATGAACCTATCAGAGGAGTTAGGTACAAGTGTATGGTTTGTAACAACTTCGACTTGTGTGAAGTTTGTGAACAGAGCTTTCAGGCCAATGAAACCTCTACACCACAACATTCGTACTTACATCCTACTTTAAAGATTGCAAAACCAAGCTCATACAAAGTGAGTGCCGAAGTCCTCAGAAACATTCCTTCAACGAAGGTAGTCTATCATAATATATATTGTGACAGATGTGAAGGTAATAAACAGATCGAGGGCCACCGTTACAAGTGCTTAGTCTGTGATGATTTCGATTTGTGTTTCGATTGTTACCTTAAACATATTGAAAACAAAGAGGTCATTGGCTTTCACGAGCATAATCACTTAATGAAGGAAATGAGCGGCTTGCCAACTTTAAGAGGCTCCACTGGTGGTGCCTCTAGAGGTGAAACTTTTGATGCTTCCGCTGATAGAACTTTACACCGTGAAGGCCTTTCCGATGTGTTTTTGGATATTGACATGGGTGAAACATCCAAACTTTCTTCTTCTATCAAATCGTTGTTGAAAGATACCTCTTCTTTCCTTCCAAAATTGGATGCCCTTTTCGAAGACTCGAAACGTTACAGGGACTTAATTGAAATGGTCAAAGCTCCTGAAGGCTGTGAAGATGATTCAGACATGAAGTACGCCATCTTGAAAAGTCTTCTTGAAGAAGGAATTCAAACAAAAGAGGATGAAATGTCTGTAGCTGAAGTAAATTCAAAGACTAACGAAGCTGAATCTTCCGTTGGAAATGAGGAACAAACAACAGACACAGGCGTGAACTTGGTTCTCTCCGAAGATCTGTCTGTTGACGAAGACGGGAACCTCATTGGCGACCAAGTTCTTTTCAGGATTAAAAGATATGGACCTCAATCTAAAATCTTCTCAATAAGCTTGATGAATAACTCTACACATGGATTCCCTGCTGGAGACTTGGTATTTGAGTTCAGCGATCACACGATGCAAGAATCAATCGTGGTTAAAAATGCAAGCCCTATTGGCATTTTTAAGTCTAGATTCTACAACTTGCAAGGAGATGTCGAGAAGTATATCGGTAAGAAGGTAAGAATTGGCAATAGCAATGACAACTTCATCATTGAAGGTACCGTTGAAGAAACTGAATCAAGTTTGATTATCCGAAAGGATAGCAAATCTGGCACTGATGAACCTTCTCCAAAATCTTCAGTTTTGGATGTTTTACAAAGAGATACTGCCCATGAAGAAGTTTTATCCATTGTTCCATTTGATGCCAGTTTGTCTGTCGATTTAGCCTTGAAATCCAATGGAATGGCTCAAGCAACCATATTCAACAACTCGGAGAATCTCGTTGACTGCTCTAAGTTGATTATTGAAGTTCTTAATTTCTTGGGTAACTCTGTCTGTAAAGTCTTGGTGCACAAGAGGCTTGGTATACAACCCAAAAAATCTGCCAAATTCAATATTGCGTTGAACTCAGCCCATTTAAAACATCCATTTCAATTAATATTGAAGAATGAAGAATTCAAGGCAGTTGCCGATTTATCATTGAAGAATTTATCTTGTGACTTTAAGGTTGAGCACTTTAAGTCACAAGATAATAAAAGTGTTAGCAACGATGATGAAGAGGCACTTTTGGATGAAAGCAAGAGTCTTATAGGATCTAATAGCTCAATGGTTTTACCTAGTTTACCGAGAGAATCCTTTGAGAAGGTTTCTGCCTCCTCAGTGTACATGGACGCAGAATCCACTGGTTCGGACGCAAAAGTAGGGGATGAATCCGGGGATGCTAAGGCCAATACCCCTAGTGAAACCGAAGGATTCGATACCGAATCCGATCAATCTGAAACTGATCAGCTCTCTGACGAATCCAAGGAAAAAGATCTGAACATGATGATTGACATGGATACTGATGATGATTTCGAGTTGGGCTCAGATTACGAGATTTTGACTCCCGTTACCTCGAATAATTATAATGGGGAGAACTGATTATGTCTAGTTAGTTATTTGAGTATGGTTTCTCCATAGTTAGGTTTAGTACATGTTTTTGACTTCAGATTTTCGCACATTATCTAATCTCTTTACTGTATCAGTAGTTAAATATTCGAATAATTTTTCACTTCGCACCGACAAGAATAGCCATTAATACCTGACCATGACGACAAAGGACCTGGCACCGGAGAGTGAAGGTACGCATCACATAACATTATACATGTATGATTTTTACTAACGCTTCAGAACAAAGATACAGAATGAAATGTAAAGAGTTGAAGAGAAGAATCGATGAAGTGGATCAAAGTAATGAATTAGTTACCCTAGCCATAAACAGGACAAAAACTTCCATACGTAGAGCTAGGTTGGAGTACTCAATTCTCTTAGAAAGGTTAGAAGCTAATGCTGTTGAGTTTCCAGAAGCTGCGGAAGAAGAAATGTCACCTCCTCCATCACCTTCCTTAGATTTGAATGAGAAAAAGCCAGCCAAGAAACAGAAGAAGGCCGGACCTAAAACCAACACGAAAGCTCGTATAAAAGATCCCAATTTACCGAAGAGACCCACAAATGCATACTTGATTTTTTGTGAACTGGAGAAACAAAAAATTAAGGAGCAAACAGGTGATGTTTCGTTAGCTTCAGTTCCCGAGTTGGGCAAGACTTTAATTGAGGCTTGGAAGAATCTCGATGACGAAGGTAAGAAACCATTTCACAAATTGTATGAAGATGATAAAGAGAGATACAGACAAGAAATGGCCGTATATAACAAGAGAAATGGGGCCGAAGACACTCCTGCTGATACTGAGCCAGAGCCAGAACCAGAACAAGAAGGTGAAGCAGAAAATGATGTTGAAATTGATGCTGATAATGAAGAACACGATAATACCAACTCTAATGATGATAACGATGTGAGTGTAAAAATGGAGATGGACAAGAGAGAAGATGAAGCAGTGGAACTCGCTTCAGAACCACAGTCTGAGCCTCCATCAGAGCCCCAATCAGAACCTCCATCAGATGCAGCATTCGATGATTTTAAACACGAAAGTGATATCTAGTTGTAATATATGAGTAACAGCTTCACATTTAGTCTATTAGCCCCTGGATTTTGAAATTTAAACTTGTAGTTTAAACACCTTTTCAATTATTATTATCTATTACTACAAAATCTATAAGTCATTATTTTATTGTCTCCTCTTCTTATGATAGTAGCCGTTTTCATCCTTTTCATGCTTTCTCTTTTCCCTGAATCTTGCGTGTTTTTTCAATTTCCTCTTGGCAATCACATCAGGATTAGTAACAGCCATTTGTGCTCTCTTAGTTCTTCTATCTTGTCTCCTCAGTGTGACAATCTTTTGGACCTTGGCAAATATCTCAGTATATTGACTTCCTCCCAATCTCTTTTCAATCATTTGCAAGCAATCAGTAGCAAGTTCAATCAAATCGGGTTCGACAAAAGAAGCATTTTCGCTTTCAGTGTAATAATATAATGAAAGAATAACCTCTTCAGATGCCTTCGAGAGTAAGCTCCCTTCAAAAATCTGTATCAACATGGCCGATAATTTAATCGCAGTCTTCTTAGTCGTCAATGAGTTTCTCAAATCTTGTCTTATAATAGCACAGGCTCTATGGATCAAGAATTCACAAGCTAAATCGAAGGAAATCTGGTGTTCTCCTTCTTCTTGATCTTGATAAATATATTTGGTGTTGGATTTATTCCACCTCATAGCAATCACAATCAAATTTTTGATAGCTTGATTACCAAGATCTTCACTGATTCCTGGAGCTCCAACTTGATGCAATAATCTATAAGCGATTGTTTGAATTTCATAGTCACTGACTTCGAACTTGCAGTTGTCAACATTCGTCAAGAAAATTCCTATAAGTCTTGAAGCGTTTAACCTTACCCAAGAATGTGGGAACAACAATGTGTTGATAATCGCTCTCCAAGAAAGTTCGTAATTCTTACCTACAATTCTCTGTTTCTCTTTACCACTTATAGTAGCAAATACACCTAAGGCTGAATAAACTAATTGCCATTCTATCTCCTCATCTTCATTGCTTTCAGTGAGATTGGCTGACTTCTCGAATACACCATTAATTTTATTTAACGCCAATTCATCGATTGATTTATTTTTACCCAAATCAAATTCTCCAAGATAAAGTTTATAAACATTAAGAGCACATCTTAATAATGCCGAGCTTGCGTCTTGATTCAACCAAGCAGACATGTATTTTTCAATTTCAGCAAGCCTAGCTTCACCTAAAGTACTGATGAGATTTTTGATAATCATTGAAGCCATTTCTCTACATTTATTGGAATCATCATTGATAAGAATGTTGGCCAATGCCACAAAGAAAGATGCAGAGACTTTATCCAACAAGTCTTCTCCGCTCTTGTTCACGATTGAATTGATCAATTCCAACACTGATTGTCTACCTTCTTGGGTAGCATAACTCAAATTGTTGACCAAAAACTTGAACTGCTTTTCCAATTTGCCTCTACCTTGATCGTATTCCATCAAGAATTGGAAATATATACTTCTCGCCATATCTCTGATCTCCTTGTTATGGTTGACAACCATAATCTTAGATATGAGTTGCATAATATCATAAACTTCTGGAAGCATTTTGTGTTGAGATACCACTGCTTTTAAGAAATTGAAAGCTAAACCCTGAGTTTTAGGTTCCTCCAAATCTGGTTGGATTCTATCTAATACATAACTGATAGCAGTGTCTTTTAAATTTACTTCAGACTTGTGCCTTATTAATGTGGATAAGAATTTGAGACTAGACTGACAAACTTCACTTGTGGTGTTAGGGCTGTCTTTGATCAAGTTCAACGCTTTTCTAGCACAAGCTTTGAAAGTTTGATTGATATTTTCAGGGAAGGGCAATTGGACAAGACTGTGAAGTAATCTTAAAGAAGTAGAGATCAAACCAACGTGTTCAGAATGCATGCTCTCTTCTAAGATTGGAACAAATTGTTGCATGTTACCAACTGTAAGCAAGGAAGGGTGCCTCGAAACAGCAGCTCTCAAAAGCTCGAACGAGAACTTTTGCAAAGTGAACTTATACTGATTGAAATCATTTTGAGTTTTTAATGGCTTAGCATTCAACTTTACAAGAAAATGATCCTTAGTGTCTTCGTTATTATACTTATCTTTGATTAATTGATTCTGGTCGAGTTGGCCATTAGAGTCTTCATCCTTGAACACGGTTGTAGCCTGCTTATTAATCTGGTAACTCAAAATCAATATGTTTCTTGAGTTTGATTCTTGATTGTGATTCAAACCCAATGCATACCTTCTCAACAACTCATCTAACTTGTTTTGAGTCTTCAAAGATAACCTCTCTTGCAAAATGAGTTTGATAGGATCGATAACCTTCTTGAACTCTACTAAGGAGATATTAGCAGTTAAAAGTTCACCAGAATCGTAACTCTTCTTATGCTTAACTTCCTTCATTTTGCTAGTGTAGCCTTCAGCATCTTTTTCTTGACCAGCTGAACCAAAAGTATCCTCCATGATAATGCTGACTACTAATTCAATGGAGTCATCAAGGTCACCATGACTCAAGCCATCTTGAATAGATGATAACAATGCATTCATAGTGAAACTTAAAACATGGATTTGAGAACCTCTAGTAAGAGCACCCTTCAATTCCTGTAACAAAAACTTGAAGTACTTAGCACCCAAACTTTGAATAATTTTACAAAGTGACTTTCTTGAAGCATCTCTGAGTTCTTCGGATCTAGATCTCAAAACTTGACAGGTAGAAGTCAAGAGTCCTGGTAATTGTTCATCAATTTTTTCTTCTGAAACACATTTGACAAGGTTCACAAGAGCCTCTGATAAATTAATTCTATCAACAATAGTATCATCGTTACGTTCATTCAAAATCTTTTGGATGACAGGAACCAAATCCTGGAGGATGTAAGCATCAACTAATGCAAAGTCTTTCGGAAATTCTTTCAAGGAGTCACCATTTGCATTTGGATCTTGCTTTCTTAAATCAATGGAAGAATTGAGTGCTTTAGAAATTTCAACAACAACGTGAACATTTATTTTCAAGTTTTCTGGATTGGAAACTCTCAACTTGGCAACTGCTCTCTTGAAAAAAGACTTGAGTTGGTTCCAAGAAACATTTCTCATCAACATACCCAAAGTATTAACAGCTTCATATGAAATGTTTCTTAATTTTTCATCACCGTTGTACGCATAACCCTCAATTAATGGTATAATGTAGTGGGTGATTGAACTGGACTTCAAGTACAGTCTTAATTCAGACACTCTTCTGATAGCTCTTTGACGACGATGTAATTGAATGTGATTGATATTGGTGAAAAAATTGGCTTCTTCATCATCTTCGAATAACAAATGCTTCATGTCATCCAAATCAGTGTAGTACTTAGAGTTTTTCACGATGTAGGCTAGTATGCCAATGTACTCAGTTTGAACTACTTCCGTTTTTGACTTTAAGCCTTCTCTAATGTCCGGAAGTATCACTGTTTTGAAAAGTTCAATGTAGTCAGAGGCTTCTTCTTCATTAGCCATTCCTGAGAAGGCATCCACGTAATGATTCAACACGTAACTAGCATTTGTTCTGATGATCAATTCTTCTTCATCGTCGATGAAAAATAAGGCACTGTAAACAATAGGCAACCATTGGGTTGGAGTAAATTTCTTATAGTACTCCTCGTTTATAGATTTGTAAGCGGCCAAGACTGCATCGTAATTCGGATCACCCAACCTATCTCCCGAACTGTTGAGTGCATACGAATTAATTCCCCTCAATAAGGAGCTCACTTGTTGGAAGTCCATAAACTTATTGCCAATACTTTCAAACACGTCGGCAAGACCGCTACGAATAGTTTTTTCGGTATAGATTCTGAGACTCCTAGAGAACACTCTATAACAAGGAAGAAACTCATTGAAAGTGGAGTTGTAATCATTTATCAAAGCAGACAAAGAAATTAAAATCTTTTCTCTGTCTGCAACAGCAATCTTACTAGGTGGTTTATTGAAAACGTTTGTTAAAGATTCGATCAAAGAATTTCTGGTGTAATCATCAACGATATAGTCACCATCAATCAACAACAACATTATATTCACTGACTTATTTATAATGTCAGAGTCTAAGGTGGCAACAATTATCTCCGGCAAGTTCTTCAATAAGCATTCAACCAAAAGTGCCAACAAGGTGACAAAGTCATCAGAATTTTCATTTTTAAAGGTAGTCTGTAAACAGTCAATTGCAAAACCTAAGGCACAAGCAACAACAGTATCTTTTGCTTTTCTATTTTCAATTAAGCTGATAATGGCTTTAGCTGGTGCTAAACCGTCAATCAATAAAAATTTGTTAATGGTTGGAATTCTTATCCATCCTATTAAAATCTTCAATAAAGAAGAAGGTTGCTGTAAATTTTCTTGGTCAAACTTGGCTAGTCTAGGCTGGATGATGAATTTGTAGATAGAACCGAAATAAAATTCCCATTCAAACGAAGGTCCCAAAAGCAGGAAGAGCTTGTTTAAACATCTCATACCCAATTGGCGTACTCTCTTAGAGGCTTTAATTTCATTGGCATCAGCCTTAATTGTTTGGTTATCACTATCTTCAATACCAAGGTCTTCAGCTTCACCAAATTCCTCCATAATTTCATCCTCTTCTTCGAGGCCTCCAGTGTCACTTTGATCAATTTTCATCTGTGCAATTGACATAGAATATATCAAGGGTTTTAACGTGGTAGCAAGTGAGTCTTTAAAATTATAACCCAAAACATCATATAATTCATTCAAGAGAGAGACGAAACCGTTGACTCTCTTAATTGGAATATCCATTGAAGGCTCGACTTGTTCCCTTTCCAGTTCTTCAAACCCAATTTTTTCAAATCCGAGCTTCAAAAATGCAGTAATGAATTTTGGGGCTAGTTTCGGCAAAGTATTCACAACTGCGTTCTTTTTGGAAGCTTTACTATTACTTCTTGTACCACCTTGCACTCTTCCAAACAAGATTCTTAATACTAAAGGCATCAAATGTTCTAAGTCTTGAGTTTCAATGACTGAGTCTTGGTCAGTTGTAATGAACACAGTCAATTCATCTCTGAACAATGTGTCATCCAACAAGTTTTTCAAATTGTCTTTATACTTTTGAACAGCAGGAATCTTAAAGTTGAGAAGTACATCTAAAGCCAACTTTTGGCTGGCCAATCTTTGACTCCCCAAAATATTTAAAAGCTTTGAATAGAACAAATCACCGTTTTCAATGGACTTTAAAGACCTAAATTTAGTGAAGATGGTCAAAAGAATGTTCTTGTCCTTGATATGCCACTGTGCGGTTTTTTTGTCATCCAATACCAAGTTTAATAAACTCGCTTTATGTTTTTCAGATATTATTGGGACTTTGGTCATAGCTTCGAGACTTAATCCTCTTAATCTTTCGTCATATGATAAATTAGTACTGTGTCTTTGAGATACTTGTAACATTGATTGAATGGTACTCCTGTAAGGCTGATAAGATTTCAGTAGCAAGTTGTTGAAGCTGGAGGTGATTCTCTCATCATTGAAAATTAAGTCAAACTCTGGAAAATCTTCATCAATGGAATCGGCACTAACAAAATCATCTTCAAAACTGAGGTAATTCATAATCTGGGCATTATAATCCATTGTCATAAACCTGTATGCCAAATCCCATATATTCTTGTCGCATGATGCTGTGAGTTTAGGTAAAGATTCATAAATTGCTTCCCAACATGGTTTAAATTTATTGTTGAGGATTCCAAAAACCCAGTTGGAAATAATATCACATTCCAAACTATTTTTGCTCTCTGATTGAGCAAAGGATCCAATTAATGCTCTAATTCTCAACTGAATATCTCTTGAAGTGCTTATAGTCAATGGAATAGTATCAATGGTTTTTATGGCAGAGAAAAATTCTGGACATTCTTTTTCGTTCATTTCGAGAGTTGTGACGACAAATTCAACAGAAGTAATCCTTAATTTAGCATCATCAACTCTGAAATTTTCAGCTATCAAGGGTAAAAGCTTCAAAGCGTTTGCAGCTACGGAACTATCTGACATAAGCTTCACCATTGTCTTCAAGTAGGTGGAGGACTTCTTAAGATTATCGAAATTGGAATATAAGAAATCATGCACCTTTTCATTCGGCTTGGTGAAAGTTAAGAGTATTCCGATAAGATCAGCCGTGAATAATGAGTTTACGTCAAGACGAGTTAAGAAATCATGCAAGGGAAGTTCCAATGGGGTAGCACTGGTCTTGATTAAGTTCAACTTCCAGTATATCTCGTATAGGTTTGAAGCATCAGTTGACTTGAAATTTAAAGTTGATACCAATTTTTCAATAATAGGTTCAGGAATAGTGAGTTCGAAAGATGGATTCTTCAATACGAATAATGACACCTGTTTTAAAATTCTCTCTTCAGTGTTACTATTGATGAAGTCCTGTAAAATATTAACAATTCCTAGGTTCCTGAAATTCGTTTCACAGATTTGTAAAGTGGATTCTACAAATGGTATGAAGTTTAAACTGCTATTATAAGTGCTAGTGAATTGGATTATTCTTTTAAAACTCTTGTTGATTGTTAAAAGATCACAGTTTCTGATCAACGTGGACAAGCAAAATGAAAATGAGTCAATGTTCATTTCAACTTCAATATTTTTGATTTTGTCAAGTGATTTGAAGATGGTTTCCACAACGGCTGGCCAATCCAGAATCTTCTTACCTGATTCTGAGAATACCAATGCAATAAGTACCTCCGAGATTTGATTGATATCTTGAGGACTCTGTGAGTTATCGAGCTTGTGTGTGATATGTGTTAATGTGGTACTGACAAAAGGTTGTACAGCTTTTTGGTTTCCATGAGACAAGATTTTAGCTAATACCCCTGAAATGATGACATTAGAGTTGAGATTTTTGAAACTGATACTTACAAGGCTTTCATATATGCTACCAGCTTTTGAATGAAATGATTCTTTGACGGACATGATCGCTTCTGAGAAGATCACGATTAAACAGTCTTTGAACGTGATATTATCTGTAAGCAAATCGACTTTTTCAATTAGTAAGTATTCTACCACTTCAGATAATTGGCTGGACTTCATCTTTCTTATTAAAAAAGACAAGGCTTCGGAACAAAATCTTGAAATATATTGTTGCTTCTGCATAGACAATATTGGCAATAAGATGTCGAATGTTGGTCTATGATCTTGGACTAAGTCTTTAGACAAATACTTGAACATGAAAGTGATACAATTAAACACCCATTCTAATAAATTGGAAGCATTGACATTATTCTGTAAATCATTAATTTGGATATCTAATGCAATCGTAGTTAAAAGCTTTAAAGTCTTTTCGTAGTAAACCATGAAATCTGTGCCCAAGTCGTGAATAAACTGAGAGAGTAATTCCAAAAGTGGCTGTACAGAGTGGGCATCATATGACTGGATATGAGCGTACAAGGAATCGAATATTTTCTGTTGATGGTAGATCACTTGTGGTAAAGATTGGGTTACAGATCTAGTTTCATAACAAAAGTCAGTGAAGTTTCCACTTAAGTTCACTTCCAGCCAGTGCTCTAAAGTAGAAAGGAAATGAGACGACGTTGCTTCTACATCATCATAAACTCTTGTATTCAAGTTAAGACTAGGCTCGATTTTTACCGAATCTACTCTATCCTTAAAAGATTTGAATGCATGTTTTCGAGAAGACTGCGTTGTCTTTTTTCGGACATTTGTGACCTTATTTACCTTATTTTTCAGGTTGCTTTTGGTTTGGGCTACCATACTTTTTCTGTAATGATAGTCTTATTCAGGTGCAATAGGTGCAAATTCTTCTCATCTCAAAAAAACTTTACGCGCGCCGTGTGCAGGACATCTTTCGTCATAAACGAAAATAATATCAAATATTAAAACGAGCTTCCTTGCAACCACATTAGAAATTTTGTGTGATGTCTCACGAAACAGATAGGACGCCGTTGCTTGGCAGCAACATGAAGGAGAACCCGTACAAGATTGATCAAGGAGAGGAAATTAGCAAAAAGAATAGAGCTAATGCCTCCAGTAAAATAGGTCTTCAAAGAACCAGCAGAACCTCCCAAAAAATGAAACTCCTTCCCGAAAGCCCAATCTCCCAGGACAGTGATAAAGGTCCGGGGATTGTTGACAGCTCAAATGATAGCCATGTGTACACGCAGGTGGGGAAAATTACCGACGCACCGGCTCGTAAAGATGCTGAAACTCTTGGGAAGGTCCATAGAGATCTTCTCCCCCGAGTCACCGCATACTGCACTTCCGGGTCATACAGAATGAAGGACTTGATGAGGTGGTTGAAAGACAGGAAAAGAATCCATAATACAAACGTGAAGTTATTTGATGACGTCTTGTATACTCCATTTATGTACAAAGACTGGAGAAACGAGTCAGAAGAGGCTAACAAGGTGATTCGTTTGGCTGACGATGGGGGTGAGATTGATTTCGGCAAACGGAACGAAGTTTTCTTATTCGAGTACGGTGTTGTAGTTTTATGGGGGTACTCTATTAGGGAAGAGCAATCATTTTTGATCGATCTATCTAATTTCGAAAATGAAAAACTCAGCAACGAAGATATTCAGGTCGAAGAGTTCAATTACTACATTACAAAAACCTACCAACCCAGAATCTATAACGATTTCATCACTTTAAGTGATGATACGAATTATATGTTGAAGTTGAGTATTAGCCATGCTATAAGTCAGTCCGTCAAGATATCGTTGTTTGAAGAATTAGTGAACAACACCATTGAGGACACTCAGGACATACCCCAGCAAATTGCTGCTACCGGTAAAGTGGAAATGAATCGTAATGAAATCATGAAATCCATTGGTGAATTATTTATATTGAGAATTAATATCAATTTGCATGGTTCTGTTCTTGATTCACCCGAGTTAATGTGGGTAGAGCCACAGCTTGAGCCAATTTACCAGGCTACAAGAGGCTACCTAGAAATCAACGAAAGAGTGGAACTTTTGAACCAAAGATTAGAGGTCATTAGCGATTTGTTGCAAATGTTGAAAGAGCAATTAGGCCATACCCATGAAAAGAACTTGGAATACATAGTAATTATATTGGTTGTTATCGAAGTATTGGTGAGTATTATTAATGTGATTGTGGATATTTTTAGGTACTGATGAATAATGAATATACAAGAGGGGAAGGGTAATGTAAGAACTGTGCAGTGACATAATAACCGGTTTAAGATAGTGGAGACGAAGCTTGGGGGGAATAGAAAAAGACTTTCTTAGTTAGAATAAGTCACCAGCCGTTTCTCTGATCATTTACTCCAAAGCACACAAATCACACAAGCTTGGATGTACTTAGTAGGAGCGTCAAATTTTCTTTCGAAAACTCCAACTGAAATCATGGTGGGGTGCAAAAGAACGACGTGCCTACAAGCAAGAGAGAACACTACAAACGCTTTCACATCAGAGTCTGAAACAAACGTGCATCCCCTACAGCGAACATTCGGTAGTGTCAAATTTACGAGTACTTCGCGGAGACTCAACTGAAACAAAAACAACTGTATGCGCGAGAGCAACCGTGCACTTGACCCAATTGATCAGATCATGTTTCCAGAATCACCAAGACACCTTAAAAGGCTAAAGCATAGTTGCTTAGACGATGGAGACGAACACACCCAGATGAACTTGAATCTTAATCGATTGTTGTTGGGATCATCGATTCCTGAAGCGCTCCAGCACCAGTACAAATATTCTATTTAGTAGCTTTCAACCACTATAGACACTGTTGCTTTTATATGTTTTCCGTTGAAGCAGCGGGGCTTAAAAGCCCTGAACCGGAGCACGATTTATTTTGAGGGTGGAGATGAGATTAAAGAGCCGTGATCTTTGGATTCGTTCATTGCTTCCAAGAAACAAGCGGTAAGGAAGTGCTATTGTAAGTGATGTAACATCGACGCCTCAAACAATTTTTTCTCGTGGCAAATAATGTTATAACTTGTGGCAATGAGGCTAGTTCAAAATTCTCGCAACTCCGTAATTACATCATAACGTATGTCATAATTAGGCCTCGCACTAAAAAAAATTACTGGCTCTAAGGAAAAGAACGCCTGAGCAGCTTGATAATTTACAACTCTACCTGACTTCAGGCCGCCCTGTGAGTGTAGAGAGTGGTGTTGATCTTGGATCACACCTACCCGTGCATTATATACGCCAATATCTATTTCTATTGTAGCTTACCCCCATCTCATGCATGTTTCACTCCTCTTCATTATCTTTTTTTTTTGTCTGAGACACTCGAATTTTGAAACATTAGCCACCGCAACTGAGAGTTTAGCAATTTTCCACAACCGCCTACGCACTTGCCACGAAGTTGAGGAAAATTATAACGTCTTCTTTTCTAGTGTTTTGCAATATTTCTATATTATAAACACTCCTATTATTTCAAGAGATAACAGGACATACCAGCCTGGAACACACACTTGAAGAAGAGCTTACAAACACTCAAAGTACTAGCAGAGTATCAAAGATTTCAAAACTCCCAATCCAAATAATGGATGATCACCAGCCACATCTAGTGAGAACATCCTCACTAGATCCCGCATTCATCAGGAGTAACTTGAGCCTTGTGAATACACCTGTGAAGTTGTTATTCGAACGAGATACCATGGATATAACCGAGAACTGGACAGAGGAAGAAATTCGAGATCAGAGACGACTAGTGAAGTTTAGCTTTGTTCGCCTTAGTCCTAGCGATTATCTTGTCAAGTTCACCCCCATACCCAAGTCAGAATTCACCAACGATGCCCCAATCATCTCATGCATCTTTTGGGAAGAGAAAGAACTCCACATAGTCACATCTGTAGATGTAATACTTTTGTTAGAGTACCTCATCCAGCAAAGTTTTTCGATTGAAGAGAAAAACAGAATCAGAAGAAATTTACAAAGTTTAAGACCATACACTATTTCAAGGACAAACAAAAATTACCTGCGGTTTTTCCAATTACTCATGAACATGGAGGACCCAAGGCCCAGAAACATAGAGAAGGATTTGAAAGTATTTAAATGGTCGGATCTTTTTAGTGCATTGAACAAAGTTATTTCCAAGTACTCCTCCAGTTCGATAATACCTCCCGAAGAAATGAAAGAGGATTTGAAGAAGATAACCACCACGACTACCACCACCATCCACGCTAATGGGCCTCCTACCTCTACTACCACGACGACCACAACCACGAGCCCTGAGAGCACTTATTCAAAGCTCAATGATGGCGAAGGGAGTGAAGCTGGAACTGAATCCTTTCTTCCCTCAGAGAGATTGAAAGTATTGAAAAAGAAGCACACGCCCCTGACGCCTGCTGAAGTGTTCCTGGAAAAGCACAGGATGTATTATCCAAAGGAAAATCAATTGAAGATCAATTCTCAACCTCATGGCCAACCCCCATATAATCAAGCTCCACAACAACAAAGTCAGCAATACGTCACACTTAATTCCCACATACCTGTTACTCAACAAAATCAAATACCTATTATGAATCCACTGGTTCAATCGTACCGCCTGTCCCTACCTCCTCCTTTGTCAACTATACCTCAAGGGAAGCCATTTCACCCTCCTCCAACAAACGGAATTCAACAAGGAGGTCAATCCTACTCAAATGGTCTGAGGAGCCTGCTTTCGAGTATTCACCCTTCTCAAAGTATTTCACAGCAGCAAAGCATCCAGTCGTCCCAAAGTAGTTCTCAAGCAGAAAGCGTACATCCATCCCAAGGTGCTCAACTCCTGAACTCTCACCACACAACAAACGCTTCGACTACACCAAAAAACAAAACGCCTTCATTTACCCAAAATGGTGGTTCAGATACTAAGGCTTCTGGTCCTCTACCTAAGCGTGGAGATTCTGGTAAAATGGAGGTAGATAGTGATGAAACTTCAGGTACTGAAGAGTCAGGTGATTCCGGTGACGCTTACGGGGTTTCTTCTTCTGACGACCAAGATGAAAGATCTCGTAGTAAAATCATCAACTCCAACATCAATTCAAATTCCAACTCCGAAAATGATGGAGATTATTTGGGAGACGATGAACTCCCTATCACCTCTTCAGGGGAAGGTTCCAAATCTGAGATTAACTCAATAATAGTAGCTCCCGGTTCTGTACACACTGGCGTACTGAGAAAGAATGACAATGGAGCTGGAAGCAGAAAGAGTATGGAACCCAGGTACAATGCTTCTGGTTCAGTATCGGGTTCAGGTCTTTATTCCAGTACAGATTTAAAATCTGGATCTCGAGATACTAATTTTGGAGAATCTGGTAATGAAAGCGGGATATTCAGTTCCAGCAACAAAAGAGGTAAACTCTCCAGTCAAGACACGGGTATAACCAGTGTCTCTGATAATTTTCACCCCAACAAACAGGCTAATGGTATCACTATCAATGGTAATGAATCCTTCAACAATATCAGCCAGTTTGCCCAAGATCAAAGTGATCGAATTTTCGGTGGGAACCGTTCCTATTTTTCTAAGGAACAACCATACTACCAGTATCCCGATGCTTCTCAAATTCACTATGTGAACGTAAATGGTACTGCTTCTAACAATTTCAATATTAACAACAGCCAAATAAGTACTCAACAGAAAAAAGATGTTAAATTACCCTCACTTGAAGAATATTTCACTTCTACTAGAAACAAACCAGAAGACTCGAACGTCAAACTTCCACCTATCATCAACAACTCCATAACGAAAGGAAACAGTTTCCCAGGTACTTCCAACCCAGCGAAATTGGTCGAATATAGCAAGAATCAGAGATAGATTCACGAGGCACGAATATGTATTCTAAAACTATAAAAAATTTGATCACCCCTGTAATTCCTCTAATATTACTTATTTATTACTTGATACATTCAAACATGATATTTCTAAGTTTTTTCACTGGCTGTCTTTATCTTGCAGTCTAAAAGTTTTTGTACTTCTGATACTAGACTCTTTGTCAACTGTGACGTAGTTCAAATAGTCACTAGCTTTTTTTGTGAATTGTTTCAATGGCTTGTTGATCTCGTCTTTTGGGAAGTCAGGAATTTTGAAATTGACATCAGATTGAATCAACAAATTTCTAGGTCCCACTACTTTGACGAAATTTTGGTTACCTATCAAATAGTTATTGACTTGATTTTTAAATAATCCGAAATAGTTAAACACAGGTTGAACATATTTCCAAGCACTAGATTTTGAAATTGATGCGGGTACAGCTTGAACCACTGGTTCAGACTCTGGCTGCGGATTTGCTGGTTCATATTTGATTATACAGTTTTGTAAATCGTGGGCTCCGCTTACAGTGATAGCCAATAAGTTTTTACTATTGATTAGTATTTCTTCATTTTCTACGAGATTAATGTTGTATATGGACCCCTTTCCTGATACTCCAAGTTGTCCTCTTCCAGAAATTAGCCTGTACCTCCAATTGAAAAGTCCCAATAGACCAGTTTTAGTTCCACTAGGCAACCCGAAAGCTCTTGAAGCTTTCTTCGAGATTGTACGAGGTAAAATTAAGTTTCTCATTGAAAAAGAATCAGCGATATAAAATGTTGGCTTTTGTAAAACAGCCCAATCGTTTGTGCCGTCTAAATTCAAAATGCTTAGAGTCCTGTTGTTAGTAGAAGACGTAAAGTTTAACCAAGTGGAAGCATTAGATGTTAAAAGTAAAGATATTTTCGACGTAGAAATAAGTCGTTGATAGCCCCAGGATGCAAAACTTTGGGTGAGGGAAGATGCCGACAAGTTAGAAATACCAAACACAGACATCAACACACCTCGCTTCATATATATAGGGACCGAAGGGGGGAGGTCAATCGATAAAACCGATTGGTCAATTGGTGTTAAGCTTGGAGCATCTGCAGTTTGGTTCAGGTTGAGCTTGGAGACATTTTGGATATTTTCGTTGGTGGTAATGGTTTTGTTGGAAGCTGTGATCGGTGAGGACAGCGTGGATATACTAATGTTTCTGCAGGCATTGAGGTTTACAAGTCTGAAAGGTTTCATCTTATTGAAGCTGAAAAATGCGAATAAAGTTTAAAGGTCCAAGATATACTGAAAATTTATTTGATGAATGAATATTTTGTAATTCAAAATCGGTTTTTAGGGGAAAGTAAATGCAATTCCATAAGAGTTATATAGAATACTATATAAAAAAGAATAAAAAGCATCTGGTATAACAACAGCGTCTTCTTCAATGCGTTACAAGTTTACAAGTCTATACTCCGTCTGCTTCGCAACCATTGGGTGCAAAATTGAGACTTTAAAATTCTCAAGTACCATAGCAAATCTAATGTCATGTACATTGATATGTACCAATAAATATTTCCCAATGATATATATAAATATAGAATTAAACATTCTCGTCACTCTCGAGCTTGTCCTTACCAATGTATTTCTCATCAAATTTTGCTTGGTCTCTTTCCATTCTTTTGTCCGCCCACAATCGTAACGATTCTCCATACTTAAGACAGAAGATTGGAAATGGGACACCTAATGCCAATGCAATAAGTGCAGAAAGAGTGTTGCCCCAACCATAGCCTAATTTGTCATACATTTGATTAGCAAAAAGGGGGAAACTAAACCCAAATAAAGATCTGAACATTGCAGCAGCAGCGACAGAACTAGCACTGAATCTTGGATTCATATCAATCAAATAATTCTGAATTGACTGGAAAACGTTATTGAAAGCAAACCCAAAGAAAGCAGCACCAAATGCAGGGACCATCCAATGGACCTTATAATATGTAGACCATCCATATATGATTAAACCACAAGGTAAACCAAAGCCAGAAAAAAGTAAACAGGGTAATCTATACTCAGGCTTTGCAACACCTCCATTTTTCTCTGTAAGTTTTAGGTAAAAGTATTGAACACAGTAAGCCGATACTGCAGTCCCTAAAACATAACCCACACCTAAGGAACTGTACATCAAACCGGAAATTCCAATTGAGAATCCATATTGTCCTTGGAAAACTCTTGGGAATGTTACAAGCATCAAATACATGAACCCATAAACGAACGCCATATAAGAGCCTAAACCTATAATCATAGGATGCGAAACTAAAAGCTTTAAAGGTCTTTGCATTGTTCTTTTGGTGGCCTGGAAAACAGGTACGTTATTAGCAAGTTCAAAAATGGTGTGTAAGTTGTCATTACCGGTTTCTCGGCGTAAAATCCTGGCTCTCTTGTATAAAAGAGTTGGGGAGTATGTTTCTTTGAAGAAAATTGTTCCCACTATGGCAACTAAACCATTAAACATGGTAAGAACATAAAAGCACCACCTCCAATCCACATTCTGGACTATGAAAGAAGAAAATATGGGTGCTATGACGGGTCCTAATGAGGGACAGATGGAGTAGAATGCCATGGCAGTGTTTCGGGTTCTATCATCGAATAAATCAGCCAAAACACCGGCTCCCACATTCAAAGATGCACACCCACAAAGGCCCCCCAAAAACCTTAAGATACACAACAGAGCGGTATTCTTAACGAAACCACAACCCAAATTGAAGAAACAAATGAGCCAAATGGATGAATTCAAGACTGGCCTTCTACCAATCTTATCAGTTTCTGAAAGAGGTGCAATGATCAAAGGTCCTATTGCAAATGCCAATACCATTATACTCACGGTTAGAGCTTGGACAGTTACGTTAGTGATACCAAACTCCTCAGAGATTTTTTGAGTTGCAGGGGAGCTGACAGACGAGGACATGGGCGTTACTAAAGTATAAAATGCAACGATTCCAGTTTGAAGCACCTTTTGAGCCGCAGACCAGTTTCTAGGGAACTCAGGATCATCATCATCCCAAGTCACAAGTTCTGGATCTATTTCATCGAATTCTTTGCCATAGTCTTTTGTTGGTACGGATATATCTGGAACATCTTTGTATGGTTCGTCTTTACCTAGTCTTTCACTAATCGTCTTTATTATACTCTTTCGACTTTGGGTCCTCATAAGTGAAATTTTATCTGGCAGAGCATCGCCATAAATATCTCTAACAGACATCGCTGAAATTCTCTTGGATAATCTATCAGAGTCTAGGGAATGAATGGAAATCGAGTTTGCAGACAAAGACCATCTACGTGGAGGGTTTCTGTCTCGATTATCTCCTTCTTTCAATTCCACGGGTTGTTGTGACTCTGGTATTACTTCAGATGCCTCACTATCTAAACTTACAACATCTCGGGAAGAGGAGTTAGAAGCCTGGTGATACATTTCTTTATTCCCAGTTGCTGATGTTGAGCTTGTACTGGTCGAGTTTTCAGGAAGCGACATAATCAGGTTATTAAAAAAGCAAAAATTTTGTTCCAAACCCGCGATAGCGATTCTATGGAATTTTTAATGTGTGTCTTTCAGGAGTTTGTGGGGTTGAAAAGGGCAACAGAAGCATACAAAAGATCTTTGAGTCTTCCGCGAGAGCGACCAGCTCAGATGCTAGCTTATGATCCTCTAAAAGCTTCTACATTAATAACCCTATTTGCTATGAGAAATTGTATAGTCCGAGATAATCACTGTCAGTGCTCAAACCCAAATATGTCAAATAGATATGAGTTTCACAACAGGGCTGCAAACGCCTTGTAATCATGAAAATGCTAAGTTTTGTGGTTGGGCTTTTCTGCAATATGAGAATAACAGAGTGTCACTTGCCGTGAGAAGATGAGGTTGCCCAAGAAGCTTTCGTAGCCAACAGTATTCATGTTCCCGACGGGATCGAAAACTAGCTTCTAATGGGAATATTTTTTACTAAAATACGGAGGTCTATGCAAACTTTCATGAGAACAAAGACCCTTACCAAAATCCAAATTGACAAAGGTGGGAGAAGCAAATGTTAAGGGAGTTCACGTATTTTAAATGGTTCGGCCACCACTGTAGATACAAGCTCATACAGACTGATGATGTGACTGAAGAGTTCTTCTATTCACTGAAGTTTGTAGAGTACGTAGACTTTAACTTCTTGGTCTAAAAACTATGTAAACTGAACAGGTTCATATAATGGGGCAAGGATCTCTTAATATTCAACAGTTAATAGAGGAAAGTCAGAGAAGAATTCGCTTACAGTCTTGAGCTTCTACCGGTATAAGTTTGGTAAGAAGTCTCATTTCTGTCAAATCGGGAATATTAATTCCAGACTATCCTTGAAAGTTAAAACAAGGAAGCCTTCAGGAATGATTTTCTTCAGCACAGGTTCAGAACGAAAACCACTTTTGCACTATTGAAGCCCGCTCCGGGGCTGATTTTGGAGCAAGAAACGGGAGATCGAGAATGCTTATCATTTAATGAAGTTTTGAATACCTATCACCGACAGGAGTTCTACAATTTTGCAGAAAAGGACGTGCAGTAGGTGTGGGTTTAGTCTAATCAAAAATATAGAACGAGCAGAGAGTATAATATGGTACCAGTAGTATTCTGTATTGGTCTTAGGGTTATCTCGCATCATTTTACCAGTACAGTATCACCATTCTTTGCGATGCCTTGCAAGTCCGGGACAAACTCTGTGAAGCCTGTGTTTGAAGTATCTCCCAAAAGAGAATATTGCAACTTGTGGTAATAGCGTACTAGTAAGTCCAGCAACACAAGGTACTATAAATCAAAATTCATCTTCCTGAACCTCCATGATTTCGGCAGTTTATCAGTATACTCCTAAGTAAAGATATGGTTTAAGTATCTAACTCATAAACTATTCGTTCCTGCCCTGCCTCTCTTAATTTCTCTTCTAGTTAGCACTTGCCAGTTTTTGCAGCATAATAGTTACAGCCGTGCGAATCGCATTCCAAAAGAACCACAATGGATCCTGATGGTAGTGAAAACACAATGGTAGTTTCAATACTGGTAATATTAGCAGCCGTACTTATTGTATTCGGGGTAATAATACTATGTGTATTACGCAAAAGAGGGGAACTGCTGTATAAACTTATCTCCAATCGGATCATTAACAACACTGATCTTCCCGCAGAGTTTTTGAATGACGACGAGGCAATAGTAGGTCTTCAAGCAGAGTACGACTTCAACGAACTTTCACCGGAAGAACAAGCTTCTTTCTTTAGAGGTGAAGATTTCCAGAGAGAAAACCCTCCCAATTTCCATTTCACCAGAGGAAGATCTATTACGAGAGAGGGGGAATTACGAATCAAGGATCAAGGGATACTGGCATTCGAATTCGAGCAAGACGTGTACAACCTTCAACCCCGGTTCATAGTAGAGGACCGAACTGAGATAAACTTCATAGACAATGATACCCCTTACGAAACCTCAACTGCTGTTCTTAACTATTGTCTACCAGTTCGGAATAGGACGTTTTCTGACTGCATTTATTTCGAAA
This sequence comes from Yamadazyma akitaensis, assembly GCA_030581475.1. NCBI lineage: Eukaryota > Fungi > Ascomycota > Pichiomycetes > Serinales > Debaryomycetaceae > Yamadazyma > Yamadazyma akitaensis. The sequence goes on from JAKTTN010000005.1 coordinate 762,290, forward strand.
CGAAAGTTTTCGAGTTCGATTCTACAAACCCTAATGCACACTTCTCCGTAGGACTTGTGACAAAGCCTTATCCTTCGTCCTTTAGACTACCAGGATATAATAATTTTTCTATAGCTTACGAGAGTACGGGAAATTTGAAGATTAATAAACCCTTTCCTACACCACTACAACAACACTCTGGAGATAACAGTCGGTATAATGCGATGGTGTTGCCACCTTTATCACAGAGTGATGTAGTAGGTTTTGGATATCATATTGTATCTGGAACAGTATTCATTACGAAAAATGGGAGAAAAATGCTAGATGTTATGAGAGGAATCTATGTGGACCTTTATCCTGCAGTTGGGAGTTTCCTGAATAACCCTAGTTTCCTGGTGAATCTTGGACAGTTGGGATTTGTATGGATCGAAGCCAACGTGAAGAAATATGGATTTATTTCGACAAGTGATTATAAAAAATTAAAAGGTGATCGAGGGATCACGGGATTACCACAATATGGAGCTCCTGTAAATTTAAATGACAAATTGTTGGAAAAGGGAGAAGAATTGCCTCCTTCGTATCCTGCTGAAGAGATAGATTTCTTTGGTAGAACAAGGTACGTAGTGGGGTCATCTTCTGAACAGCAACAGGAGCTAGATGAGAAGCAAAGTAAAGGAACTCGTTCTTCTTTGATTACAAATGAACCAGAAGAAGTGATGGATTTACAAGAACGCCTTTACGAAGAAAGGATTACAGCATTAGGTGGAAGCACGGAAGCAGCTGAAACTTCGCCCTTGTTGGGAGAGTCTCCTACTTCAGAACCGTCACCTTTAATTCAGCAATCCAACTATGGCAGTGGTAAAGAGTCCGACATTGATAACAGATCCAAATAGATAAGGCAACTTGTAGTATATATATAATGATGAAATGTACCTGAGATAATATTAAATTCGAAAAAAAAATTACATAATTTATTACATAGGTACAACTTGAAATACTGCTGCATATTACGAATATGACAATTTACTATAATACATTAGAATTCGGTTTCAACCTTTCTTGGCCTTCCTCTGGGACGTTTGATGGTATTCGAAGTCGCTGAGTCAACAATTTTTTTTCTTTTATGTTTAATACCTCCAATTCTTACACCCTTTACGGTAATACCAGTTTCTTCAACAGCGAATTTCCTAGGTCTCCCACGTTTATCTTTCTTTTGTAATAAGTTATTCGCTTCGGAAGCATCATATTCTCTCAAAGAATATGCACTTTCCTGTTTATCAATGTACGTAGTTATCACACCTCCTTGTCCCAGTTTCATTTGAGCTTTAAGGGCTTTGTAATTTGGATGAGTGGAGTCTATATAAGTATTCAAAGTAGGATCAAGGATCAACAATCTTGGTCTCCCCCTTCTCTTTTTTTGGGCAGGGGGAGGTGGTGGATTATCAAATTGTTGGAAGGTAGGGTTTGTAGCTTCAAGTGTTTGATTTTTAGGCTTCCTTCCTCTTTTCTTAATTGCAGAATCAGACGAAATGGACGAAGCTGGTGTTAAACTGATGTTCCCTCTATTGTTGTCTTGTTTCACCAATTGTTGGGGGGATTTGTGAGGCACGATATCCAGTTGTGGAAGGGCCAGGTTGAGATTATGACTATCCACTAGAGGCTGCTGCTGCTGTTGTAATTGATGAGGATGGAGCAGTTGCTGAGCCTGTGCCTGAGCTGCCATCTGTTGATTTTTAAGATCAAAGTCCTGATGGTATCCATCGAAATGGTGCTCATCATCATATCCTTGCAAGTAACCTACTGGTACACCCAGCTTTAGATCATATTGGAGACGGTTAGGGTTCATTTGCTGTGGCTGCTGGATGTGTTGAAGGTGTTGTTGTAGTTGTTGTAATTGCTGCTGCTGCTGCTGCTGCTGTTGTTGTTGTTGCTGGACCTGTTGTTGTTGGACCAGTTGAGCTTGTTGCTGCTGCTGTTGGTGCTGAGCCTGCGTTTGGACTTGAGCTTGTTGATGTTGCTGCTGTTGACGAGGAGAGGCTATTGGTTTTTGCTGTTGCTGCATAAGTTGCATTTGCTGGTGCAGTAGCATTTGCTGCTGTTGGTATTGGCTCCCAATTGGTTGCATAAGCTGCTGGTATTGATGATACTGCAGAGGGTGCATTGGGAGATAGCTTTCATACATTCCGGCTGTAGTAGCAGCGGAAGCAGCCCCACTAGGGCCAGACCCAGACCCATGCGGTCTCCCATGGCCATCCATCTGATAGCTAAGTTGCTGCTGTTGTTGTACTTGTTGTTGAGAAGGCAGGGGTTGAGTTGGCTGGGCTGCCGGTTGTGACTGAGCTTGGGCTTGAGCTTGCTGGACCGGCTGACCTGGTTGAACTTGGCCTGACTGACCTTGATAGTAGCCTCTGGGAGGCAACCCCAATGGAGCTGCGTTGTTTCCAGGTACGTTATTAGTCGGTATATTATTGATACTTGCTCCTGTGCCAATGCTGGCACCTGCAGGGACAACATTGTGGTGGGCTCGATGTTGAGTCGCTTGTTGATGAGCTTGGTTTTGGGGCGGTTGATGAGTTTGATTTTGGTGTTGGTTTTGTCGTTGATTGTGATGCTGATTTTGGAGTTGGACTTGATTTTGTGGTTGATGCTGAACGTGGAGTTGTTGGGCATACTGGAGTTGTTGAGGTCGGAGTTGCTGAGGTTGCATTGAATAATTATAATTTCTTGCTTGGTTTTGGTTCATCACCACATTCCCATTGTAAAGTTTTGGAGATCCGATGTTTTGCTGAGAAACGGATTGTTGCAATCCTGGCTGTTGTTGCATGCCTGGTGCATTGACCGATGTAATGTTTGGGTTTTTACGGTCGGATTGGGGGACTGGGAAATTAGAATATGGATTATACATGATTTTTTTTATTTATTTTTTTTCCAATTTTTAAAAAAACACGAAAGGCCAACAAGGGACGATATAATTGGACCAAAGAATCAACCGAAATTGGTGGAAATTTGTGTAGGAGGAACAGGGAGTACGGTGGACTTTGGTGTACTAATTATTAAATGTTCGGTCCGGGTTTGCACAGATAATAATAAGAATATTGTCTATAGTGCTTTATTTGAGGGTGGTTTTAAAAAAAATAATTCCCTTTTTTTTAAAATATTTAAAAAAAAATAATCGACGAAGAGGAGAGGAGCAAAGAGTCAAGGTGGTGTGGAGAGGGTTCGCGGGCAGAGGCGCGCGATAAAGAGCGAGCTGGCCGTTGGAAGACTCGCGGTAAGGCGGACGCGCCTGGTGCTATTTTTGGTTGGACTTGGGTTGCACCACCTTCCCAAAAAATGCTAAAGTAAGGAAGGTGTAGAGGGGGACCAATGGAGCAGCTTGTGGGTGACTAGAGTGGAAAGTGTGAGAGTAGACTGGAAGGAATATAGAACAACGGAACTGAAACAGATTATGATACGATGGTAACATTTTGTAAAACGTCTGATTCGTGTCCTATGCAGGATATGTGGTTTGCAGAATTCAACAAGTGGTTCAAAGAGACAAACTAGAAACAACCGGTTGTGAATTTCACAGTTCGTTTTCATGACAAGTGAGGATTGGGTGAGTAACAAGAGATTGGCTATTTTTGCATCCACGGTTTACTGGTCACGGTATTATTGTTTGCTCTACGTGCACCAAAGGTAATCAAAACTTCCGTCCTATATCTATTACAACATCTCTATTAACTATTCTACGTACAACTGATTACTTGGGATTTGTTCCAATAAACTGTCTTGAAAGTATTCAACGAATTCAAGAGAGTCTACCAGTTTGACATCATAGCGAAGTTTGAATTCTACATCTACACTGTCTGGGTTAGATGCCTCAACAGGCGCTGGCTTGGTAGACATTAAGTCATCAAAAATGTCTTCAACGCTTTCAGTAAACAATTTGTTGACTTGTTTTCTTGGGAATTTATACTTGATGTCGAAAACCTCAAATCTGGCTTTTGTCACAGATGGAACCAACAAATCATCAAACACATCGTCAGCCAGGATCTCATATGCAGAAGGAGAATAGGCAAATTCAGGGAACCGAGTAGCGTAGGTCTTTCTAATGGCCTTATGAATTGAGTTCTCGAAAGCCACTCTGAATTGATCATGAGGTACGTCTAATTTTGCGGTTACTTTGAGGGTTAAAAGATTCTTGGGTTTTTCAGGTTCGGAATTAGCCTCAGACTTGGTTTCAGAACTAGCCGCATCTTCAGAACTAGCTTCTTTTATTTTGATATTTGACAAGTCCAAGTGTGATTTCTTTTGGAGGTAACTGGTGATACTAATTAAGTTATCTTTAGAGATTTCACCAACGTATGCTAAGACATCACCAGCCAAAATTCTACCTTTTGGACCTGATGCTTCGATTTTAGAAATAGCCTCTTCATGTGAAATGTTGTGTTTATGAAGAAGGAGTTCCACTGCTGGAGAGAGTTTTTGATTTGGGTTTGCTGATGTGAAAAGGGAGGAAGAATTGGAGTCTGGAGATTGAGTATTCACTGGCTCTTCCTTTTTGTGCTCATCTTTTTTAGGTTCTTCTTTCTTTGGTTCTTCTTTCTTTGGCTCCTCCTTAGCTTCTCCTTCGTCGATCTTGGGTTTTTCTAAACTGGCCAAATCATCACCAACTTCTGCTAAATAAGCAATTGGTTTACCAACAGGGACGCCAGTTTCACCGTTTTGTACTAGGATCTCCCACATGACACCATCATCTTGGGCCTCTACGTCAATGGTGGCTTTGTCGGTTTCAATTTCAAGTAATACATCACCAGCAGAGAATTCTTCACCAGGCTTAACCTTCCAGCTAGTGATCCCCCCTTCGGTCATTGTGGGAGACATGGCTGGCATGTTGAAGGCAGAAGCAGCGAGCCTCGTGGTGGAGGTATGGAACCCTCCCCTGGCAGCTTTCAAGGAGTTTCTGGCCACATTGGCAGATCTGGTGATGAATTTACTGTAATTCAACATAGTTTAAGATGAGATTATTACGGGAATATTTGGCCGAGTTATCGGGCGCGAAGGTCCCGAGTCTCAGATTTGTAAGCGGTTTACGTAATAATACGACACACATAGCTATGGGAGTGCGAGACACTGGCTGGGAGTACCAGTACCTGGTAAGTGTTTCAGAAGTGTCCTTACAGGGAGAGGCTTCTTACAGTACAACTTACAAAGTGCTGGTAACACGTAGGTGGAGTACTAACGAATGGTACTTGAGTATGGAGGGTTTTCCACAGGGGTATGAGTGTGTAGGCTTTTTCCATATATAACGGTATTCGCTTTTACGGTATATAACGTTCTTAGGTTTCTTTATACTGATTTGAACTTGAGCCTAATATACTTCCATTCACTATATATATTGCGTACGAATACCCCTTCCAGTCTCAGATTTTGTGTACTCTGCAAGCTTGCCTTTTTTCTGTGTTTGTTGCAACTTCCTTTTTTCCTCGCGTTATTGTAGTCTAGCCTTTGCTGCCAAAATTCAACCGTTGTTACTCATGCCACTCTTTGCAGAATGCCCCGCCCTATTGGCTTGAATGAACCAAACGGTGAATCTGCCTACCGTCGCTTTCGTCAGGGGTCATACTGAGTGCTGTGGTTGCAAACACAATACCCCACAATGCTTACCTAAGCTAGCAGTCTACGAAAAATTCCGGGAAAAGTCGTAGTCGCGCTCGCTACTGCTACGTCTTCCACCTCTCCGGTGTCCGGGCTTGTTTGAGAAAATAGAAAAACTCTGCAAGTAAGCATCATTTATCACAAACTAACGTCATAATAACACATAACGGATAGACAGATCCGTTAACTTTCGTCACATAAATAGCAGAAACATACAATATCCATACTTATCAGCGTTTCAACTCACAAATCAAACAAAAGGTACCAGTTCCATTCTTGCTAAAATCAGAACAGTCTCAGTATTGCAAAAACTAATACCTGATATAAATCTTGTACCCAAACAAATTCACAAACCCTCATACTCCCATATATCTATACGCATGTCACATCATTCCATAATGTCGATCTCTAGAATAATGAAAAAGTATCTAAAATTCGTGGGCCCCGGCCTAATGGTGTCTGTTGCTTATATGGATCCAGGTAATTATTCCACAGCTGTAGCAGCTGGAGGCGCATACCAATACAAGCTTTTATTCTCCATATTACTATCGAACTGTCTTGCGATATTCTTACAGATTCTTCTGGCTCGTCTAGGATGTGTAACAGGTTTAGACCTCGCCACAAACTGTCGAGTTCACCTACCACCAAAGATCAACATGTTGGTTTACATAATGGCAGAAATCGCCATCATCGCCACAGATTTGGCGGAAGTAGTGGGGACCGCTATAGCTTTAAATATCTTGTTCAACCTCCCCTTGATTTTGGGGGTTATCTTAACCATAGTGGATGTACTCATTGTACTAATGGCATATCGTCCAAAGGGACCTCTTCTTTTTGTTCGTATATTTGAACTGTTTGTCTCATTACTTGTTACAGCTACTGTGGTGTGTTTTGGAATCGAACTCTATCAAGTGGCCACCGATAAAAACATAGACTTCAAACTAGGTGAAGTGTTGGAAGGATTTTTACCGAACGAAAAAGTTATTGATATGAGTGATAGAGAAGGTGGTAACGGATTGTTCCTCTCTCTTGCTATCCTTGGGGCTACGGTAATGCCTCACTCCTTATATCTTGGCCTGGGACTCGTTCAAAGTAGATTGAAAGATTACGATGAAAAACATGGGCACACTCAAATACATGATCCAGATGAAACTTTGGATGATGTTACCGATGATATCAATAGACCTGACACAGAATTCAATATTCACAAAAAATACGGCGATGAAGATGATGGTTACAGACCTTCCATCCACGCCATAGATGATACCATGTCTTACACGATTGTGGAACTAGTCATTTCATTGTTTACTGTGGCTCTTTTTGTAAACTCTGCTATTTTGATTGTAGCAGGTGCTACTTTGAAAGGTAAGGGGAAAAGAGATGACCACATAGACCACGATGACTCTGATGACTCCGATGACTCTGATAGTGATGACGACTATGATAACGCAGACTTGTTTACCATTTATCACCTATTATCGTCACACTTATCCAAGACAGCCGGTATCGTATTTGCTCTTGCCCTTTTATTCTCTGGCCAAAGTGCCGGTATTGTTTGTACATTAGCAGGCCAAATGGTTTCTGAAGGATTCTTATCATGGTCTTTACCTCCAGTTGCTAGAAGACTTGTTACCAGAGCTTTAGCTATCTTGCCTTGTTTTATAGTGGTTTTAACTACTGGCAGAGAAGGTTTGGCTAATGTACTTAATTTGAGTCAGGTTGTTTTGTCGCTTCTTTTGCCATTTGTGACAGCTCCCTTGATCATCTTTACATGCTCCAAAGAAATCATGAGAGTTCCTATTACTTCGCCTGGTGCCGAAATCGAGGGTGATACTAGCGTCGAAGTAAACAGCTACGATCATTTAAGGTACAAGTCCAGTCAACCAGCAATAAAACTCCAGGATTTAAGAAATAGCCATCCATGTGCTGGTTTTGATGACGAAGATGAAGTTCCAATACAAGTAGGTAGAGAAGAAGGTCAAAGTTTGATCCACGGTGATGTTCAAACGGCTACACCAAAGTATCCTGACAGCCAAACAGAAGATATTGATAATCATAAGGTTGTGGGATACAGAGATCTTAGTAATGGACCATTGACTGCACTTGGTGCCGTTTTGGTATGGGGATTCATAACGATACTCAACTTATTTTTGATAGGTAGTTTAGTTTTAGGGTACGATGTACCTTTGTAGAGTGAAATGCATTTAAATTTGACATATACAAAAAAAAACAAAACAAACAAGAACTGAATCACGAACATTAGGATTAGGTACAGGTTATAGTACAATTTTAGTTGAAAACCCATTTATTTAAACAAATTACGAAATCTAGAGATTAAACTTTCCTTTCTTTCTCCTTGAACAGGAGAATTCACCACACTTGGATAGCTTCCAGGAATTTTAAGCTCATCTTTATTCAAGGTAGTATTTGAATCAACGAGGTTAATATTTCCACCATCTTTTTCGAACGAATTTTTCGAGGAAGGAATGGACTTTGATGAGGAAATAGATTTTACAGCTGGTTTCAGACTTTCGGGTACCGGCGACAGAATCTCTTTGGATTCTGAAATTGGAGGTACAAACTCGTCACTCGGAACTACTTCATAGAATTTATCAGTTTTATCAATATCGGTCGACTCAGGGATTGAAACGGCTGCAAAAGAAGAACCTGTTAAAACTTGAGTGATTTTATCATCATCACCTTCCAACTCAGAATCCTTAGCTGAAGTTTTGGTATCTGGTTCGGAAACAGCTTGATAATCTTCTGCACTTCCAGCTTGATCCTGTGGCAGAGTGTCATGGACTGGTTCGAGTGCTTCATTCTCTTGCTCAAATTCGTTAACAAGAGTTAATTTTCCCAGGGAAACGAAATTGTTAACGTTCCCATTATCCACCACGGTTTCGTATGCATCACTTACGACCCAGTCACCGTCTACGATAAACTTGAACACCAAATCGGTTGGCTCATTTAACCTCACCTGACCTGAGAAATCTTCAAACTCTTCATACAAGGAAATAGATTTTGACCAGTTATCAAAATTTCCCGTAACATATACAGTTTGGGCCCCATTGCTGGGCCTACATGGTCAGTAACGATCTACGAGGAAAGCAGTGAATTCTTGTGTGCGTTGATTGATGTTTCAAGAGTTCTTGTTATGTGGTAACATTTGCAGAACATAAAAAGTTTGGTAAAACCCGACTTGGAAAAAACCACGCTTAACAAGCCCCACTAGGGGGGAGGTTAAGAATTCGATACTTGGTCGGCTACAAGCCTACACATACCATTTGAAATTGTAATAGTAATATCCCATGAAAAATTTAAGGAGTTTTTTTGAGATAAGAAAATCTGGTTAGAGAGGGGGAGGGAGAGGGGGAGGTGCTTACAGACCGTATTAGTAAATACGATTCAGGGCGGGAAAGGCGTGTAAAAAAGTGGGTGGGAACGAGAAATTACGTGACTGGTTTGCGGGAGTTCACAGCACACCAGTGTAGACGGGTATTCTTCTGTTTATCACCCGAACCCGCGCATGCTATGTGTTATTGTGTGACTTGTCGACTCCGACACCACATCGATACATCACGTAGTATTTCGCAGCTAAGGGGTCCAATCTAAATAATAGCGTGGTCGTGCTTGGATCATTTCCTGATTTGGAATTGGATCTGGCGGTGCACGTCCAGTAACATATTCGAAGCACAGACAAGAAGGACAGACAAGAGAGCCAGCAGGGCGAATGAGACGGGAAACACGGCGAAAAAAAAGAAAAGATCGTTGTAGCTGGGGCCCATCTCATGGTAAGGACTTGGTGCGCCTGGGACATCAGTCTTGAGTTCGTTCCGTCGCTCATTTTCGGGCTCCTAGGAATAACCAGGGCAAGAGCTGGGCGAAGGCGCACCAGGTCTTCATATGAGCACAATAGAACTTGTGATGAGCGCTTGGTTTTTCCATCTATAAAACTATTTTTCCTCCAGATTTCTCGAACTTGGAAAGTTTATGCAACCAAATGCCCATTTCCTGTATCGAATCCGAGAACGCCAGCACCCTGTTTGTACCGAGGCCCTGTACAGTACCCTACTGCAAGTGACTGACACCACGCAAATGCCAGGTCTAATTTTTGCTCAAAACTCACTCTAAAGTCCACTCTTCGAATAGGATCAAGTGTCCTGCACATGAATCCTACGACGAAAACCCTTTAATTTTGCACTTCGAGTACCTAGGATACGAACGGATGTGTGTACCTGAACGTTCTGGAGTGCCACTCTCGTAAACACCAGCTGAGTAGCAGCGAGTTTTTTTTTTCTCCGTATCGGTTTTTCAGTCTGTTTTAAATTGATCGACATATTGCCAGCGGCCCAGACAAACTACGCCAGGCCCGTCCCTGCTGATCGACGCAGCGACTGGCTGGTTCCGAGCTGTTGGACGTTTTCGCGGGAGGAGCGCCGCCAGGTGGCCCCAGATTAGGCCCACCCGCTGGGGCCACATCCGACACGATCCATAAAAAATCAACGCGTGAAAAATTTAACACCTGTAAACTTTTCAATTCGTATTTCTTCTTCACAATGGTAAAAGCAAAAGAAGAAGATCCAATTCAAGAATTGTCATACTCCAAAGGAGTGTATAGACCTTACTTGAAAACCACCACCAAGGTTACAAGAAGCTTGGCCGTCAAAGAATACGTCTACTTGTTCTTTTTGGCGTTACTTTCTTGGAATATTAGATTGGCGGATTTATCTTTCCCCAATTCTGTTGTATTTGACGAAGTTCACTTCGGTGGATTCGCCAAAAAATATATCCTTGGTACCTACTTTATGGACGTTCATCCTCCTTTAGCCAAAATGCTTTTCGCTGCTGTTGGCTTATTGTCCGGTTTCAAAGGCGACTTCAGTTTTGAAAAAATCGGCTTAGAGTATCCAGAAACTGTACCCTTCGAAACAATGAGATTGTTCCCGGCTGTTTTGGGTATCGGTACCGTGATTTTGTGCTACTTGACTTTACGTTCAAGTGGTTGTAAACCAATTGTTTGTTTATTGACTACATTACTTTTAATTGTAGAAAATGCAAACATTACCATCTCTAGATATATCTTGTTGGATTCTCCTTTGTTGTTTTTCATTGCTGCTGCTGTATACTCTTATAAGAAATTTGAAATCCAGACTCCATTTGGATTTGGTTTCTATAAAGGATTGGTCGCAACTGGTATCGCTTTAGGTCTTGCTTTAAGCTCCAAGTGGGTCGGTTTGTTTACCATTACCTGGGTTGGTGCTTGTTGCGCTTTACAGTTGTGGTTTATTATTGGTGATTTATCCGTCTCAAGTAAGAAAGTCGTGGGTCATTTTGTCGCAAGAGGTTCTATCTTGTTGGGTATCCCACTTGTTTTGTACCTCTTCTTCTTCAACATCCATTTCAACCTCTTGCCTAATGAAGGTGACGGTAGCTCGTTCATGTCCAGTGCTTTCAGAGCTTCTTTGAACGGTAACACCATTCCTCGTGATATCGAAGCTAAAGTTGGTTTAGGATCTGAAGTTACTATCCGTCATCTCGCTACTCAAGGAGGTTACTTGCACTCACACAACCACTTCTACCCAGCTGGTTCCAAGCAGCAACAAATCACCTTATACCCCCATTTGGACTCAAACAATAAATGGCTTGTTGAACACTACAATAAAACCACTCCAGATGATGAGTTTTTACCTGTCACTGATGGTATGAAGATCAGATTAAAGCACATCAACTCTGGCAAGAGATTACACTCTCATGACGAGAAACCACCAGTTAGTGAGCGTGACTGGCAAAAGGAAGCCAGTTGTTATGGCTACGATGGATTCAAAGGTGACGCTAACGATGATTTTATTGTTGAAATTGTTCAAAAAGCTACTAAGGATGAAGAAAGCAGAAAAAATGTTAAGGCTTTGACCACCATTTTCAGATTGAAGCATGCCATGTCCGGTAACTACTTGTTCTCTACTGAAACAAAATTACCATCTTGGGGTTTCGAACAACAAGAAGTTACTACTGCGGGTCAAGGTTATAGGCCCAACACTTACTGGTACATTGAGACGAATGAGAATAGCAGAATCAATAAAGAAACATCTGAAGTCGTCAATTACCCTAAGCTTTCATTCTTTGACAAATTCATCGAATCCCACCAGAGAATGTGGAAAATAAACAGTGGATTGACCGACCACCACCCATGGCAATCATCTCCACATGAATGGCCATTATTATTAAGAGGTATCAATTACTGGGCTAAAGAAAGTAAACACGTTTACTTCTTCGGTAATGCCCCAGTATGGTGGGCTGCTACTTTGTCTTTGACTACTTTTGCAGTTTACACTCTTGTGCAAATTATTAGGTGGCAATTGGGGGCTACCATTGCTAACGAAAAGCATGTCTTCAACTTTAATTACCAAGTTTTCACTTTCTTTGCTGGGTGGGCTATCCACTATCTCCCCTTTTTCATTATGGGTAGACAATTATTCTTGCACCATTACTTACCAGCATTGTATTTTGGTATCTTAACCTTGGGACATTTTTTCGACATTATTCTTAGTTATTTTGCTGCTAGCACCAAGGCCCTTAAGTTTGCTGCGTATGGTCTTTTTGGTGCTATGATGGCCGTGAGTACTTTCTTTTACCTCAACTATTCCGCTTTAATCTATGGTCTGCAATGGACCAAGCCACAGTGTGTTGAAGCTAAGCTTTTGAGTGGCTGGGATTTCGATTGTAATGCCTATCCTAGCACTTTAAGTGAATATGGATTCCAAGGCGGTGTTAAGAGACCTTCCAACTCTGCTGTTCCTAACGCGAACAACGTTGAAATCAAGGAACCAAAGGAAACCCCAGTGGAAATCGCTAAAGAAGCTCCACCACCTGAAGTTGAATCTGAAAGCGAGAGCAAGGTTGGAAAGAAGGAAGAGAAGAAGGAAGACGAAGAACCAGTAGCCCCTCCTGTTGCTGACCCAGAGACTAAGTAGAATACTAGTAAATAAATACGTGAGTTAAATATCACATCGTAAAATTGTTTAAATTGACTCCTTCATAACAAGTTAGATTTACACAAATAGTTCACGCCTTTTTTCTTGCAGCCAAAATACGGAAATAAAATCGAATATGTTATGTGTTCCATTAACATTATAAAAGTACTCAAAAATTCCTAGCATCCCCAGCATGACCCAATATGGACCATTTGATAACGCTTCCCACTACTGGTATGATGATCAGCAGCAATAAGAAAATGCTTGCTGATATCACAGAAAAGTATATGACAGAGAGCCCAAACTTTGAAGGAGAAGTCAACGACCATCAAACTGCCATATCTGCTATTAGAAATCTTCTTCAAATACTAGAGTCTGTACAGTCACATGAAATGGTGGGTCAAAAGCCGAGCCACAAAGACTTGAGACAAGTGAAAAACCACTCAATCAAGATCAATGCGTTATACGAAAAAGTCATGGATTACAAAGGTGATAATAAAAACCAAGTTACTGTACAATTAGATGACCAGCAGCAAATAAACTTGGCTGGAGATGTTCGAGATAATAGGATCACTTTTGCGGTTCTGACCACGATTATTTTTATAGCTGCTTCTAAGCTTATTCCAACTTTGCTAATTTCAATCTCGGCTTTAAGTCGAGGTAATCTTATCAACTTGAGCTTATGTATTCTTGCGTTTTGCATTGCACTTACCGTTTCCATTTTAATTATTTGCACAGTTATGTATGTTGACGCAGTTAGGATGTTCTACAGTCTGGAGAGGCAGTATCAAATTTTTATCAGAAGAGCAAGACAAGTCCGTGTATAGACGATAAACAACGCAAAGATGATAGATGGTGTACAGTATTATACGTTATAGGCTACTAGAATCATAACAGAATCAGCATACTTGGCTCTATTGGTAGTTTTTTTTTTTTGCAGCCGTAGAGAGTATACATAGCTCCTTTGTAACGCAAAAGGTGGGATGGTGATTCCACTAACAGGAGATAGGATTCTGGCTACGTTAAAGGGGAGTCACAAAAAGTAAGAGTTGAATACACAAAATTAGACTGTATATACTCGTCAACCCTAAACAATTCTTTCTACGCTTGTACAAGTCGTGTCTGCAAGCAAGTCTCGTGACTAAAGTGGCCAAAAGGTTGAACAGATTTCAAGTAACGAGTTCAACCACGGCGAGCTCCCAATTGGCAACAATTGCTTCCGGTACAAGTAAATCTCGCTTTAGAATAACGCACTACCACGTTCATGTAAGGATCATCCAATTAATCTCACTTTCCCTCACCGTCTCTCCGATTTCTTATAAGCATCACCATCCCGCGAAACTAAATCACTAATGGAGTCCAAGGTCTGTAGAATTTGTCGAGGTGAAGACACGGAACAAGAACCTCTTTTGCACCCTTGTAAGTGCAGAGGGAGTATCAAGTACGTTCACCAACACTGTCTTATGGAATGGCTCAAGCATTCCAACAAATCCGTTAAGCAATGTGATATTTGTAATACTCCCTACAAGTTTAAAACCATCTACTCCCCCGATATGCCTGATAGAATCCCAATTAATTTGATCATGTATAAACTCATAGCTGCTACGGGGAGAACTCTCCTAAAGACAGGCTCCATTGCACTATACGTGGCATGCGTTGCCTTTCAAGTTCCGGTTTTTTGGAAGTTCATCGGTAGAATGTACACTTGGGCCGTAGATGGTAAACTTCCAGCGGCAAATCCTACCTTCATCGAAGCTCTTGTATACGGAGAGATGGATATGAGTGGTGTGACACTGGGGGTTGAAAAGCTTCAAAAATTCTTCGGTCATACGTACTTTAGTGGGTTGCGTTACATTCTTGTGTACGTGATTGTACACTTGGCACTTTTTGTGGAACACGAATGGGTCGTTAGGGACGAAAGTTACATCAAGATGTTGATGCGCAAAATAGGTAAGGAGCCTAAATCGAAATTGGCAGATATGTTTCAAGATGCCTTGAATGGATTGAGACAAGAAGCCGAAAATGGTAATCCAGGTGCCGGTGATGTGGTGGATAGAATAGAGATGATCGCCCAAGCTATCAACGATTTGAATCCCCAAGATGGAGACCTTGCAAATAGAAATAGAGACAACGAGTTGGCGGATCAATTGAGAGACAACCAGAGAAGATTTTACGAGGACGAAGAAGAACAAGAACCACAAGCGCCTGAACAAGCACCTGAACAAGCAGCAGATCTTCAGATACCACAGGTCCCAGGAACCGGACCACAAATTCCACAAGAACAAGAACATCAAGAGCAACAAGAGCCAGAGCCAGAACTACAACCGGAACACCCACATCAGGATTTACCAAATGAAGGTACAAATCAATTTAACATTGCGGGTCACCCTCCCATTGATGCACAGGTAGTGGCTGACAACAACATAAACGCTATTCCAGAACCCCACGAAGAAATAGAAAGATTTGACGCAGTACAAGCGTTACGAGCAGTGGATAGACCAGCCGAAGAGCCTGACCTCGATGCTCAAAACGAGTTTGATAGAATGATGGACGAAGCTCTTCAAAATGATGCGGAGGACGACAATAACTTATTTGCTATGCTCGGGTTGAGCTTAAACTTATCTACCCCTATACTAGTAATGTTTATGTGTGATGTGGTTATAGGTGTCTATTTATTCCTCACATACTTGCTACCATATGCTTTGGGAGGTGCCATTGTTTCAGCAATTGGTGCTGCTACCAAATTAGGCCTTCTCACGTTATCTAAAAAAGTGGATCTCCTGAATTACTCTTACGATTTTGAAGCTTTGATAGCTAACTGGAAAAGTCACGATAAGTTTACGGAATTCATTTTATTCACATTTTACGACATGACTTATGTTCCTGTGAAAACTACTATCTCTAATTGCTTGGGTTTCTCAGAAACTCCTAAAGTTAGTTTGGCAGAGAGAACAGTTACTATAATGTTGGGCTATATTCTTGTAGGTCTCCTGATTTACCAAATTATGCGTCAATTGAGTAAAAACTGTCCTAAGCCCATGCTTGGATCTGCCAGAAAAGTCTTTTCTGTACTTTTTGAGTTTTCATCCACTATTAAAGTATTTTTCGTATTTGCCATAGAAATTTTCTTCTTCCCGGTATATTGTGGATGGTTACTTGATTTCTGTGTTGCACCAATGCTACTTGATGAATTTTACTTGGAGAACGAATACATTGTATTATTCACGTCCATTTCTAACTACTTCACAGTTAATTATATACGAGTAGCCCTATATTGGGCATTTGGAACTTTGTATATGTTATCATTCGCTCTTTTTGTGGGCATGATAAGAAATCGTATATTACGTCCTGGGGTTCTATACTTCATCAGATCGCCAGATGACCCAAATGCTAGATTGATTCACGATGCATTAGTTAAGCCTTTGTCCCTTCAATTATCTAGAATCTATCTAAGTGGAAAGGTTTATACTGCTTTTATTGTCATAGGAATTGGCTCAATTACTTGGGGGTTCCGTTATTTGGTAAATCAAGACTTCATGTCCAGTAAGAATAACGTGTTTCTTCCTGTAAAGTTATACACGATGAGTGACTTGCTCTTTGCGTTTGGTGCTGTATCAATTCTACTTTCGAACAAACAATTGATTAGCAAATATGTTCAAATTTACTGGAGCAAGGCGTTCGAACTTTCCTGTCAGAAGTTGAGATTATCCCAGTTTATCTTAGGCAAGGCTTATCCACATGAAAGGGGCCACATTGTTTACCGTAATTCATGGGAGCAATTTTTTGGAACCAGTTTCCCGGATATTACGAAGCCAGTGACGAGCAAGGAAGCTATAGAAGTGTTCAAAACTACCGATACTTCCTCTCTCTTTGTACCCGATGGGAGCTACATCAGAGTACCAGATAATGATACAGTATCCCGCAAGTTTGTAAAGAAACTTTTTGTACCAGTCACTAAGGATGACATTTTATTAACTGCCAGTCCTGTGAATGAGACTAGAAATGAAGATTACTCCAGTGACGAGGAGTATACAGAAGACAATAATTACACAGTTGTGTACAAGCCCCCATACTTGAAGTTCAGATGTTTACAGTTGATCCTTATGTTATGGGTTTTCGCTGCTCTTTTACTTTTGATATTGGCAGTTGTGGCAATTCTTCTCGGAAAACCTGTAACCAAGATTTTGAGTGTTGTTTCTGGAATTCATCAGCATACAGTCATTAGTACTGAAGAAGGCTTGACCAATTACATTCAAAATTACCTCAATCAAAACGATTGGAAGTTGGCAGATGTACGTTCTTTAAGTATTGGAGCTGTGATTGAATTAGTTTCGCTCGTATATTACCACAATAATTTTAGTGAAGAGATTGGAAGAGTGGGAATCTTTGACAACTTTTTCAATAACGAGAATGCCAACAACGATGGCGAAGAAGCAATGTTAAATTTAAGACTTGTAAGGAATTTCACTGTCCCACAAAATTTGGTAGTTGGGGGTATGGCATTTATCTCGTCTGTTTTTGGAACTTTATGGGCGTTCAGTTGCCACGTATTTGTGGTGGATATTCCATTCAAGATTTACAAAAATATGGAATTAGTCCCTTACGAAAACGACACTCTTGACAAAACTGCCATTGAAATATTTCCTTATAACAGTTTCACGCTTGTCAAAACTACCGTCATTCTTCACATCATCTTGAGTTTTTGGTCCATTTTACCAACATTGAGACTCTTTCTCAGTAATGAACTCAGACATATGGAAAGATTCAGTTGGGAAGAAGCCTTGAGAAAATCAGGTGCTCTTACAAATATAGGTAAAATTTTGATTTTACAAGCCCCGTGTGCTGGATACATATGGTACAGAGTTCACCACGAACAATTTGTCCAAACAGATATGTTCATAGCACCAATCGTGTTTATAGTGTACATGGTAGTTAATGGGATCCTTAAATTGAGGACTTTAACCAAGGTGTACGACCAGCAAATCAAGAATGAACAATACGTTCGGGGTAGAGCTTTGGAGAATATGGAGTAACACCGAAGAAAATATTTGGATGCTTCGAAACTAGTATATAGTATGTACATTATAATTCCTATGGTACTTTATCTTAAATTATTTATCTGAATCTATTCCTTTTCTTCCTTTTTCCGTTTCTTATATTTCCGTTTCTTTTTCACCTCTTCTTGGGGTTGTTGTTGCTGCTGCTGTTGTTGTTGTTCCTGTTCCTCTTCGTCATCGTCGTCTTCATCATCACCATAATCAGCCAATTTCTTGTCGTCTTCATCAAAAATCTTTTTAGCATTTTCAATTTTCTGACTTTGATTCACGATGTACTCGAGCCTGCTAAGTTTCTGAGGGTCATTACGAAGGGTGAACGGTAAATCGTCTACTTTTATTCTATTTCTGTTCTTACTCCGGGAATAAATCTGTGTAGCAGTTGAAATATCACAGAGATATTCGACGAGACTCTCTTCAAGAGCATTAATCGTACTCTCTTGGGAGTAGGGACCATCACCTAGGGCGTATAGGAGCTGTTCAATGTCTTTGGTGAAGAGATGCTGTTTCCTTCTTTTCTTAATCGAGGACATTATTGCACTGTGTGAAACAATCTCAAATATTGAGAATTTGAATTTGAGAAGAGATAAGACAGAAAGAGAACACTCTTAATTTCAGTTTATTAACATTATTCCTTACTTTCGGTATATCTGTATTAATTATTACTCTCAGTACAGTGTTACTACTACTTACTCTTTCTGCTTAATTCGTTATATAAGACACTTTGCACAATACCTTTGGAACCAGGAGTATACTGTCGCACGGTTATGGTACTGTCCAGAAGCTTGCCGAGGATTTCACCAAGTTGTTTTGCATCGACATGGCTACTGCCTACACTAACACAGTAACCACATCTTTCGAATTCTTCTGCTATTTGTTGTTGGTGATTATCCATGAGTGATTCATTATAAACCACTATAAGTTTTTTGTGGTGACCAAGAATATCAATTAATGTTCCTGTTCCTCCATGGCTTATTATGTAGTCACTACTGCGGATAATTTGGTCTAATTCTGAAGAATATGGCCAGAAGTTCACTGTGATTTCTCCAGCAAAAGTCTTCTCCGATCTGTCAAGTTTGAAATTTTTAAATGTTTTGGTGGTGGAAAGAATTTTATTGACAGCTTCTTGTGAGGCATGCCTTCCATTGATTATTTCATTTCCATACTGAACATTCAAAGTGCTTATTCCTTGTTTCAAGAGTATCTCCATCATTTCGTCCAGGAGCAGTATCTCGAGGAGCTTGGGGAATGTCACAGTAGCCCCGGTAGTTACTAAAAGGCTCATAGGAATCAGACTAAGAATCAAAATTCAGAATGCGCGAGAAGGTTGCAAAAAATTAAAAAATTACACATTGTGGGCATGAAGGTGCTATGAATACTGCAGTACATCCTGTTTACCTTTGAAGAACTAGTGGTGCAGCGAAAGCTTTACCAGCATATATTGTCACGTTTCACAGTTTTTGATCTTTCTTGTAAGCGTTCTATCTAAACAATTGCAGATACAAGTATCCACGGATTTAACAGTTCAATAACTACCCTGCAGATTCTTCGACTAGAATTCCTCTCAATAAAGCTCGGTGATTACAGTTCAACTCAACGGGCAAAACTGCTGAATAATCCTTTCAAACTTCTTGTAAGAACTGTAGCTGGTAATCCTTGGCAGTCGGAGTTTACTTAGTCACGTATTTTGTAGATCAAGAGCGCCTTAGCCTAAACTCCGTTGACGCGTATTACTACTACCCTTCTTGTATAACAGCCAAGCCCAGTTCCAGATCTGAACTCTACGTATTAACTCCTTGAAACAGACATGCTAATAAAACACCGTTAGCACTAATCACCGAAGGTCGAACGGAGCTCCATCTACAAATCCCGAAGGGTTGAACAATTAAAAAAAAAAAAAATCTTGCCAGGCGTCAATTATGACAATAACTCCTAAATCCTTAATGTTCCGGATATGTTACCTGATTGGGCACTTCAACAAATGTTCGGTTATATTTTCGATAGCATTTTTGAAATTGCATTGTGTAGTCCCAATACTAGAGGTTTCCCACTTTGACACGGGCTCCTATCAGACGTGAAGAAGGTGTTTGATTTTCTTTTTCAGTAATCTTTGAGGGGCGGCAAGTGGCAGGCGATGGTGGGCCGGCTGCACAGGGAGCAACGCCGTACCTTCAGGTTTGCGTCGGTGCGGGCCGCACTTGTTGCTGTTTGCGTAGGAGAACCCAAAATTTCCTGATAACACAGATTCTAAACTACAAACCTTTGCGCATTTCTGGGGAACCCGTCTAAACTAGCGACCCAATAACTTCGTCGGGTTCGGACTTGAAAGCTTATAAACCTTAATGGACAGATCCCTTATCCCTTTTTTTTTTTGGTACTATAACCGGATCAACAAATAGAAGGGAAAAAAAGTAAACGACCATGTACCTACTCGAGCCTCTTGAATCACTCACCCCTCGACCGTTGCCTGTGCTTTAAACTACCTCTTCATCATACACCGCCTTGAGCTTGTTTTTTTATCTCCCTAATGACTCGGTGGTCGTGGGATTACTAATTCTCCGGGTTTGGTCGCGCTCAAATTCTGGGGAAACTGGAAATTTTTTCCCAAGGTCATTTGAGTGCACCCATATAATTCCGGTAATTATATACTCATTTCAACAAAAAATCTGAACCTGTTCACAACCCAGTGTTCCTAGACTACGTCTGCATCTGGGTGCTGTTCTTATCTTTTATCAAACTCCAATTTTTTGTAACGTTTTTAACCCAAACACATGAGCGATCACCTAGACCTTAACTTGTCAAACATCAACCTCAGTAATTTCGCTAGTATTCATAACAACATTGGTACTCCAATGTCGCTCGATTCTGGATTAGAACGAGTTCCCGATAGACAACGGCACGATTCGGGATTTTCCGACGACGTTAGTGAATCAACTCCAACCCAGCCAATACCTAAAAAAAGTCAGCAAATTAAAACTGACAAACCAAGACCACATATCTGTACCACATGCACTCGTGCGTTTGCCCGGTTAGAACATTTGAAGCGTCATGAACGGCTGCATACAAACGAAAAGCCATTCCAGTGTGCTGCTTGTGGTAGATGCTTTGCTAGAAGAGATTTAGTACTCCGTCATCAACAAAAACTCCATACAGAATTGCCTAATATTATGAGGAGAAATAGTAAAGATGGAACTGACGGGCCTAATTTGAATAATGAACATATCATTGTATTACCAAATAATACCAGTGCAAATGCTGCGTTGCCAGGTAATTCACTCCCAACTTCAATTTCAAGAAATTCAATGCCTGGTTCGAGCAGAAATTCTATCAATCACCCGGTAAATCCCCTTTCTGGTGTTGAAACTGCTAGTAATAGTGAAGGTGCAACCCCAAAACACCATAAATCAATTTCAACCCCAACCCGTGCATTCAAGAATAGCGTTTTCTCTGATAACAAGGAATTATTCCCCAGGCACCTGTCTTTTTCTGTGTCAACACTGCTGCAGGTTAATTCGAAAGATGCTGCTTTTGGTCTGATCAGAGAAGAAGATCTTGATTATGCTCCTCAACTCAGTCACTTGGACTTGAACTTTGATTGGGCTGGTATGGACCAAATGGGTAGTATACAACAACCAGGAGAAAGTCCTCATATGGAATACAATTTATTCAAAAAGGATTTTCTCGATCATTACTCGAACAATAAAAATCAAAATCAAACCCAAAATACAGGACAGTCTCAAACACAACAGCATCCCCAACAAACGCATATACAGAGTCAACACAGTCATCTCATCAAAGGAGACACTCCTGAATACGGGTCCCCTCAAAGTCAAGCCCCTCAAGCAAGAAACTATGCTGATTCTAGGATGGATTCTTTCAAAAAGCGTAAAGTTGATCAACCTTCACCAAATGATACGAATACTATTTCCACGTCTCAGCCACATAATAAGGATCTAAACTTGGATCATTTCGACCACCTCCACCATTTCGATATGGATATGGACTTAAAAAATGTAGATACCCAAGTAATTGGTAAGAGTCCTGTTCCTAACCAAAACTTGACTCGAACTCAGTCTAATGCTACTCCTAACACTGGAGGCGGTACCCCAGCATCTTCTGGTAGTACCAAACCACAAAATCATAAAGGACTTAAAGGAACAAACAACTCTAATGGAATGTATTCAAATGGTGCAAATGGTGCAAATGGTAGTAGTAGTCTTCACCACAGAGTTAGTAGTAGTCCTAGTGTGGTTCCAGGACCAGGCCTGGGTACTCAAGCTGAAAGAGAGTCTGTCTCTGATCAAGGTGATTGGCTTCAAGAGATTATCAATACTCGATATGAACCAATCTTTAACCAGTTTGAAGATTCATCTCCAAAAAATTTAGATGAAATCAGCCACCTCTTCAAATCAAGACAACTGGATTTGAGTAAAAACTTTTTGGATGTGAATTTGGAGCCTCATTTGCCAACAGTTCTGGAAACTGGTAAGGAGGATAAGGATATCGGCCACGGTATAAGTCTATCACGAAACGAAACAAGTCTTAGTTTGAGTAAAGAGCTTTTCGAGTTAGAGTATTTGAAAGAAAGAGAAAAAGTGGAAGATCCAAAAGACGGAAGAGGATATCCTCCTTTCATCAATGAAGAATTGAGAGATAAAATTATGATTATGAGTAATTTAAGTGACATTCAGTTTCCTAGGGTTGAAGAGTTGAATGCATACATGAAACTTTATGAACGAGAGTTTAACAAATACTTCCCCTTTATTCACCTCCCATCGCTTCAAAACCCCATGGTTGATAAATTTGAGAACATTCCCCTTTTATTGGCCATGGCCTCTATTGGTGCATTATACTCATATAATGATGCCAATACATTGATGCTATTCAATCTTTCAAAATATCATATTCAAAACTTTTTCGAAAAAGAAGTGACTTTGGACAACTTACAGTTCAAGAAAGTACCATTGATGGCTCACCAATGCTTGGTTTTACACATTTTCATTTCCATGTTTTTGAATGAACCTCCAATGATCGATATTACTTCGAGACAAATGAAATCCATGGTAGGGTTGATTAAATCTACAAATTTCAACAAACCATTAGAGAAGTTCTTGATTCCTCCAAAACCAATTGTCCGGCCTAAGAAAGACGAAAGCGGTAACGACAGCCCAACGGAAGTGGAATACGACCATGATCCAGTTTTAGTTCAAAACAATTTTGATTATTTTATTATGGCGCAATCCCGTATTAGAACAATCTCTGTATTTTACATGTTACAACAGGTGAGAACTTCAACTCTTTTAGATTTAACAGTCTTATTAAATGGATCCACACTCGCTTCTGGTAACTACTGTCATAATGAGAATTTGTGGAAGGCTGAGAATAGTGATGAGTGGATGACGGAGTTGGTGAAACTGGGTGATAAACTGAGTATTCTTGCGTTGAGTAACAATGGAACCATGCAAGATTTGATTGATGTTTTGAACAATTTCAAAACCACGAAGTTATCTTTTAATAATTTATTATGTTTGTTAATCTATGTTCATGAAAAAATTCAAGAGCAATTTAGTTTGATGAAGAAACATCAACAAACCCATCATCACAACCAAATTTCAAATTTTTTGAAATTTGACTATATAAGCTGGAAGTTAAATTACCAAGATTTAAAGAATTTGATCAAATCATGGGAAATGAACTTCATCAAAAATGATGGTGCATTATTTATTAATGAAAAGAACAGTCATTTACTAAGTGAACACAATGAGTTGAAAATAATTTTACCCTTATATCATTTAGCAAAAATCAAGATTGCTGTCAACCTTACTCCGATTATTGAAAGAATTGTCTACAAGGATTATGATAACATGAATAATTATTTGGATCATTTACACCTTGATTTCGAAGGGTTGAAGGAACTGATTGATTATTCTCTTGATATAATGGAATTATGGAATCTCAATATCCTTGTGGTGAACAATTCTACGGAGAACAACTTACGTACGCCAGTATTCTTTGTTACTTGTGTATTCATATCTCTATTGTTGATCAGTCAATTCCTTTATTACGTGGAACAGATAAACGATAAAGACCACGGGATCCAATTAGGAGTTAGTGAAAAGATCCTATGGTTGAAATGTGAAAAAATCTTAAAGAGGTGTGAAAAGATCATTTCATTAAACTATTCACAAAAGAATCTCTTTACTGAGGAGTACGAAAACTACGAGTCAATAAGAAAGTTGATTGAAACCAACTCCAATGCTCAATTGATCGTTAATTCATTGAAGTTAATAAAACTTTCGAACAAATGTTTGTTCCTTGGTGTTAGAATCTTGGCGGACGCTCCAATTTGGCCCTTAGCTATGGGATTTGCTGAATCATTGAAGAACAGGGCTAATTATATATCCAAGATCTAACGTGTACAATATATTATGACTTGCAGTTATGACCTTATTAATTTATTTATTCAATTTACAAATGAAAATTTCATAGAGAACTGTACTTTAAATGCAATATTATTCAACCTTTGTATATTAGTAGAAAAACTTCTATGTAAATCTTTTGATCCTCTAAAAGACAAATACCTGATCACCCAATTTACTTACTGGCTTAGCCTTGGCATAACCTAAAGAAACAGCACCCTTTTTCATGGCACTAATCATAGGTGGTGGTCCGCATAATAACAAGTTGGTGTCAGCAGAAGGGGCTGGTAAGTGTTTACCCATAATTTCTGGAGTTACGAATCCAACAGAGCCTTCCCATTCTTCTGGAGGATTGTTCAATACATAATGAATAGAAATTTGATCGGAGTGTTCCTTAACAAATTTGTCTAATTCAGCTCTCAACAAAATATCGTTTTCGTTCACATTAGCGTAAACCAAATTAATCTTGGTCTTGTCTTCCGGATTTTTCAAAATAGCAGTGATGATTTGATACATTGGAGTAATACCAGTACCACCAGCAATCATACCGAAACTTTTGACCATATTTGGAGTATAGTTGAAGAACCCTTTTGGACCTCTAACGTCAATGGTCTCACCAATTTTTTTACTGTCAACATATTTGGTAATGTTTCCTTGGTCGTAAACCTTGATCAATAAATCAAAGTAGCCAGTTTGATCATCTGTGGAAATTGGAGTATAAGATCTGACAACTTCTTTACCATCGATAGTAGTACCAATAGAAATATGTTGTCCAATAGGTAAACCTAATTTGTCCGAGCTTTTTGGCAAACCAAATCTGTATATGCTGGTGTTGTGGGAGAGTCTAGTTTTTTCAATTAATGGGAATTTTTTGAATTCAGCTTTATCCAAAACTGGTTGATTTTTCTTGTTCTGTTGAACAAAGTACACGGCAACAACAGACAAGATAAGAGCAGCAATGGTTGCAAAAACCACCAATGGGTTAGGTTCTGAGTTGGCCATACTGGTTTATTGTGGAAGAGATTTTCGCACACCTTATATGTTGAGCGTGAAAAATTCATAAGCTCGCCGTTACCCGCATACGTTGACCGGTTTAGGCTATGGATACCGCAGATAAAAAAAAAATGGGGTTTAGTGTATTGATTTAGGGAATTTATTCAGTGTCAAGAGGCTGCAGAGTGGTGGATTTATTGTATAGATATAGCTCGGATTTGATAGTGTACAAGAGGAATTCTTGGTAGTGTGGTAGCCCGGTTTGGTGCACCTTCTGTTTCGTATCTTTGCAACTACCAGGCCAATTTGAGGTCATATAAGACTATGTAGAATAAACGTGTAGTGCTTATGATAGGCTCTTTTTAGCAGGTGCATTGTGCCAGAGTGTGATTTTCATATCATTGTACATTATAAGGGTTGAATTTTCCTTGTGATTTTGGTGTACTGCATGGAAGAATGAAGCATAAGCGAGTAACGGAGAGATGAAACAAGACGTCCAATGAACCATGAGAAAATGGTGTTTGGTTGAAGTAGAGGCTGGAATTCAGAATACACTGGAGCCCCGAATCACCACTGAACTCAGACTGAAAGACACGTTCGAGTTCTTGTACTCTCGTGTAGTCGTTTGCAGCCACACAATTTCCTACAGTTCCAACAAGTAGACTGAGAAATCTGACAGCAAAGCTGAAATCTCTACAGATTATGAACGAGTCCAGTCAATGGTATACCAAGCTGCAAAGATCAGGTCTGAGCAAGCAGAAGAGAACCGTACTTCACGGACTTTATTCATCTCTAAGCATTTCTCGTTATCACCAGGTTTCCCATATATCTACCGCGATCAAAAGCTGGAAAATTTGAAAGTGAAAAATTCAATGTCTCTCGACACTTTCATCAAATCCACACACAAGCTTTTGGCAGCGCATCCTACGACTGCCAAAGTCACCATAACCTATTCGAATGAACATAAGAAACTCAAAGGCATAACACCCAAGTCCGAAAAATCTGCATCTAATTGTGTCAAAGTAAAGGTGTTTGAACCAGGTACCGGTAAATGTATTAAGTACAAAACGTATAAAATCAAAGAGCTTTCCAAGCTTATGACCTTTTTGGGTCCAAGGGGTGTCACTGACTCTGTATCTTCTGAAAAGGTTCCCGGCTTGAGCAGCGTGATGGCCAATAAGGTTTTCGAAGACGAACAACCGGAAGTCCAAACTACAGCACAGGACGATGACAAGAAAAAGAAGAAAAAGAAGAAGGGAAAGAAGTAGGCATAGTATAAGAGAATATACGAGACACGAAAGCACTAGAGAAGTAGACGAAATAGTCACCGTAGTAGCAAATATAGGAGGCATGAGGATATATTCTTCACCGCTATGCTAGAGTTGCCACAGCAATGGAACCCTTACACTAAGCCAAATAATGATAGGTGTTGCAGGCGTGTAGGAACTCTATTCTATTCTCTACGACATAATAACCCTGTCTTAGACAGCCACTGTTTTGCCGTCAGCCCATTGCTGCCCTCAAAGCATCCAGGTGAAACTCATCTTGAAAAATACCCCATTCTAATTTCAGGACATGAAACTGCACTCTTCGAAAGGTTGACTTAACTTTTATTGGCTCCTCTAACTCTTCCACCCACCAAACCACCAAGTTTCTTTTATTCGCAGCCAGGCTCATCGAGAAAAAAAACGGTGCAACAAGTTCAAAGTGAGCTGGTTTACGAATACTGTCAGTAAAAGACTACTGCACATATACAAGTCCTTTAAAATGCCAGATAAAAAGTTGACAGGTAGAGATTTATATAACCAGATTGGCCAGCCTAAAACCATAGTGGCTCCTATGGTTGATCAATCTGAACTTGCATGGAGAATTTTGTCTAGAAGATATGGAGCTGATTTATGTTATACCCCCATGTTCCACGCGAGATTGTTTGCCACGGATGAAAAATACAGGAACAATATGTGGAGTGAATTTGACGGACAAGAAGGTATTGACAGACCGGTTATCGTTCAGTTTTGTGCCAATGATCCAGAGTATTTGCTAAAGGCTGCAAAATTTGTTGAAGACAAGTGTGATGCTGTTGATTTAAATTTGGGTTGTCCTCAAGGTATTGCTAGAAAGGGAAACTATGGTGCATTTCTCATGGATGATTGGGAGCTAGTTCATAAGTTGATCAGAAACTTACACGATAACCTTAAGATTCCAGTTACTGCCAAAATAAGAGTTTATGATGATTGGGAAAAGAGTTTAGAATATGCAAAGATGGTGTTGGACGCAGGTGCCCAGTTTATTACGATTCACGGGAGAACCAGAGACATGAAGGGTCAATTAACCGGGTTAGCTAACTGGAAAATTTTGAAATATTTAAAGGATAATCTTCCAGGGGATCAGGTATTCTTTGCCAATGGTAATATCATTTATCCTAACGACTTAGAAAGGTGTACACAAGAAGTTGGATGCGACGCTATTATGTCTGCAGAAGGAAATCTTTATAACCCCGGTGTGTTTTGGACCAAGACGGCTGATAAGGATAAACAATTCCCAAGAGTTGACAAATTATTGAGAGAATACTTCGAAATCGTAAAAGATTATCCAAGTCCTGCTAACAAACATTCTATGAAGGCTCACTTCTTCAAAATACTACACGAGTTCTTGAATCATCACAAAGAACTTAGACCAGTCATCGGTAGAACCAGTGTTCACGCTGACGTGGCTGATTGGGACAACATTGTCAAACAAGTTGAGGAAATTGTTGACAGAATATACCAACAGGATAAAATTAACGAATTGGATGTGATTACCGTCGGAGAGACAGAAAGCTGGGGTGGTCAATACAGAGAGGTGCCCTTCTGGAGATGCCAGCCATACTTTCGTAGAGTTGACGGAGAAAAGCAGAATACCAGGGTGTTAAAGATTGCCGCTTCTAAGGAGCTTGCTAATACCAATAAGAGGAAAGCTTCTGTTAGTGAAGAAGATTCACAAAAAGTTGCAAAAGTCAAAAAGACTGGCGAAGTACTAGAAGAAGTAGCTACAATTCAGTAAACGATTAATAGACATGAATGACAAGAAATTAGAAAGTAGCACAAGAACATAAGACCACAAGAACAGTCATGCATCTTGTTCCTAATCAATAAGTTAAAAAGCCTCTCTCTCTCTCTCTCTCTTCTCAATAGATGAATTCTCAAATTGCACCTAGGTAGATTAAAAAAATTCCGTCGATTGCAAAATTCTCGATGTCAGTATCAGCTATAAGAATTCCAGCAAAAAGCGCAGCAAAGTCTGCTATCATATTCTTGCACGGGCTTGGTGATACAGGAGAAGGCTGGTCCTGGTTTCCCCAACTTTTGAACAATTCAGGAGTGCTTTCAAATTCAAAATTTGAGGGTATAAATTTCGTATTCCCAAACGCCCCAGTAATTCCTATCACTGTTAACGGTGGTTACAGAATGCCTGGGTGGTTTGACATTTATGCTTTTGATAACATCAATGCTAAACAAGATGTCGGTGGGTTCTACAAGTCATGTGACATCGTAAAAGCTTTGGTAAACGAACAAATAAGTCAGGGTATTCCCAGTGAAAGAATCATAATCGGTGGGTTTTCTCAGGGAGCTGCGTTGGCATTGGCTTCTGCATCTCTCTTGGATGTTAAAGTTGGCGGAGTCATTGCCTTGAGTGGATTTTGTCCTATCAGGAACGATTTATTGAAAGACTTTAACAAGCTGAGTCCTAACTTCAACACCCCAATCTTCCACGGACATGGAACGGCTGACCCCATCATTGCTCACGAAATTGGCTCTATGACCAGGGAGTTTTATGAGTCGATAGGCTTCAAAAACTACACGTTTAAGTCTTACAATGGCGTTGCTCATTCTGCTAGTGAGGAAGAGTTGTCAGAAGTTTCACAGTTCATCAATCGTGTCTTTTGAAAACACAAAACTCGAGGTGGAGTTTAGAAGGTGTGTCCAATTATGTAGACGGAGTTGATTAGATCAACATCGACTAGAGACCGTTCCTTAGAGGTCTCGTACTGCAAGGGCTTATACGGAAGACCTCATAGGCCAATGAGAAGAATATAGAGTTAGAGTAGCTTGTAGAAACGAATAGACACCTTTGCCCTCTTCACCTTCTCTCGGTGGACAGTTGGATTTGGACAAAAAAGTACAGTTGTCACATCTCGCAGCCAAAATTTGGTATCTACAATTCCCAATCCTGCACTACACCAACGCGAAATTCAACCAAAACTAACCGGTTTACCTGTCGATATGGATAAACATAAAACATTCCGAAATACCTCGGACATATCCAAACTCCCTGTCAAAGAGAAAAGGTACTACCAAACTGTTGAAAAGGCGCTCTCTTCTTTCGAGTCCCTCGAGGAATGGGCCGATTATATTGCATTTCTTTCAAGACTTCAAAAAGCTTTACTGCTTTCACAAGATCAAAAAACTTTACATACCGTGAGTTGGATTCCTTTATCTTCCTCAATTGCTGACAAGCTTTCGTTCTGTCTTTCTCCAAAGCTTCCAAACGGTGTTCATCAAAAGGCACTCAGCTTATACGATTCAATATTTAGTTCTTTAACCAACAAATCATTCAATGAATCGATCTATATATGGCTCCCAGGGCTTCTTCCGGTACTTTCCTTTGGATCAATTCAGGTCAAAAGTGCCATTGTTGGTATCTTCAAGTCTCATATCTTGGCCCACATTACGGTAAAGAATCTCAAAGTAATCACTAAACCTCTAGTCTTGACATTTTTATCAGGATTAGACGATGAAAATGCCGAGAGCTTTACAGATGCCATGGAATTGATGGATTTATTGAAATTGAAACTCAACGATGATGTGCACTTTTGGAGGTGCTTATTCTTAGCAATAATTTCTAGTCCTGAAAAGCGGTTAGGGGCTCTATACTGGTGTAACAAGAGGCTACCAGTTTTCACAGCCATCAAAACGGAATCTGGTGATTTCGAGTATAGCAATGAGGCGGCTGCATGTATTGACCCGAATCCTGGGTTATTGTTGAGGGCATTCTCTACAGCAATAAATACAAAGACAATATTCAATCCAGCTAATGATACCATAGTTGTCAGAGGATTTTTCGATTTGATGTTAAATCATTTAACTTTGAACAGCCACGTCTTAAAATCGTCTAAAGACAAGGATCTATTAATGAGGTCAAGCATTCAAGTATTATCTAAAAAAGACATGAGTTTGAATAGAAGATTATGGAACTGGTTATTAGGTCCTGAAAGTGAACAGCACACAGAATCTTTTAAATCAAGGGCTGATTTCTTCAAGGAATTCGGTTTGGAATCCATTTCAAAAGTGTTATTGGAATTAATAAATGATTCCAGTAACATCAATGACCATATAGACGCTTTTCGTATGAGCTCCTCCTTGATTATAGACAAATGGGAAATCAGTCATATGTTGATTCCAAAAATCTTGTATCCTATTTTGACCACTAGTTTGAAACAATCCAAGTTAGACTCCCCTAAATACAATGAGTTACTTTCTTCGGCTCAGGAATTCTTCAATGGTGTTGAGTCCTCGTTCATTTGGAAGCTCGTAATCGACCTAATCGAATCTGGGGAGTTGGAATTGTTGGAGTTTATTTTGACAAATTTCGATATAAATGAGGAAGAAATGAAAATCAACCATGTTCCTCTTGCATTGATTAGCTTGTTGTTGAATTTTACAGGTACTGATGCCTGGATTCGTTGTGTTGGAACACTCATAGATTTGATCTCACCAAGAGGTTTAGAACCATTAAAAAATGGTCTGAAATCTGGTAGAATACCTGATAAGACTGAGGTACAAGATGCTACCAATAATTTTTATAGAGGACTTTCACAGGAAGAAGTATTCAAAGCTCCTTTCGATAAGGACGAAATCTCCATACTCCTTTACAATCTCCTTAAAAACATAGTGATTACTGAGTTCTCTGAAAAAAATTCTTGCAAATTATGTGAACTCTTCGAAAAACTCGTGTTTACCTTCCCTTTGGATCAAGAGACTAAGGAAAAGCTGAAGTATAGAGACGAGGAACTTCTCAAGTTGATGATTGACCAGCCTGAAACAATTGCAGACTCGACTCCCGAAGAAGAGGACACTAACACCCTCATTGCATTCAGTTCTTCCAAACTCTTTCATTTGATGTCGAATGATTTACTGAACTTGGAAAAAACTAAATTGATCAAGACTATTTCTACTAACTTGTGGCCCTCATTAATATCTTCTGATCCTGGTAAACCGCAGGTGGAAGCGGTAAAGTGCTTATACGACTTGATCATCAGTAGCTCGAAGTACTACATCGAACCAGCAATATCAAGTTTAATTCTCAGATCCCACCTGAATGATAAGATCAAAGCGATGATAACCTTATGGTCCCACTCTACCTCCAATGAAACCGATGCTGTTCTCGAAAGACCACTTAGGTTGATGTTGGATGACTTATTTGATGACAGTAGTATCAACAAACTTCATGTCCATGAGTTCATTAGAACTGTTATCAAGTCTGGTCACGCGAACAGACTCTTGAAGATCATCACCAATCCTCTTTTAGAGTTCGATTTCATGGATAACGCAAAAACTCAAATAGATTTGGAAGATCGGTTGGCAGAATTCGCCTACCATTTGAAAACAGTACTCAACGTGATCAATTCAAATAGTAAAAATTTGAAGGATGCTTTTAACCATGAATTTGCAGTTATGGACAACAGTATTAAATTGGAGGTTAGTAAACTGAACCAATGGGACATTTCAACTTATAAATCGTTGATATTCTTAGTAGTGGAGAAATTTCTCAGCTTGAAGTTGCTGAAAAGTCTATTAAATGACGACAAGGATACATTAAAAGATTACTATAACTGTGTCACAAACAGTTTGGAGTTATTCACTTTGCTAATAACTGGTAATGAGCCTGACTTTTCTATAAAATTTCATCAGTTAATTGAGCACTGCTTTTACTATCTTTCATTGCCTGAAATTCCGTATCAAATTGAGTTAGCTGAGTGCCAATACCTCAAATGTATTTTTCACTTATTAAAATTATCTGAAGATTCTAGAATTAATTTGAATTTACTACATATCGAAGATGAGGGAAGAGAACCGTTTTTAGTCCGTTTCATTATCAAGGGTATAAAAGAATCGCAGATATCGGTATTGCTTCAACAGTACATGATATTATTGACTAGATCATTATACCTTTTTAACGATTCTGTATTCAGTGTTTTATCAATAATCAACGCTGCAATTATTGAAAAAATCAATACTTATTTCCAAAAAATCGTGAGAAAAGAGAAGATCAACAATCTAATAGACTTCGAAGCCTCTATAAACGAACTTATTGGAGGAATTGAAGACCTTTTGTCGATTAGTCACAGTTATTTATTAACTTCAAAATTTAAGAATAAGGATACCAGGTTGATGAACAATCAGCCAGATTCTAGTTTCTTAGGTAATGTGATACAAGGCGTTTTCCTGATTGAGTCACCAGCAGTCAGAACTACGGAACAAAACAAACTCTATGCCATTCTCCAAGCTTTCCAGGATACTATTAAATGCTCCTTCGAAATTTGGAAATGGGCTGACTCTAAGTCAAGAATTGAGGAATATGATAAAAGAGAAGGTCCATTCGGGCCCAACAAATCGCTGATTCACCTTGGAAATAAATTGAAATTCAGATCAAAAAAATTATTAGAATCATTGATGGACCTAGAGAGACAAGAGGTTATTGAAAACTTGATTCAAATCGATCAAGAAAATAAGCACTCTATCAAATTATTGAATTTGTTGGATGGAGGAAGATCTCAAATCACATTGCCCAATATTTTTAACTCTATTACTACCCGTTGCTACCCTAGTATATTAGATGAAAGTAAAAAATCACACTTAAATGTGCAGATTTCTGAGAAAGAGTTGTCCAAGTTTTTGATCGCTTACTTTTCATCTATCGATACTGACACAATTACTGATATTTGGGGATTCACTCTTCAATTCTTCAAGGATGTATTGGCTCATTATCATCACTTCAAGAGCTTAATTCCTAATTTTCTCAAAGTGATTTCAAATTTAAGCTTGAAGTTGTCCAACTCTAAGTTCGGCACTGATAAGAAACACAAGAAAGAATTGAGTGACGTCTTTTCTAAGTTGTTGGCTTCAGTCAGTGGTAAAAGAATCTTGTTCAGCTCTTCTGAGGATACGAACTCAAACGCCAATTCTGTGCAAGCTAATGATGAAGCTAATAGTGAGGATGAACCTGAAGATACTCCCCAGGGGGTACAAGAAGAATTGGTAGACAGTCTCTGTGAATTAGTTCAAAATTTTAATGAAATCATTCAGGACTCTGAGAAAGTGTCTAGTTCCGTCAATTTGATCGTATTAAATGTTATAAGTCCACAAATCAAAAACAAAAAACCGGCTGAGATTCTGGTAAGAATTTTGACATTACTCAAGATCATTGGGGATGTTGCTCCGAATAGAGCATGGAAGACGTTGGTTAATGATTTATTCATGGATCCACTTTTTTTCCAGATCCCAAGCTCAAAGAAAGAGTATTGGCAAGGGGTTATTTCAAGTTGGATATCAAACGGAACTGAAAAATTCAATGATTTGATTTCTAGATTTTCCACCACAAGCTCGGGACCAGCTGGAGCACTCTTTATGTTCAATGAGAAACTTGAGCTTGAAAATAAGATTTTGGCTCTCAGAAGGTTGTCTTATTTGATTCTTATACAACCAGAAGATTTCTTCCTTAGCACATTGGATGAGTTGTTTGACAAGATAGAACTATCGCTTGTGAGCAACCCTCCGTTATCTTTCAAAGCCTACGTGAATGTATTGTTCAGAGCTGTTACAATCAAATTCAATGAGTTATACCTTCTTCCAAGATGGACCCTCATCAGCCAGCAGTTGATTCTGGTATTTGAATACATCTGGAATAAAAATTTGAAAGAATTGAGTTTTTTGAATGACGAAGAGCTACAATCGATTTTATTTGGCTGTAAATTATTGGATCAACTCTTACTATTGAGTAATGATGAATTCAACATGCAAGAATGGTTGTTCATCAACAGCACTTTTGACATTAACAGCAGTATGGAAGAGTGTTTTTCCATTGTGGACATGATCTCGAAAGAGTACGATCTAACTATACTCAAGGATCTGCCAGTAAAGATTGGAATTTCTAGTGGTAAAAAGGTTCCGTTATTGAGTGGAGTGAAACAAATCACATCTATTGCAAATTTGAGAAACTTCTTTGAGAGTCTTAGTTACTTGAATTACGAAAGAGTGTACGAACTTTTAGAGATTGATACTGGAGCTTGCGAGAGGGATATCCTGAATGATCTCTTTCAAGCATAGACTGTATGTAGAGTGGCTTCATTGAGTAAAAAAAATTACATAATCAATTTCATGGGAATTGGGGACAACACCCTTCGTAAAATACCATAAACAAAGTGACGCTCCTGGTGCTGGTTTGGAAGGCGACTCTGATTTTTTCCTCTGATTTTGTACTCTCAAGAAAAGGGTTAAGGCGTTCCTATAATTTCACCTTAACAGACATCCCATGATGCCAAAACCCGATCACGGAATAAAATCGACCCATTCGATCTTAATTAAAAGTCTCTCTGATAAGGAAACACAAAGGAATTTGCAGCCAATATCGTTCTAACTATTTCCGTGTCCCCGATAGCTTTCAAGAAAAAAAACGGACTTCGTAGTATTCTATTTGTATTGAATGATCTATCCCTTTCTCTGAGCCCCTGAAATCACTGATTCATTTCTTCCAGCATACCCAACTATCATCATTCCAAACCTCAATTTGAATTAATTTTCGCGTTTCATCCACACACAATGGAAGTTAGCGAGTCTCTGGTTCATGACTACGCGCTCAATACCACGTCAGAACTCGCAAAGCTTTCCTCTTCTGTTCAAAGACTCAACAGACAAAGCAGCACATTCAACCAAAGGGTCGACAACGATAATTCATCCTCTGATGACAGCGAGTTTGAAGATTTAGAGACTCCAAAAATATTAAGAAGCGGTAGAGACTCTACCAAATCTGGGGTTTTCAACGTCAAAAGTACAACGGTTAAAGTCCCATTAAATGGTGAAAAAGTTTCAAAACACCCCTCCACGCCGTATGGGAAACTGAAAGGAGTTGCGCCATCTACTGGTAACAGTACTAATCGTGCCAGGGCAAACACTGCAGTTAATGTCAGCGCCAGTCTAAACGACAAGGGCAGTGAACACCGTGCTCTAGATAGAGAAGATACTGTAGAGTCCGGATATGAATCGGCTTCCAGGCCTTTAGTCCCTCCTAATGTTAATAATTCTTTCTCCTCTGCGGACAGGGAAGATGCACTCATCCGGTCACAAAATCTTATTTCTGACGATAACAAATATTCACCTAACTACAGTAGGACGGAAATATTACGCAATAGCCCTAGGGCCCGCCCAATTTTATCCCCTGGTCGGGTAAATAGATTTGATTTCGATGTGTTGCGTAAGAAGAAGGATGATAAAGACCCTGTGGTGCGTTTGTTTCAACCAGGAAATAACTCCGGGAAACTGCCAGAAAAGCAAACACACAATGTGATACAAAATAAACGGCGAGATGACAGGGTCAGCTTGAAAAGAGACAATGGTTCTAATGAAGACCGCAAGAATCGATCAAGCATTGAAGCAGCAACTGCAGGAGGTGACAAAACAAGCAACGCTAATGCAAATGGTGGTATACATGCAAATAGTAATGTCCATGTAAATGGTGGAATAAACGGTGGGATTAATTCTGGAATCAATGCTGCTAATATTGGGGCAAGTGTTACAGGTGACGCAGTAGATAGTCTTTCCGATCCTGATCAACTGTCTTTGAAACCTCAAATTGACAATTTCACAGTAAGGAGTGCCAGTCCTAGGATAGACAGAATGATCAACAACAAAGTCATCAACCAGGACTATAATAATGTGGCTTCCAGTGTAGGTACAGACTCTGTTCTCACCGGTATAGATAAAGGAAGCTTACAGGTTTCAACTTCAAGAATGGAGATACACCCAAGTTTGAACTCCAGAAGCCTCCCAAAGAATATTGAAATGGATCTCGATAGAGAACTTAGTTCAGATGAACATGAAGTTAGCATGGATGAGAGCTCAGGAGCATTGTTGAATGAGCTAAACTCTTATTCATTTATGCCCAAATATTCTCGAGTATCATCACCCAACGCAGGAAGAAAAAAAATTCCTACAAAAGTCCCCCCCACCTCCAGGCCACTTCCGGTATCCACTTCACTTGTGAATAAAACGCTACCCTCAAAAGTCCCAAAATCCTCGGGATTCAGTACACCTAGATTCAAAAAGGTGAGTCCTGTCAAAAGCAACACGAAAGCTCGGGCTAAGAAAGTAGAAATGACCCCAATTGGAAAACATTATGATCGTTTAGAACACAGATACGCTAAGCATATCGAAAACAAAAGATCAGAAACGATGGTGAAGAAAAGAAGGCCGTCTCAATTAGATAAGCCATGGCCCGAAGATAACTGGAATAAACTCAACAGATTAGTTGAATCACCCAATTTGACTATAGACGACATTGCTAACAGTGAGACGGTTCAAGATGCTTTGGACACTTGTCTGTCAGACTTGCAAGAACGGTTAAATTTTTTGACAAAAGTAAAAGAACTCGAGAGAGAAACAAAGAGGAGGAGGATTGTATGATTTTAAAGTGTATTTGTATAGTAATGTAATATAGGAAACTATGATTTAAATGCTCATTTCTATATACCTTATTTCGTTAAAAAACCTTCGACAAGATATCGTTCAACTTTTCGTTAGGTTTATCTTTCTTGACGTCGTCACTGGCATCAGCTCTTGTACTGGCCACACTACTTTGCTTGAAGTTTCTTCTAATTTCAACGTCACCTTCTGTTCCTCTCTTTCTCTTCATTCCCTTGATAGCCTTGGATTGGTCCAAGTTGTTGATGAATGTCTTGTTCAACTTTTGTTGTTGAGACAACTCTAAAGCCAACTTAGACTGTTTGATTTCGTTCTCCTTCGAGATTTGTTGGGTCAAATCCATCCACTTGAAACCCTTCAAATATTTAATGTTCAAAATATCATCATAGTAGTAGGAAGTCTTTTTGCCTCCGATGATATTACCATTCATTGTATGTGCACATAATTTTGCATCCAGCTTATTCAAAAACTCAACCCATCCTTCAGTGTAGTTTTTCTTTTTATTACCACCATACTTCACACGCTTCTTGTAGAATTTCTGATCTTCTGGTTTCAAGAATAGTCTGTCTATCTCCCCGAATCTCGACAATATAGATCTCAATTTAGAAGGTTTCATATATGGAGGTATAGTAGAAAGATAGCAAACTCCAGTTTTCTTGATTTTCTTTTGTTCTTTTGCAAGCTGTTCTGGAGTGAGGTTCTTCAACTTAGGCCGCTTTTTAGACTTGACCTGTGTGATATCATTGACGTCATCTTCACGAACTAATTCATCGTGTTCTTCTTCTTCTCGCACCTTTTCATTATCCTGATTCTCTTGGGCATCTAATTCGTATTCTTTTTCGTCATCAGATTGGTCCACAGGTTTTTGAAAGGTCTTCTTCTGGACCTTGACTACTGGATAGTCGTCGTCAGAGTCCGAAAGAAAGTCGTTGTCGGACTCGTATTTATCTTTGGAGCTGCTAGTATCTGCCATGCGATGAGATGAAAAATTGCGAATGGATGCAAAATCTCGAAAAGAGAGGTGAATGAATAACTATGCGATACCGCAGTACTACTGACACAGAAGTGCATGGGTAGCCTAGTCAGAAGTTCCAGAGAGTATAACGTAGCTGGAAAGAGAGGTTGAAAGAGAGGTTAAAAGATCAAGAGTTGTTGTAATCGGCGAAATATCTATTCAATCCTATTCTACTATTTAGTTCTTGGAAGAGTCGGCACCGGTCTTAGCACCTTCGGAAGCACCAGTGACAACACCACTGACGTAGTTGACAGCGTTAGCGGCTTGTTCCTTGGCAGCTTCAACGTAGTGAGAAGCAGTTTCAGCCAAAGATTCTTGGTTGTCGGAGACTTGAGCCTTAGCATCGTCGTGACCTTGCTTAGCGTTGTCAGCTACGGTTTGACCGAAAGACTTTTGGCTGTCTGGGGTGGCCTTACCAGCAATGTCATCAACCTTACTGGTGACTTGTTCCTTGGCTTGTTCCAAAGTAGACTTGTTGCTGTCTGGGGTAACAGTTTCAGAGACCTTGTCGCTAAAGTTCTTTCTTCCTAAGTCAGACATTGTAGTAAATAAATTAGTAGTAGTTGGTAGTTTCGAGTTGTAAAAGTCTAAAAACTAATAATAAAAAGCAAGAAAGAGTGGGTTTATTGCACCTTTTTATACCCGTTCTCCAAGGTCTCAGACATTATAACTAAAAGGGAAAGGGCGTGGAAGGGTTTAAAATTTTAGAGGTTAGGATTGCTACCTGCATGATTTGCGTTTGAGCACTCGGCTCGTTTGATTCAAAAATAAGACACTCTTCAGCCTTGACTACGTAAGAAGTCTAGCCGACAATTGCTTACGTGTCACAAGAGTGCCCGCCTTTGCCCTGATGCGGTTCAATACTTCCAGAAGGTCAGCTAGTCTCCGTGACACGAGCTAGAGTTTTTTCCATACATGACTATAGCAATTGCTGTGGCGGTTAATTGCGGCGGTGGTGGCTGGTGAGCGTGGGGGAACCAAACCTTATTCTTTTGGAATTGTTTGGAACAATACTAATAAGGCCGAAGTTCTTGAGGCACAATCAGTCTGAAATTAGACAATCCGAGCATGGGCAAGGGAGGGTCCATATTCCGGAAGTGTGGTACACATGTGTACGAGAGACAAAGAGACACGGAGAGATTGTGGGTGAAAAAAAGTGAGACTTATTCCAATCTTACGTGACAATCAAAGTCCTAGTTTAGTTCTTTCTTTATTGTCTGAAACTGTCTGACATGTTTGTATACCCAAGAATTCCCGAGGCGGTCACAAGAACAGAAACAAGGTTTTGGAAACGGCTCGGTCCCCTAGATCATCCACGGACCAATACTTCTTGCATGTGCAGGCACCTTGTCTAAGAATTAGACTATTGGCGACTCTCGGTGGGTGTGATCAGCTGCAAAGATGTAGTTTAAATTTTATTTTGACACGAAGTTTGAATTGACTCAATGTCTTGATTATGTTGCCCTTAAAGGGTCCACGCTGGTGTGTCTTTTCCATTCCAG
This sequence comes from Yamadazyma akitaensis, assembly GCA_030581475.1. NCBI lineage: Eukaryota > Fungi > Ascomycota > Pichiomycetes > Serinales > Debaryomycetaceae > Yamadazyma > Yamadazyma akitaensis. The sequence goes on from JAKTTN010000005.1 coordinate 801,598, forward strand.
CACCTTTTCTTCGATCGCACCGCATCGCATCGTGCTTGCCCCATAGTGCTGCGCTCGTACCATGCTAGTACCACGCTCTCACGAAGCTCGCGCCGGTTTACGGCTTTTCCTCTCCCTGTCTCTCTCTGGCTCTCTACTCCAGTTATGCGAACCTCTTCTCATCGCTAACTTTTCAACATGAAGAAAGGATCGGTAAACGCCAGCATAGATCAAAAGATTTACGATCTCATCCACAAGCTTCTCGACGAGCAGACGGAGAAGAACAAAAAGGATCATGTGGACAAAGAGGCCTTCGAAACCATTGCCCTAGCAAGGGATTTAGCTCTCAGTGATATTCTCCATTACGTGCAATTGAAGGATTTCCAATTACGCAGAATGAAACGAAACAGTTTAGAGAAATCTATAGGCGAAGTTTTGAAGATCATCAGAGACGATGAGTTGGAAGAACTTGGTGACGTAATCAAGCAAAAAGATGCCAAATCACAAGAACTAGATAGCGACTTTGAAGATCTTGACGAAAGTAATATGATGATTGTAAAAGACACCAATTCCTTAAACAAGTCCGTGATTAATTCGTGGAACGTTGACAAAACAAAGGATTCAAAACCTGACGGGAAGTCCGACGGCAAGGCAGACAATGAAAAATCCGAAAACTTTGAAAGTTCTGAAAAATCCGCTAAATCTGACTCCGAAGATAAGAAACGTAAGCGAAAAGAAGGCGAGACCAAGTCTCATAAGAAAAAAAGGATAGATCACACACCTCCTGACTTGAAGCTCTCTCATCTTGGTGGGATGGAGAAAATCACCACCCAGTTAATGGAACTTATAGGTCTCCCCATTCTTCATCCAGAGATTTATCTTTCTACTGGAGTTGAGCCACCAAGAGGGGTTCTTCTCTACGGACCTCCTGGTTGTGGTAAGACTTCTGTGGCGAATGCTTTGGCCGGGGAATTACAGGTCCCCTTCATCAACATCTCCGCCCCTTCAATTGTTTCAGGAATGTCTGGAGAAAGTGAAAAGAAGTTGAGAGAGATTTTCGAAGAGGCTAAGAATGTGGCACCGTGCTTGATATTCATGGATGAAATCGATTCGATCACTCCAAAAAGAGATGGGGGTGCTCAAAGAGAAATGGAAAGACGTATAGTGGCTCAACTCTTGACACTAATGGATGAGTTAACTCTTGATAAGACCGACGGCAAGCCAATCATTGTTATAGGTGCCACTAACAGGCCAGATTCGTTAGATCCGGCTTTAAGAAGAGCTGGAAGATTTGATAGAGAAATCTGCCTCAATGTTCCTAATGAAGATCAAAGAATTTCCATTTTGAAGGCCATGACCTCCACTTTGAAATTGAACTTGGAGAACTTCAATTTCAAAACATTGGCCAAATCAACTTCTGGTTTTGTGGGAGCCGATTTGAAGAGTTTGGTGACAGCTGCCGGGGTGTTTGCTATTAAAAGAATCTTTGAGAGCTTAAGCGAAAAAGAAGAACTCGAAGAGAAGCAGCAGGAGTTGGAGCAAAAAATGGAAGATGGTTCTATAAAGGAGGAAATGGACGTCGATGAAGATAACACCGTCGGTACTGTTACCTCTGAGTCAAATAAACTCGACTCAAAGGAATTAGTTGAACACTTTCGAAACAAAAGCGACGATGAGAAGCTCTCTATTATACAGAAATTCCTCATAAAACACCCATCTCCATTGACGGAGGAACAACTTTCTCCTCTCTCCATCAACTTTGACGATTTCATGAGTGCTCTCCCCTCGGTTCAGCCGACTGCTAAGAGAGAAGGATTTGCGACTATTCCTGATGTAACCTGGGACCATGTTGGTGCATTAGCTCATATCAGAATGGAATTGCATATGTGTATTGTCCAACCTATTAAGAAGCCTGAGATTTTTGAAAAAGTCGGTATCACTGCTCCAGCTGGTGTGTTGATGTGGGGTCCTCCTGGATGTGGTAAGACTCTTTTAGCAAAAGCAGTCGCAAACGAATCCCGTGCTAATTTTATTTCGATTAAGGGACCCGAGCTATTGAACAAATATGTTGGTGAAAGTGAAAGGGCCATTAGACAAGTTTTTCAAAGAGCAAGAGCCAGTGTTCCGTGTATCATCTTCTTTGATGAGTTGGACGCACTTGTACCCAGAAGAGACGCTTCCTTGAGTGAATCTAGCTCGAGGGTCGTTAACACTCTTTTGACAGAATTAGACGGATTGAACGATAGAAAAGGGATATTTGTGATTGGTGCCACTAATAGACCGGATATGATTGATCCTGCCATGATCAGACCCGGAAGATTGGACAAATCGTTATATATTGAGTTGCCTACGGAGGAGGAAAGATACGAAATCTTGAAGACTTTGATCGTTGCTAACAGAACTCCAATCAACGATTCAGTGGACTTGAGGCAAATTGTGTACAACCAGAAATGTAGAAATTTCTCTGGTGCTGACTTGTCTTCTTTGGTAAGAGAAGCTGGTGTTTTGGCACTAAAGAGAAAGTTCTTTTACCAACAGAGGGTCGGTGACCTAGATAAATCTGGCTTTATTGAAAATGAAGAGGCTGTAGATGCCGAGGATATCTTTGTTACTAGAGAAGATTTCATGCTGGCATTGGATAATATCAAGCCCAGTGTTAGCGATAAGGATAGAATGAAGTATGAGAGATTGAACAAGAAAATGGCACCTGTGGTTGAAGAGAAGGAGAAAGAAGAGGGTAAGTAACGTTTGTACGATAATAGATTCATATCATGATAAAGTGTAAATAGAATAATACAGAAACACTGGCATTTAAGTAGAACATAGAGTCCCAAAACTTCAACGGAACACTCTGCAGTTTGACTTTCAAAATAGTTATATCTTAATGCCTTCAAGACTCAGGGCATTCGTTTCATTGCGAACTGTCGCTGGTTCGTAGAAATTTACTAGACATTTAAAATTCTCGACGCTCAAAACTTTCTGGGGTAAAGCTCTTGAATTCCTAGACCTACTTGTATCCAAAAAAACAAAAGAGTTGATGGTGGGCAAAATGGATAACAGCAAATCAATTGATGAGACGATTGAAGCCCATAAAAACTTCGTTATCCTTTGGATAATACTTCTAATGATGGCCCTCATGGCCGGTCCAACTGTTCTTCGGCTGCAGTTTCAAATAGTCTTGACGGTTCTGTTCTTCGTTATAACCTTTCTTTTGATGATGGTCTATTAAAGAAACAAACACTGGTACTTCGACAACAAGCCTTTGAACCATTCAGTGTTCTTTTTTCGTTTAAATACACAATTGACGTACTGAGTCAGAACTCCACGAGACTGATACTGATTTATCAGACAGTTTGAGTCATCGAGAGTTAGGAATTTTTAGAAAAACACGATCAGCTATCTCTTCACTTTGATTGTACTCCATTTTCAGCAATACCACTTTCAATTTGAATCTTGTGGTGTTTCTATCACGCAAGTCCAAAATTTGTGGTGCTTCTATCAGCATATAAAGTATCCGCAGATATATCAAGCTTTTGCGGCCAAACACTTTCCTAGGTAGTTTACAGGTTAGTCTCGAGAGTTTATCCGAATCCTTTTGGGGGCATTTGTATACAAGACAAAGTGGTGCAGAGTTAGGGATCACTTTCCTCACAAGTCGGGCCCTAACCTGTAAAACAGTATTCCCAATTAGGAAACCTTCCCCCCCAATGAATATAAACCCAAAGAGCCTACGAAGAGCTTACAACAATGGATGACAGAAGATAATTGGGTGCATAATTGAGCAGAATTTCCTAGTGAATCAGTGGTGCTCCTTTGCCACAAAATCTGCTTTTTACATGCTAGAAACTGTGGTTTTGGCAACATATTTTACTGACAGCAAGTACTGTTTTCGATGTTCCAGCGAACAGGAACAATTGTATGCTGTATGCATATATTAATTATGCTGAAAGTGAGTGACAGTTTTTATGACCTTCCCCACCTTGTGCATAAAAGGTGTAAAGTGCCCTTTTATGGTTTCTCAGCATATAATTTTTGACATCCAATTTATAAAAAAAGACAAGGAAAGTGGCGATTTTTGGGCCATCACAACTGCTCTTGAAGTTGAAGGAATAGACTCGTAGCTTAATTGTTGCATGTGTTGTATCTTCGAAAGCCTGTAACGCTTTTTCTGGGGTTATTAATGGTAGGTTTTGGCTGCAAAAAACAACTATGAGGGACGATACATATGGGTTTAGGCTTATGATTGGTACACGGAGAGAAAGCTCTTACTCAGGACTTCGATTTTTGTAAGCAGGTAGTTTCACAATCATTTCCAGCGAGACTTGCGTCTCACCGAAGCACGGAGTCTTCTAAAATAAAGTAGTTTCAGGAGGAAACTGGACTTTTCTCAATGTCGCAACGGTTTTCAATGTCGCAGGGTCCGATTGAAATTTTAGCATAACTAAAATCCTATATTCTGCCCTGATACAGTAATACTCAGGTATATAAGCCCAGTTACTCTTTCCCTTTTACAATGTTGCGTGTTTAGGCTAAACAAGTATATAAGGAGCTGAATTCCCCCTGTTTTTCAACTCTTTCAGTTTTTTCTTGTTATACGACATTTCGAAAACTACTGATGTCTTCAATACTTGAATTTTTTACCACCTGCTTCAGCTGCTTTGTTGATGAGAACTCCATCTCCGACGAGGAGGAAGCTTTCTTCTGTCCAAAAACCTCCAGCTCGACTGCTTCGACTAGTGGATATGAGCCATCTCAGATTTTTTGTCCAAAAGCAAGTTCTCCGGTCTCAGAAGATGATGGACTCTTTGAAAAAGCACCAGGAACCATTCTACAATCAGAAAACTCAACTGATACACCCCCAGCTACTTTTTCTTCTTCTGTTGCTTCGTCCGCTACCTTGATCGGCCACCAAACAAAATTTTGCAGCCAAATCAGTGAAAACATGGAAAATATAAGCACAGTTGATTTGATTGATATCTCTTCTTCATGGGAAGATAAAATCTCTCTTATCCTGAGCCCGGACTTCATGGACGCTTTATTTACTCCTGGTTATACTCCTTGTCTGTCTATTGAAGACTTGAGTGAAATCATTGAGCAAAAGAATATTCTACCTAGAAGGGCTATAAAACTTGAAACTGTTGCCGAAGATTTTGATTTTGGCAATTCGGATGAAACGGAGCCAAAGTATTGGAAAAGTGACTCAAATCCACTGCCATTGAAATTATCTATTGTTGATAACACGAGACAAATCGGATGCAAATTATTCTTGAAATATGAATTCTCTCATATTGACAAGTGGAAGCAAGATCTCAGGAGGAATCCGACTGTTTCTAAAAGATCAAGAAAGAAGAGAGATAAATACATACAGAAGCAAGCGGAAGAAAAGCTTCTCCCATCCAATAAACCTTTACAATCCTGGAAAATAGCCTTAGAAGAAATAGTTGATGAAACAGTCAACAGCAACGAATGGGATGAAGCTATAGAAATCTGGCCTGTCCGGAAACCATTCGCAATCAAAGTTCTTGACACCACTAGAATCAGCGGAAAGAATCAATTTGCTTGCCGTCTCCCTTACGAAACCTTCTCACATATCGAGAAATGGAGACAAGACTTGAGAAGAAACCCGAACACATCGAAAAAGACCAGAAGAAAGAGAGACAGATTCACCAAGAGTAACCGGATTGCTGGAAAACCCTGAAAAGTTTATAGGTGTACAGACGAATGGAAAAATCAAAAACAGCAGCAGCGAAGCCTCTGATGTGCGTGTTTTGCACCCAAACTATCGGCATTTTTGAGAATCTCCAGCCACGCAATTCTTGAAACGCCTTACCAGAGCATCTTCATAGATGCAGAGTGTTCATTGACGTTTAATGAGGGTAAGAGTCCTAGTATACCAATAGTGTTCACGACACTTAATCAACTTCTCCTCCATATTTATCCTACCATGTTTATCCTCCACAATTGGAGGGATGGCCGAGTGGTCTAAGGCGGCAGACTTAAGATCTGTTGGAGGATTCTCCGCGCGAGTTCGAACCTCGCTTCCTTCATTATTTTTGGTTTTCTATACCGTATCTCCGGATATTTCAATGTGATAGATTACACATCCTCAGACTACCACATCTAACATTTTTTTTGAAAAAATTGACAAGGAAAATGCAAAAGTCTAATAATTCTAGAGAGGAGAAACACCTAACTCCCATTCAGGAGTCTGCTCCAAAACAAAATGGAGTTGAGCTCGATAACACAATCCCTCCAGGTTATACGGCTGAAGTTCTTGACTTCAACCCATTGAGAATGGGTTTTTTGAATTTTCAAACTTTTGCTGAATCCCTTGCTGTAGACTACGATGCCACCACAATTGATATCGCTAAAATACACATAAACAGAATCATCTTGTTGGTTCTTTATACCATCATTCTGTATACTGAATGGTTTAAAGAAAAAGTATTAGAGATTAGGAACTTTGCTATACTAGCCATGATCATCACTTCTAAGAACTTGTTCTACCACCCAGAGAAGCTCTTTTCCACTGGGGTCAAACTCCTCAAATTCCAAGCCTTCAATCCCCAGGGTGATAGTTTGAATTATCTATTTGACTTGATTCCTGGTAAGCTTCCTGAGTCCATCACATTGGTTGATTATGCTGCCTTATTTGATCAAAAGCCTCCTCCTCCAATCCCCAAAGCTCATTTGGGCTACAATAAAGAAATCATTCGTCCAACGGCACTCGAAATAACGGCTGCAAAAAATGAGATTGCACTATATGAGAGAGAGAAACAAATCCACTTACAAGTTGAAAGTTTCCGGGTGATCAGTAATTTTGCCAGGATGATTGTTTGGTGTAGCTTGGTCAATGTCAAACACGTCACCTTGGTACTGGATGTTGAAACCACGTTTTTGAAGATGATGCTTTTAACAGAATTTGAGTACCAAATGAAATTCTTCAAAAATAGAGACGAGAGTATAATTGTCTCATTAATTCCAATAATTAGAGTTGTAAAAGGTACTGGCGAAACCATTTGTTTTGTTGATCCGTTAGATAGTATCATCTCTGGTAACTCACCGTCTGCTCCTGCTAAGGAAGTAAACAATGATGCAAATTGGTCCGACGATGAGAGAAAAGAACTAATTGTCTATTTAACCGACTCTAGTGCCACAAGTGTCAGTGACATTACACTTCTTCCAAGTGCACACAGTATCAGACTTAAAGCTTATAAGCCAGAAGTCCACGATAAATCAAGCTATATTTATGCATCCCATCAACGTTTTAGTTTTAGATTTTTTATTACCAGTATGCATGAATTTGCCAGAAGCGAAATTACTCGAAACGAAATTGTTAGACTGCGCGAGCAAGAATATCATGTTTAGGTTAAGTGTCAGGCGATTCAAAACTCATGGAAGACTGGGCTTGAGGTACATCAGTAGGCCACTGGCGTACCGATGCTTGTCGTATAGTTTCCCCCGTTATCAGGAAAATAGCAAATCTATAGGCGAAATGAAAAAAGGCGAAGAGATTGTAGACCCCAAAGTGCCAGTACATAGAAAAATCACCACATCAAATTCAAATTCAAATTCAAATTCAAATTCAAACACCGATAATCCCACTAATCACAGTACAGAAGAGAAAGTGCCGAATGACCAGCCTCAATCCAATCCACCCAAATCCGCCAGTAACACCAACACGGAGATCGATCTTGACGAACATGAAGTGGATGCCTACCTCACGACTATATTTGAAAAAATGGAACCGTACATGGACACGTACGACGTGTATAAGCAGCTCTTGAACGCTGGCTTCACAAATACTCAGGCGGAAGAGATCATCAGTCTTCTTATAGTACAGCTCAACAGTAAACTTTCCAAGCTTTCAACCAAGTATTCCCAGATGTATGAATTGGAGAATGAAAAGTATCTCTTTGAAAGTGCCCAGCAAGAATTACGGGTAGACATCACGCGCAGCAGAGAAGGTAACACCAATGAGCTTGTGAGTCTTATCAACGGACTCGAACGTGATTTCAATATTATTCAAGATGAGCTCAATAATGATATACTTCAACTCAAGAATAATAATCAAGTGACGATCAATGACGAGAAGCAAGAGAATACGTTGATGTCGAAGAAGATCTTCCTCAAGATCCAGGAGACCAACCATAAGATTACCACCGAATTGATTGGGCTTATGAGATCGGAAATTGAGAGTTTAAGATGGCATTTAAGTAGATGGGGGATCATTTCCATTTTAGTGTGTGTATTCAGTGGGTGTGCCAGTTTTTACATCTACAAGAAGAAGATAGTGGCCCGTTCAAACAACCCTGACGAATTCATTCCCTTGGTCATCTACGAGCCTAGTGAATTTGATGAAGATGACTATCACACGGATTTAGATGAGAGCGTCATATAGTGCGAGAGCAAGACAAATTTATTGAAATTTATTTCACTTGACAGAACTAGTGCATTCACTCCAATCACTCCTTAATCACTATCCCAGTCACCCCATGTCTGACCCGTGTAAACCAGAGGCCTGTGCTATCCAAAATTGTCTCGAAAAAAATGGGTATAACGAGAGCAAGTGCACCAAGCTTATTGACCAGCTATACTTATGCTGTAAAGGATATTACGAAAAGAATGGTGACGTGCAAACCACCTGCTGTCCCAAGTTGAACTTGTTGAAGTTGAAGTTGAAGCAGAGGGAATTGGGCAGTGTTGATGCTGAATTGATCCAGCTGAATAAGAGATAGTACGATTTATACGAATATACAAATCAGCTAGTTACAGTAGAAATGGGCAGACCGTGACAGAGGTTACGGTGAATGGTTCCAGCACTCATTCGAGCTGAACGCCTAGCTCGGTGTCTGCTCTAGTGCTAGTTCAGCTTCATATGACAGGTACAAATGTAGATTTAAAACCGCATAGTTAACCAAAAGATTAACACGACAAAATGGCCAACTTAAATCGTTAATCTAAGACTTACCCGAGCACGAAATCACTTCCAGTAGAAGCAATGGAAATATGTAGATGCATATTACCCGTGACTCTATGGGCGTCTAATAAAAGACATTGTATAAAGAAAAAAATTTTCACGCCAACCACTTTTATATTCTGTTGGTAGTGTGAGGCTAAAATAAAACGGTTCATTCATATATATGCAGATATTGGGTTACTTACTCTATTTGATGTGTCTATGGATATAGGCGACACTGAAGTCTTGGGTTATCTCCACACCTTCCTCAAAAGGTCCAAAGTCTCCAGTGTCTTTTTTGACTAAAAAGTCCGGTTTATCTGACTGTGTAAACTGACAGTTCTTGGTGTAATAACTAACCAAGTTGTGCTCACGGATAACTGAGGCCACAAGCTTAATGCTGTTCAACCGGGATTTGTCGGGGCTGTAGCTGTCCATGTAGTCTACAATTTTCAAATTCTTCACGTAATTTTCAAGAGTATACTCTAGGAATGAAGAACCAAAGTGCTTCATAAGAGACGTGAACATAGTTAGTTCAAAAACAAGCGTTTCTTCTGTGACCTCTTCTATGAGGTAGCCGCACGAGCCCAAGACACGGTACAATTCTTGATCCAAATCGTAATCCTCATCTACTACCGTTACTTTCACGCCCTCACCACCAAATTGTACCTGATCTAAAAATCCGTCGGGTACATCAGCAGAGTTCACATCCAGCATACTTTCCGACTTGCTGAAATCTCTGTTCATTTGTGCACAAACGTTTTTGGGCCCTAACATTACGAACAATACTCCGTCTTGGTACTTGTCCAATCTGAGATCAACTACGAGAGTAGTTGGTTTCTTTATCCTCCGACTCAAAACTATATTGTATTTCACTCTGGGCTTGTCATAGCTTTTATTAACAAACTTGGAGATGGGGGGTCCAAACGAATCTTTCAAGAGAATTTTTTTGGGGAGTACGAGTAGTTCAAACTGGTTAGTCATAGGTTGCAGTTTTATTGAGATTTTGCGGTCAAAAAAGAAAAGAACGAGCTTAGATTCGAGTGTAGTATTTACCAGAGACAGGAGTCCATACATCGTGGTTCTTATATTTCACTATATTCTATATGTTTATTCCAGGTGTGGTGAATTCTGATAGAATTCTGAAAACAGACATCACCTTTTTTTGTCGTAATCATGGATGTCAGGCATAAATGGTCTCAATTCCTCTCCATCAACCCATAAAACTTGCCCACTAATGTTCTTTATAGAATTATCCATTCTAACAGATTTTTCGAATTGTCTCATAACTTCATCTATTTCCACTGCGTCTACTCCATTTTCAGCCATTTGCTTCCTCAATAAAGCTATATGTAATGCCATTTTATATAACAGTTTCTGGTGCTCTCTTCTCTCTTGTAAAAGTTGAAGATCGCTTTTCCTACGGGCCTGTAGAAAATTGTTCTGCTGGATCTGTAGTGTCTTGAGATTTATGGCTGTGGTCTCTTGGTTGAGTTTCTCTAGTCTTACTCGATTCACATAGTTATCAAGAGAAAGGTATATGAGTGCAAGCATGGCAAGAAAAGATGCAGTTTCTTTCATGAATCCTGGAGAAGAGGAGCGGTTGAATCTCCCTCCTGAACCAGAACTGGAACCAGAATTGAATCCAGCGTCGGAACTTGTTTCATAATTTATAGATGAGCTTGTGGAGTGTGGAGGTGAATTTACAGTAGAGCTCCCACCAATGGAGGAATTCGTACTTTGTTCGAGCTCAGTATAATTGGGAGGAACTCGGGATGACAGAAAGTGAGAAGGTGGTGTCTGGTACCTTCTTACGCCTCGAAATGATACACTAGCTCTTTTCAACATCGGTACCTTGCTGGAAAAGTGAGAGAATCGAAAAGTTCGAGGAATTCACGTGAGGAAGTCACGTGAGATATTTTCCGTATCCCGTGACGGCAAATGACCAGAACAGGCTCAGTACATCTACAGCTGAAGGGGTATCGCCTGTGCCAGTGGGCCCGTTATTGGGCTTGTCTTTTTGTTTTGTCTGTTGTCTGTTTGGACACGAGCTAACTGAGGACATGTAAACATTAGAGAAGCACTGCCTGCGAGCAGAATTCAGAAGTAAAATACGGAAAAGTCCGGTTTGGGTGGTATCTTTTCCTAAGTTTATGTAACAGTGTTTGAAAAAGGTTCTGGTGATTCCGATTTATATTTCTCATAGTATCGTATTCTGTGGTTTTTACATTATTTAATTCTTCCATAAAAAACCTTGTGGATAAATTTTGTAAAATTTAAAACGATTTCCATATGTCGTCATCCAAGCAAACATGTCCAGAACTTTCAATGGCACTTTATGTGTATTGTAATTAGGCTTTTATATACAAATTGGTGGTGCTTTTTGCAGCCATTTTCTATTTGAGAATCTCACCAAATCGAAAAGTGACAATCAAAAGAAGTCAGAAAGACAATTGCAAGAATATTCAGTACCCCTACAACCCAGGTAAGTCATCACAGCGACCCAACAAGTCTGTTAGTAGCACTCAAGAAACTAGTACTGACACTGCTCCAAGTGCTTACATCGCACTCGCTTGCTGCTAATACCTTTTACAGTTTCAATCAACACAGCATCCACTTCATAGGGCGAAACTAATGAGGAAGAGAAAGAGCAAAAGTACAAACTACTACAACTCTAATGTATGATTATGGATTAACCTATACGATGATGGCTTGTATTATTTGTACAAAAGACTTAGTGTCTTCTAGATTCAGCAATGATCTTGTTCATGTCTTCAACCTTCTTCAAAGATCTCTTGTGAGTACCCAATCTCTTCTTGGCTAACTTCTTAGCTCTCTTTTCACCAGCATTTCTGATCAATTCGATCAATCTCTTTTCGTATGGAGCTAAACCGGAAACTTCCTTGACGATGTTTCTAACGAATTCAGTTCTCTTGGACAAAGCACCTTTTCTGTAAGAGATCTTTGGCTTGACGTCCTTTGGGGTGACTTTGTGACCCTTGTTTAATCCACTGGCAATACCTAAATATTTGTTAGTAACAAGTTAAAAGAAGGGGGATAACAACACAGGTTATACAGACAAAACTCTAGAACAACAAAATGCGTGAAAACTAGTGGATTAGACAAGACTTATATCTGGGACAATTGGATGAGTGAAAAATTTCGAGTGAAAAATTTACAAGTTCGTGGAAGAAATGGGGATGGGCTGGTGGATCATGCATGGAAATTGGAATGAACTTTGTTGTTCTTAACATTTCGAATTGGTGCTTCTCTCAATCTATCGTTCATGCTATACTTGCTTTTGGGATTTGTTAGCCTTTCTGGGGTTCGTCTGTTTTCGATTTGATTCTTATTCGACTTGTTATTCAGCTTCTTGTTTGTCTTTTGTCCCGTTATCTCTTCCTGCTTGATCAGGAAGACCCACTGTATGTATACGGTACTCTGTGCCATCGTATTCATGATGTGTTATCATTATTGGTGATATTAGACATACCTGACTTAACCATTATAATCGTTATAGTATATGAAAATTTTTTTTGTGTGAAAAATTTTATTAGATAGAGGGTGGTGAGACACGACAGGTGGTAGTGTCTGGCTAAAGGGATTTTGGGGATTGGCGAGGGAATTGGGTGCTGCGGATCGCGGTAGCTCTACCACGGTGAATTAGCGCGAGACGATGGGAGAATGTTCGCGCAAGAGGCTTGGGGGACGGTGTGACGGAGTCATGTGAAAAGGGCAGTAGCCCTAAGAAAATCATACATACTGCTAATGAAGCCTACTAATAAACCACTAAAAAAAAAAGGGGAAGAACCAAGGAACAACAGATCACCAACTGTGAGCGCAAGGTAGTCTTGTGTGTTTGATACAAAACCACAAGAACACATCCACAACTAAACGATTTTTCTCGTCCACGTAAATGATCGTCCCCAGCTTACCACATCGATTCAATACCACTTTGTTCGCTAAGTTCCATCCACCTGCAACCGTTTCACTCATGAGTCTATATTTACACTATTTACACACTAATTTCGGCTAAATCATAACCGTATCCCTCCAATTGTTCTAACAATTCTTCACTAGTTTTCCAGGTGTGTCCTGCTAAGAACTGTTTCTTATCAACGTCGTCGTATGAATCTCTTGCCACGTAAGGGTACAACACGTCCAAAATCTTGTTCTTACCAACGACTATCCGGTTGTTTTTATACACGGTATAAACCTTCTTTCCATTTACAACTGGCAACTCTTGTTGTTCCAACTTTTTCATGATATCGTACTTAATTCTCCAACCCAATTTGCCCATGGTCTTGACTCTGGCAGGTTTGTCTTTTAACAAGTAATTGTCTAATCCTCCTTCTTTGTCAATAGTTTTCAATACTCTGGTGCTTACTTTTACTTTGAACACTTTATCCAATACTTCAGAGTAGATCGATTGTCTTTGAATGTTTGGTCTGTGGCTTCTTAAATTCTTGTTACCACTTTCAGAACAAGTTTTGGATCTGGATCTTTGTAATCCACCGTATAATCCATTATTTTGGCTTTTGAAAAATAATGTCTCGTATTCATAAAGTGGATAGTATCTTTTATTGGTTGGGATTTTGATCTTTTTGTTAGCAGGTAAAACCTCACCAGCTTTAAAGTCCAACTTGGGGAGTGATTTGGTGTACCTGGTGATCTTGTAGTACTTATCAGGGGCACAAAATCTGGTGCTATGAGATAAGCTTCTGATGAAGTTCATGGTAGTGAAAAATTTGTGTTTGAGAATGCTGCGAATATAGACATATTTTATGCGACAACGGAAAGTGGTGCAAAGCAAGAGAGGTTTTGTGAGAGACAGGAGATGGAATTGGCTCAAAGGGATGCATAATGGAGTAACTAGGGAGCTTACAGACTATTACGTATTCTTCACAAAGATTTTAACATCTTTTTTGAAGAATTATGGTTGGGTGCAAATTTGTCAATTTCACAGAGCTGAAGTAGAGGAACACGGCTTGTCAAAAGTTACCTTAATTCTACTGGATTCTGTACCTCATCCATGATTTCTTTTCTAGACCACCAATGCCTGAAATAAACTAGCGAGACTATCCCCTCTATGTTGCCTGTGATGCTCGTAGTTTGCTTCTAATACAAAAAACTTATGAACTATTTATTGAGAGATCTACGAAATTGAAAGGATCCAACAAAACCCCACACACCACCTCCACTGTCTAGTCTTTCTGAAGGTAAAACGCTCTCAATTCTTCAGGGTTCAAATTAAGGAAGGGCTAAAAGATTTTAAGTAAACTTTCCATATTTGGAAAAAAATATATGCTAGATAAATTCATTATATCACTCCGACAAGAACGCACCCAGTGACAACACCATGCACCTTGATGAGTTACCACATCCTGCCATTCCAATCATTAGTGAATATCTTGATCAGAAAACGTTATGTGCATTAGTCCCACTATCAAAAGCACTTTACAGTGCTGGAACAAGCGTTCTATACAAAAATATACTTATTTATGATCACTGGTCGTACAAGCCAGTCGTCGTGAGTAAAGAATTCCCATTTGTACGGAAATACACCTTCACAAAAACCACCAGAGAAAAGTTTGAAAAAATGATAGATAGTGGGAATCCAAACTTGGATCAAATCAAATGGGTGTATTTCTATAAGTCTTCTGCGTTGGACGATTTATATGGGAAGTGCAAGCAGTTTGCCTTCAAGACTTTCATAGACGACTATAACCAAAGTTTTGGGGTGCCACTGTACATTGATCTAGAGAATGAGTTCGATGAGTTTGAACCAGATTCCCAAAAAATCTACTCATTCAGAGGATTTCGATACGAGTCAAACCCTGATACGTTCGTCAAGCCTCAGATAATGATACTTCACGAAAAGATTGATACCAGAGATATGAAAGCCCTCTACACCGACTTCGTTACTACTTTCAGTGTAGATGTTAATAAGATTCAATTCGATTACTCTAAATTCCCCGATTGGCCGTGTCTAAAGCAATTGATATTCGTAGGGGATCCGTCTGGAACCGATTTGGAGCAGAAGTTTCTAAACTCAGTTAAAAAGGACCAGCTTAGAGAGCTAGGAGTAACCCTGTTCGACCGGCTTGATCTCTCAGACCAAAGAAAGATCCACACATTGTACTACAAGTTTAAATACACAAAGAGCGAGGTTTTCAAAGATGAGTTCTTTGGCGTTCCGAATATTGACAGAGACGGATGGACTGGGCTCTCCCATTTTGTAGAGAAGTACCGGTTTATCGTGGAGGTGGGGGTATTCTACAAACGGTTTGTTATTTACCGGAGTCTGACTATTAGATTCTATCCAATATTTGATTACTAGAACAAACGCTCGACACAAGACTGCCTCAGTTTGCAACCGACACCACGGTAGAGCTGTGCCGTTCTTCATGGCTACCCGAAAAGCAGTAACATACTAATGCTCGTCTATCACTCCACATTCCACCACACGTCCCGAGGCGGGCCAGACCCTGGTCGTCAGCAGCTTTTGACCTCGCGATTCGCAGCATTTCATAGACGAGACGCAAGAGAAGCTGGTGCTAAGCCCGGGGTAGAAGCCACTGGTAAACATGCAAGCCACTTGCGAATACTCCAGGGAATATACATGAAGCACATATAGGGCATATACTCTCGGCTCCACTGCATCCCACGCCACCGTCAGGCTCATCCTTACCGATACTATCCCTGACTATTTTACTTCTATACTTGCACCCAACTTTATCGTGTACTTCTCATTAGATAACCGTGCGCATGCAGGACGTTATCAGCGCCAGCGCGCAGGATAGATCTGGGCCGACACTAGTAAGAAAAACCATTGCACGGGATTGATATTGTAAACCATTAACCGTCACCTAATCAACGAATTTCATGGAACCGCCCCACAGGGACTCTCCGTTGTCTCTTACACCTCCCGTTCTCTAACCTGTTACAAGGGAGACCTATCTTTCACTTATCAATAAGCTCTGATCCTCCCACGACTGCGAAAATTTTTCGTTAGGGAGAGTCGCATAATAAATTAAAAATCACTTGAAAGTGGTGTAGCTTAAAAAACAGGTGGGAGTGTAGTCCTCATTAATTATAGAAATTAAACAATACGTTACTAATACAGAGCTTTATTTGCTACCATTGAACGCTATCCATTGAAACTCACCACCTACCGGAAGAAATCGAGTCTAATCAACCACAGATCCCTCCCCTCCCCACCACCCTTCATTTCCTTTTAATTTTTATTTATTTAATTCAATTCCCCTGCATGGCCGATTTTGCAAAGTCCATATTCGGCTTCAGCTCCTTGAAGAAAGAAAGCTCCAAAGAACCAGAAGAGAATAAATTCAAAATCTACCCCAAGTCCTTAAATAACGTAACTCCAACCACCGCTGAGAATAGTAGTATGGTTTACGGTACTACCAATAACTTCAGCCAGTTTCAAAGTGTGCACCTGATCCAGGAAAACTATCAGAGCTATGCTAGTGCTGCGGCTAGTGGTGGCGTGAACCTGGACAATGCTCCAACTGGTGATACAATGAGCGATCAAACTGCCAGCACCAACCCTAATGCCACCTCCGGATCCGCTGGCCCTGATATTAATCATTCGAGTGGAACACCCATTATTATCACCACCGACGAGTCCGGTTTACAGTCACAATCACAATCTCACCCAAAGGGGAAACTCAAAGTTACGATCCTCGAAGCTAATAACCTTCTCATTCATTCTGATAATTCACAGCCTTACGTGGTTTGTACTTTTGAAAGTAGTGAATTCGTCACCAATGCCCCTGACTCATTCAACAACAAATCTGCTATTGCCAGAGTTAAGGACGAAAAACCTGTTTTCAAGCGTCAAAGTTCCTCAACTCATTTGACTATGAGCGATTATAAGCCGGGAACCTCCAACCCAGTTTGGAACCACGAAGCCATATTTGATGTTGTGGGCAACAAGTCTGAATTAGAGATTTCCATTTACGATTCTGCAACTGATGATTCTTTTTTGGGTCAAGTTAGAATCCACCCTTTTGTTTATGACCAAAAACGGAATAACGGAGCCTGGTTTAACTTAGAGGCTCGAGTAGCTGGTGAACGTGTAAGTGGATCTATTAAAATTAAATGGCAATATAGTAATCTACTTTCCAAAACCTACGGGCCTGAAGACTTTGAAATTTTAAGACTTTTAGGTAAGGGAACTTTTGGTAAAGTTTATCAAGTCAAGAAACGGGACAATAATCGTATTTACGCCATGAAGGTTTTAAGTAAGAAAGTAATTGTTAAAAAGAAAGAAATTGCTCACACGATAGGAGAACGGAATATCCTTGTGAGAACACTGGCAGCTCAATCTCCATTCATTGTAGGATTGAAGTTTTCATTTCAAACTCCCACCGATTTATATTTGGTAACTGATTATATGTCAGGAGGTGAATTGTTCTGGCATCTTCAAAAAGAGGGTAGATTTGCCGAGGACAGAGCCAAGTTTTATATTGCTGAATTGGTGTTGGCACTTGAACATTTACATGACAGTGATATTGTTTATAGAGACTTAAAGCCAGAGAATATTTTGTTGGACGCCAACGGTCACATTGTATTATGTGATTTTGGATTATCCAAGGCTAATTTAAACAATGATGGAACCACCAATACGTTTTGTGGTACTACTGAATATTTGGCCCCAGAAGTTTTGTTAGACGAACTGGGTTATACTAAAATGGTTGATTTTTGGTCATTAGGTGTATTGATCTTCGAAATGTGCTGTGGTTGGTCACCGTTTTATGCCCAAAATACTCAACAAATGTATAAAAACATTGCATTTGGTAAAGTGAGATTTCCCAAAGAAATCTTGAGTAGTGAAGGACGTTCATTTGTTAAAGGGTTATTAAATCGTAATCCAAAACATCGTCTCGGATCTATTAATGATGCTAGAGAATTAAAAGCTCATCCATTCTTTCATGATATTGACTGGGAATTGCTTAAGATTAAATCTATTCCACCACCTTTTAAACCGCATTTAACATCTGAGCTTGATACACTGAATTTTGATCCAGAGTTCACGAATGCTAGTACTAGTGTATTGAAGAAACAGATGGAGATGGCTTCAACTCCTTTAAGTCCAGGAATCCAGGCGAACTTTAAAGGTTTCACGTATGTTGATGATTCTACTATGGATGATCATTTTAGTAAAAGCCATAGGCATAATAATTTCAAAGGACCTGGCAGTTTTATACCAGGAAATCCCAATCTCCCACCAGATGAAGACGTTATAGATGACCAAATAGATGAGGAAGATGAAATGGATGTTGATATGGAAGATGAGGAGTTTATTAATGGTCGGTTTGATTTGTAGTATATTGTTAGAGTAGCTATGCACAGGAAAGTTATAAATTTGATGTAAACTTTTTACTTTTGACTCCGCGATTTTTGAATTCTCATATTTATTTAACACTATGGCCCACCCAGGAAGACCAAGGAGACGTAATAAACCGGTATCCCAGCCGGTGGCTCAACTGATAGCTCAACCACAAATACCACAGCACTACCTCAAACCTGTACGTGAAGAACCGACGTCAAACCTACATGATGAAAGTGATCTTATATCGTTTCGTAGTGATGCGATAGCCAGGTTTATCATGAACCAAGAATTCTTGGAAAACGTTACTTCTAAGTATATTCACAGTAGTAAGATCACTCCTCCTAGTTCTTTCCTGCCGGCTCTAGATGCATCTAAGAACTTGGATACCTTGTCATATGACGATGTTTATTTTGGTGATCTCAATGCTTTGAAACATGTTTCAAATAAGCTTGAGAAGGAGATAAAAGATCTCGAAAACACGGCAAATGATTTCAAACCACAAAGATTTATGGGCGAAGATTACCAGTTTCAACAGGAGTCCGTTGCTAAGCTTGTAGAACTTTCCCAGAACGTTCAAAATGAAGAGTCTTTAAAAGCTTTGGAATCCGAAAGACAAAAGATTTTAGATGCATACAAGACCAAGTTTAACAAGAGGTTCATGCTTGTGGAAGCACATACGCCGTATAAAGTGAATAGCGTTGACATTGGCGTAGTCGTGGAAAGTGCACCTGAAGATTACAATCCTAGAAAGGAGAGAGAACAGCGAGAGAAGCGAGAACGTGAAGAGCGGGAACAAAGAGAAAGACAAGAGAGGCAAGAACGGGAGGAGCGTGAGGAGCGTGAAAGAAAAGTTCGTGAAGAGAAAGAAGCTAAAGCAAGAGCCGCACAAGAAGCAGCGTTACAACAACAACAACAACAGCAACAACAAGCCCAAAACCAGAACCAACAACAAGTCCAAAACCCAAACCAAAATCAAACCCAGGACTATTTTGACAATAGTTTTCTCGAATTCCAACCACAACAAAGTGATATACTTGACATTGATGATGATATGAGTGGGTTGATAAATTTCCAAGAGGACGAGGTAATGAATGGGAACTTCGATGAGGATTTCTTGAGTCATATCGACCATAGCATGGAGTAGAACCCAGATGTGTTTGCGAACGCTGTGATGTAAGGTAACGGGCATCTCGTACCCAGTGTTACGATAAATTGGTGTAGAGATAATGTATTGTAAGATAAATAAAAGCGCAACTATATATACCAAAATCCAGCCATGTACAGTGTAGCAGGGTACAGTAAATGGAAGATTGAATAAATACAGCGCTATCTACAAGAGTCTTGAATTAAAATAAATTTGATGGATGTTTTGACAGTTCTTCGCGTAAGTAATAATAAAGGTTAACCTCGCGACTATGATCCAAGGACGAACCAAAATAAGACAGCAGAAGCTACGGATAACGTTCTTTGGGTATTTCCTTGTGTTGATCTTCTTTGCTGTCCTTCAGTTCATTTCTGTTGTATTTTTTACTCAAGGTTTCCTTTTATCGAGGGAAGTTCCCGATGCCATTTCTCAATGTGATGCCGAATCCTGTCAAGCTAGATTTGATAAAGCTATAGTCTTGGTGATCGATGCCTTACGATTTGACTTTGCTATCCCCGTCGATAAGAGCGACAAATTCTACCATAACAATTTCCCAATCTTGTACAACCTCCATGAATCACAACCCCAAAAGTCGGTGCTCTTAAAGTTTATCGCTGACCCTCCCACTACTACTTTACAAAGATTAAAAGGTTTGACCACAGGTTCGTTACCAACAATTATTGATGCTGGCTCAAATTTCAATGGTGATGAGATCGATGAAGATAATTGGATTCTACAATTATATAACCAGAATAAAAGTGTAGCGTTCATGGGTGACGATACATGGGAAGCATTGTTCAACAAGTACATCAATCCATCGTTGAACTTCCCATACCCTTCGCTTAATGTGTGGGATTTCCATACGGTTGATAACGGGGTGTTAGAACACCTCCACCCATTGATGGAGAAGGATAAGCAGAAATCATGGGACGTGTTGATTGGTCATTTCTTGGGTGTAGACCATATTGGCCACCGGTACGGCCCACAGCACCATACAATGAAGGATAAACTTCAACAAATGAATGAAGCTATTGAAAGGGTAATTGACAAAATGGACGACTCCACGCTTTTGGTAGTAATGGGTGATCACGGTATGGATTACACAGGTAACCATGGTGGTGACAGTAAGGATGAATTGGAATCAACATTGTTCATGTATACAAAGAAGAAGAATTTCAACATGTTACGTGGTGATAAGAGTGCCTATAACATCACTAATAAGGGAGAAAATTACAGATCAGTAAACCAAATTGATTTGGTACCGACAATATCTCTTTTATTGGGGCTTCCTATTCCTCATAATAACTTGGGGTTCCCAATAGACGAGTTGTTCGAATCGGATAAGAAACTCAACCTGGTAATTTACAAAACTGCACAACAGATCAATAAATTTAGATTAAATTCAAAGAGTGAAAAAATCATCAACAATCAAGAACTTAATGAACAGTTTGAATTCTTAGTGGGACAATACGAGAAATTCGGAACCAAGAAGAAATACTTTGCAGACCTAATAAGCTCTGCTAAATCATTCCAGTATAATAATTTAGAATATTGTAAATCACTTTGGGCAAGATTCGATATGAAATTCATCAGTTTTGGAATTCTATTACTATTCTTCTCGTTTACGTTTATCTTGACATACTCGAGATCTATTCCAGCTGTGAGAGTGTCAACCATGTCTTTCGAGTTTTTAGGGTCAGTCATAGCCATGTCGTTACTTGGAATAGTTTTGAGTTTATCGATATATATCGTATTGATGCCACAAAACCTTTCCATAAATCATTGTTTAGCTGGAGGTGTAGGTATTGGTATGATCATTGGTTTCTGGGCTCCAATAATGGATAGATTCAGTGTTAACTGGATAGTCCATCAAATATGGGACTTTTTCGTTTACAATTTCAATGCTTGGTCGTTTCTCGGCTTGGTTTATTTGATAGCTCATTGTTTAATTTTTGCATCAAATTCTTTTGTAATTTGGGAAGATAAAATGGTTCACTTTTTCTTGTTGAGTTTCGGTCTATGTGGATTGTTGGCAATTTCAACGAATATGCATTTGGCTACACCTGTAAAAATATTGGGAATACTCCACTGTTTTACTTTTGTTGTGACGAGTAGATTGGTATCAATGATCAATCTATGCAGAGAAGAACAAGGTGGTTATTGTAAACCAACATTTGACGTTACTTGGTGGTCTGTTGCCTTGTTACATTTTATTGCATTCTTTTTACCATTAGTCATAAAATCATTCTATAAGCTTACGAATTCTTATCACTCGGCTGGTCCCCTCTGGATTAATACCGGAATGAAATTCTTGTTGATTTTGATTGCATTTTATTGGACATTAGAATACATTGCTGACAATGGATTAGTTAAAAAACTACCTGCAAATAGTAAATTAACTGCGTTCTTGACTGACAGTTTGATGAAGTCTTTCCAGTTGGCTATATCACGAATCGTGCAATTCATTGCTCTCATTTTGGCAAATTACAGTTGGTCAAGGGGCCCCTTGTGTGTAAAGATAGATTTTTCCAAAGTCCCAGTGAATGAACTCACTCCAAAAGTGACAAGCCCAGAACCGGAAGATCAAGTTGAAGATGACGAAATCGCTGATACACCTGTTTCACCACCACCTTCCGGTAAACCGTTAGCTACTATTTTAGGATATGAGAATATTTATGGGTCTTCATACTTTCTTCTCATTATCAACTTTGCCGTAGCCATAATGCTAACATCCAAACCTTTGGGGGCATTGTCAATAGCTGGGCTTTTGATCGAACTCTTATCATTCTTGGAAATAATTGACATTCTCAATTTAAGAAGGAATCTAATCAGTCCCATTATACTCGGACTTTTGGGATACCAACACTACTTTAGCACGGGTCACCAAGCAACCCTCCCGTCTATTCAATGGGATGCTGCATTCATCACTACAGAAACCATTGTTTTCCCCTTCACTCACGTAAGCTTAATATTGAATAACTTTGGCTCCTTCTTACTTATTTGTCTTGCCGTTCCCCTTATAACCTTATGGAGAATCCCTCCTACAAATAAACCGATTGCTGTGTTGTCGCAGGTGATAACTGTCACTACATCCTTATTAACATACCAAACACTTTTGAGTCTTTCTAGTTTCATTTTCACAGCCCATTTCAGGAGACACTTGATGGTATGGAAGATTTTTGCACCAAGGTTCTTATTGAATGGGACTCTCTTATTGTTGATTAATATTGTATTGATATTCGGTACCTTGTGGTTTGGTGCCTGGAAGGTATTAACGCAGGTGAATAGAATCTTTGGGAAGTAATAAAGTAGACAGATCAAGAACATGGACGATATCTTATTTATTTTCATACAAATATATGTAACTATAATTGCTGTCATTGGCTTGTTCCCTTGGAGAGGTTCCTAAACCTCAATACAGACGTTGACGTATCACCTCTTGTACTTTGCTTTTTTGGTGTCCTTTGTGCCAACTTGAGGTACCGTGATCTGGCGGTGCGTACCGCTATACGCGGATCCACTGTCGCGTCCGTATCGCTGCACATTGGTTTACAGAATTATTCAGCATGCTACGATATTACATAATAGCTTTGCTATTACTAGTATTGTGCCAATGCCAATCTAGATTCCACTCATCATTTACACCGGATCATGTGAGGTACCTAAAGAAGGAAACGAGGGGCCTTTTTGATCATGCATGGAATTCATATATGGAATATGGATTTCCTATGGACGAAGTTAAACCCATCACATGTAAACCCTATGGTCCCGATTTCAAGAATACGGATGATGTCATCAGAAACGATGTGCTAGGAAACGTAAGTCTGACACTTCTCGATAACTTGGACTCGCTAATCATTCTACAGAAATGGGATGATTTAGAAATGGCCTTGAATTTTTTACAGCATGAAAAGTCACACTATTTTGATAAAGATGTGATTATACAAGTGTTTGAGATGACTATTAGATCTTTGGGTGGCTTACTATCATCACATATGATTCTCAGGGATCTGTCCTTAAGCAAAGATCCCAGATTCAAACAGATTTCTGAACAGTATAATGGATTCCTATTGGATATGGCTTATGATTTGGGGAAGCGGTTGATTCCAGCCTTCAAAACGACAAACAGTATCCCTGTTCCAAGGATAAATTTGAGGAAAGGTGTCAAGGCCGTCCCATTCGCTCTTCAGCTTGAAACGTGTACGTCAGGTGCTACGACCCCTGTTCTAGAAATGACTTTACTTTCAAAGTTGACAGGCGACCCTCAATTTGAACACTATGCCCAGAGAACATTTTGGAAAATATGGAATTCCAGACTGAATTTGGACCTTTTACCAATGTCAATCTCGCCAGTAGAAAATGAGTGGAAAGATTCCATCACCGGGATAGGTGCTTCTATAGATTCATTTTATGAGTACTGTGTCAAAGGATCGATTCTTTTCGGCGATGAACACATGTGGGAGGTGTTTAAGACCTCCTACAAAGCACTCATGACACACCTGGTTAAGGGACTGAGTGATGAATTGACATCTTTGATATTTGCTAACGTGGCTAGTGAAGGAGGACTCGATGCAACGATCTGGATTGATCTGTTGAGTGCGTTTTGGCCCG
Organism: Yamadazyma akitaensis; assembly: GCA_030581475.1. Lineage (NCBI taxonomy): Eukaryota > Fungi > Ascomycota > Pichiomycetes > Serinales > Debaryomycetaceae > Yamadazyma > Yamadazyma akitaensis. The sequence continues at coordinate 825,646 of JAKTTN010000005.1, forward strand.
GTGTTCAAGTTTTAAGCGGCCAGTTGAAGGATGCTATAGGAACCCATATGGTGTTTCTCAAACTTTGGAATTACTTTGAGCTGATTCCAGAGAGATGGAATTGTCTTCTCCCAAACGACAAAATCAACAAGCAGGAAGACGTCATTGGCTTGGAATGGTATCCTTTGAGACCTGAATTCATAGAGTCGACTTATTATTTGTATAGAGCTACTCGTGATCCTATGTACCTACAAATTGGTGAGACTGTACTCAACTCTTTCAAAAACAGGTTCAAGACAAGATGTGGATTTCGTGGCATTCAAGATATAAGAACAGGCAGGTACCAAGATAGAATGGAGACTTTTGTTTTGAGCGAGACGTTGAAGTATTTATATCTTCTATTTGATGTGGATAACGAAACATTTCTTCATAGTAAAACAATGGATGGTAGGAATTGGATTTTCTCTACTGAGGGACACCCTCTCTGGTTCAACACAAAAATGGCTAAAAAACCAGAACCAGGTGTACAAGTTGAGTTTGCAGAAAAAAGGAACAGGCCCCGGAGGAAGGGATTCTTTAATGGAATGTTCAAACATACCAATAATTTGAATGACTCTACGGTTAAAGACGTTGTACCCAAACATCTTCCTGATGATCGTCATGTTGATCCATTTCAGTATAAATTCGATAAATGTGAGCTTAGTCCATTTGTAAAGAAACATACCGATTTTATGAAGTCTGGCTACTACGAATTGAATCTCTTCGCTATAGATCACGAGTTCCGTGACTATCTTTATAAACCACCATACATGGAGGGGGGTCACATTGAGTTACAGGACGAATTCTTTGATAAGTTTACGCTCTTTGACGCTGAACTTACTTGCCCACTTCCACCAAACACTGAAAAACTCGAAGTATTCATAGGCGAGAAGAGTGATATAAGGAATCAGGAGGTTTTCTTGGTGAAGGATCTGGGTGATATTTTCATTCCGGAGTTCACCAACCTTCGTCTCTCTCTTGAATTTCTATATCCAGGTAAGGTTGACTCCAAACATAGTTTTATAACACATGAGGATATCAGTGGAATGAATGCAGGCATCGACAAAGACGTGTCGGTTGTGTATGATACCGTGATTCGAATCAATAGAGTCAACGGTATTTTTGTTAAGAATGCCACAATATTGGTGTCAAAGTTTGAAGTAGATTTCGAAGAAGACGACGATGCGAAAGAGGGAGGAGAAGAACAAGGGGCGAAGGGAAACAAGGAAGAAGAAGAAAAGGAGGAAAAGGGAATAAACATTGTTAATTCTCGACTTTTAATCAATGGGTTATTGGTAGAGAATGTCCGTTTTGTGTAATGTAGTAATAGATAAGGGCCGTGCATTTCAACCGAGAAGTTGTACCAAAATGTAAACAAGAATAAGCTCCGCATCCGTAGTGATAAGTCAACCCTAATGTGGCTAGTTATTCGAAACTGATATTTGATCTGGGTCTAACAATAATGTGAAATTCACTTTTGCAGCCAGTTTGTGCAGTACATTTTTTCACAGTAATTTTTTTTAAAAGCTAATATTCAAAGACTAATTTTCTAAGACTATTTTTTATACAGGGAATAATTTTCCATGTTCTTAACGTACACCGTTAAATTCATGTTTCTGAAGAACAAGAATTACGCCTTCGTTTTACCTACGCTATTTACAAGACTCATTTGTATACTTTTGTAGTTGGATCACCTTTGACTCACCCGGCCCTGTACCGGCCCTTACAGCGAGAAAAAAAAAAAATACTTAAAACCCTTGAATAACCGAATTTACTACTCTCTCCGCGAATTGACTCATAAAATTTTTCATTATAAATGATTAGAGGATTCTTTAGATCTAGTATCCCTAGAATAAATTCAAACTTCTACCGTACTATGACTTTAGACGCCAGCAAATTGGTTATAAATAAGACCACCACCCCAAAGGAAAAAATACCAAACGATCAATTAGTGTTCGGAAAAACCTTTACCGATCATATCTTGGAAATCGAATGGACTAAGGAAAATGGCTGGGGAACCCCAACTATTAACCCATACCACAAGTTGGAATTAGACCCAAGTGCTGTTGTTTTGCATTATGCCTTCACTTTATTCGAAGGTTTAAAGGCTTACAAAGACAAGGAAGGAAATGCCAGATTATTCAGAATTGATAAGAACATGCAAAGAATGAACAAATCTGCTGCCAGAATTGATTTACCATCTTTTGATGAAGAACAAATGGCCAAATTGGTTGCCAAGTTTGTGGATTTAGAAAAAGATTTCATACCAGAAGGTAGCGGCTACTCTTTATACTTGAGACCAACCATGATCGGTACCACTGCTTCTTTGGGTGTTTCCACCCCAGACAGAGCCTTGATTTTCCTCATTGCTTCTCCAGTCGGCCCATACTACAAGACTGGATTTAAGCCAGTTTCCTTGGAAGCTACTGAAGACGCCGTAAGAGCTTGGCCTGGTGGAAGTGGTAACAGAAAGTTAGGTGCTAACTACGCTCCATGTATCAAGACTCAAAGAGAAGCTGCAGAAAGGGGCCACCAACAGAATTTATGGTTGTTCGGTAAAGAAGGTTACGTTACTGAAGTTGGTACCATGAATGTTTTCTTTGTATTTGAAAATGAAGATGGTAAGAAGGAATTGGTAACTGCTCCTTTGGACGGTACTATCTTGGAAGGTGTCACCAGAGACTCTGTTTTGGAATTGTGTAAAGAAAGATTGGACAAGAACGAATGGGTTGTTAACGAACGTCCATTCACTATTTACGAAGTTAAAGAAGCTGCTGCCAAGGGTAAATTAGTCGAAGCTTTCGGATCCGGTACTGCTGCTTTGGTATCACCAATCTCTAACATCGAATTTAGGGGTGAAAGCATTCCTATTCCTGTTAGCTTAGGAGCTTCTGGTGAATTAACCAAACAAGTATTGCAATGGATTGAAGAAATTCAATACGGTGAAGTTCAATTCAGAAACTGGTCTACCAAGGCTTGAATCAACAATAAATGAAATTACGGGATACTGTAGAGTGCTAGAATGTAGAGTGAAAAAAAGCTATTTTAAAGACTTTTGGTGATTTTTATCGCAAGATTACGTAGAGATTTTCTTTGCTCATCTATTCATTAACGTAACCTTATAACCTCTCTATATCTGGAAGTTTCTTTATTTCATTAGAAATGTAATCCTTCTCATCTATCAAAGTTTGATCCTTAAAACTTGATAAATCAAACTTGTCCAAAAATTCAATAAAATTCCCCTTATTTTTTATCAATATGTCTAAAATTTTTTGACTTTTTTTAGGTTTTGCAACAAAAAATTTAAAGATATGAAATCCTTCTAGTTGAAGATTTTTCAGCTTATCACTCAATAATAGCATCATGACCTTAAGATTTATTGTATCGTCAAAGTACTTATTAAGAAAGTATTGATTTGATCTCGTTAACACCAACTCGTTAAGTAACCGTACGCTTTGTCGTTTACTTACATAATTTTTCAGTTGAATTAAGTGGTTCATACTTTTATTGAATGCTTCATAATTTGCTGCCAAGAATTCAGAGACAAGTTTTTTATGGACCGTTAATAAGTCATGAAGTGTGGTAAATGAGTCTGTAGCTATTTCGAAGATTTCATTTTGTACGTAATTGAAAAAGTTCCAAAAAATTTTATTGTTAAGAATGAATTCATTTATCACTTCGAACTTGATGCAATCACGAATAATCGATCCACAGATGAGTCCAATTTCTGGTCTTTCCTGGCCCTTAACTAGTAATATCAAGATTTCTGGCTTGTTATTAATTAAATATTCAACTGTAGGTGATTGATTACCGATTTTTCTTCGTAATAGATTGGAAAAAAGTACAGAAACATCTTTTCTACTATCAAACGAAAGCTTCAGAAGGTGGATGATCAAGTAATATAAGCAGTCTGACAGGTAAATTTCTTGAGCCAAGAGGGAGATTTGGTCTGGTTGAGGTTCATTTTCATCATCACCGTTTAAAATAACTTTAACTTGTTTCAAGTATCGACCACATTCGTCTTGGTATTTTTTATGGTTGTCTGAAGATAAGTCGATCTTGACGATCTGTTCGTTCAAGTTACGGATGAGTTCCTGAGGGGTTCTCGGGTTTCTTTTAAAAAGGAACGACATGGTTGATTTGATTTGTGAAATTTCATTCGCACCAAGACGAGATTGTGGTAGTAGGGACGGCTACACGATAAATGTGGCGAGGAATAGAGAATCAATTGAAGGGCACGGAAGAGAGTAGCAAGAGTGTCGGTTACTGTGGTCTATGGGTGTGGGCATTTTATGCTCCTTTCCTTACCAGTTCGATAGTAAAAAAACACTCTTTATAAGAAGAGAGTTTATTTTTTGAAATAAACATCCTGTATATGGTGCACCGTTTTACTAGTCTGAATTTCTGTTTCACCTCATTCTACAACTATCAAGAGCTTACCCTTAGTTTCTTATATATGGAGTCTCCAGGTATTCGTGTATGGGAGAAGGTAAATGTTAACCGAAGCAGCAGGCCTGTTCTAGCCGATGGGGAAGAGATTGTGTTCATAGGGGATAACGTTGGGCTTTACCAAGGTCGAGTGAAGATCACCAACCGTCAATCAGGCCGGGTCTATTTGACCAATAAACGGGTGATTTATGTCGATAATAGGTCAGAATCGCTTTCCGTAGCCATCCAGGTGGAAAAAATCTATCTCACGGCATTGATCGATAGATTCTTGAGATCTTCACCAAAGGTGAAATTGTATGTAAAAGTTGAGGATTCTGTGGAAGCTGACAATTCTCAAAGAGGTACTGCCAAACCTATAGACTGGGTGTGTAAGATCTGTTCTTTTAACAATCACTTAGATGCCCACTTCGACCCCAATAATCTCCCCAAATGCATAACTTGTGGGGTGGCTCCTACAAAAAAATATATTGAGTCTTTACTAGAACAAACAGCAGACGAGATAACGGTGGATCGTGACGATCAATGTGCCAAGTGCACGTTTATCAACCACGTATCTTTGAGGTTCTGTGAAATGTGTGGGAGTGAATTAAAATCAAGTATACCACCAGAACTACGGGCTAAGCTTGAAGTGAAAAACCCTAATACGCTAGACATAGAATTAGAAGGCGAAGAACTGTATTCTGGCGATACCAAATATGTGAAGATAAGTTTCCGATCAAACGGATATGAGACGTTTAACGAAAAGCTCCTAGAGATTCTTGAGGAACGAAGATGGGACGAACTTCAAAAAAGAGGTGATGTTAACAAGGGAGCGGTAAAACTTGAAGACAGTAAACCAGTATCTACAGTGAAACAGAGCGGCATCTCTAAGCTCCAATCGTTGAGTGAACAGACCAGAAAGGAGAATGAGATGACATTGTCCAGTTCGTTGGAAGACTTGGAACAATTGATGTATAAAGCACAGGATTTGATCAAAATGTCCTCGTCTTTCAACACTTTGGTTAGCCCTGTGAAATACGATTACAAGTTGAGTGTCTTGAACATTAATACCGTTGATGAGAGAGCAAGACACATAAGTGAGTACTTGACCAACTACAAGCTCACCCAGAGATCGTCTATGATCACACTCCAGGACCTCTTTGCTGAGTACAACCGGTACTTGATCTTAACGCAAGGGTTTGGCAGTGAGCTTGTTAAGTCCGGAGATTTTAACAAAGCGGTAGAACAATTCGAAAAACTAAACTTACCCATTGTTCAACGGGAATACGAAACCGGCTTACGCATTTTACGTTCCAAATTCAACGACAATTATTCACAAATCATTGTGGATTACCTCAAAGACCAAGAGATCAAATACTTATTTAACAAGTATAAACAAGAATTCTACAATGAGTATGATCTGACCTTGGATCAGGACAACTATTTTACTTCTGGATACCAATATTTCAAGGGGAACACTATCAGCGAGATCAGTGACCACTTCAACTGGTCCAACGAGATCACAATAGAGGAGCTAAACAAGTTGGTCAACGAAGGTCTAATTCTCATAGACAAAACAATTAGAGGAGCATTTTATTTTACCAATAAAATCACCAACTATGATTTTGCAGAGGAGGAACAGAGGGACATCCAGCTTTGTAGAAAATTCAAGGTGCAGTTGGTGGAAGAACAGAAGAAACTAGAGGACCAAAATATAAATACCATGGACCAAATAACTGCTGAAACTAACGAAATTGAAATACAAGCAGCAGATATCACAGGCAGTTTATCTGAATTATTGGGGTTGAAATTATAGACTTTGTTGTAAAATTCCCAATATTTTTTTTAATAGGCCAGCCTTGTTATCTTCGTATCTTTAATACACGATTAATGAATGGGATAGCCTATTCTCATAATCTAGCCGTGTTTAGGTATCATAGATTCGCAGCCAATTAAAGACGCGCTGTGCGTGCACCAGAAGAATATCAACGTCTTATCTAAACGCACCTTCCCTTTTAGGACTGCTATCAAAGTATTAGAGATAAGGAATCACTGCAATTTGCTAGCCCAATTTAAACTACCATTAATATGTAGGAGGTAATATTCGGCCCTTTTTCGGCCCTGTCATATGTGCGAGGGTTTAACACGTAAAACTGTAAGATCTAAGATGATCCTGTGTAATGTCTACTGATAAGGCTCTAGCAACATCCTATATAATACGTACAATAAATCCAGTAATTGCAACAAAAAACAAAAACATGAGTGGTTCTGATAAATATATTCCTCTCAACCAAGGAGCAGGTTACGGTGTAGTCCTTGGTCTAGGGCTTTTCTTCGCTGCTGGTATGATGTTAATTACTTACGTGTTAAAGAGATATAATCGTGAAGTAATGACAGCTGAGGAATTTTCCACGGCTGGTAGATCTGTTAAAAAATTCTTGATTAGTGCTTGTGTGGTGAGTTCATGGACTTGGAGTGCTACTTTATTAACCTCCACTACTCAAACCTATAAAAATGGGGTAAGTGGTGCATTTTACTATGCATCTGGTGCATGTTGTCAAATTATTTTATTTAGCTGTTTGGCTATAAAGGCTAAAGAAAGGGCTCCAGGTGCTCACACTTACCTTGAAATTGTCAAAGCCAGGTACGGTAAAACTACTCATTTGGTATTTTGTACCTGGGGTATTATAACTAACATCTTGGTCACTGCCATGTTATTGGCCGGTGGTTCAGGTGTAGTTAGTGATTTGACCGGTATGAATGTGGTGGCTGCTTGTTTATTGATCCCATTGGGGGTTGTGATTTATACTCTTTTCGGTGGTTTAAAGGCCACTTTTATCACTGATTACGTCCATGGTGCAGCAGTGGTTATTATTGCAATGATCTTTGCTTTTGTGGTCTGGTCAACTGATTCAGTATTGGGTTCTCCAGGTAAAGTTTGGGAGTTGGTTATGCAAGTAGGAATCGACAAACCAAAGGAAGGTAACGCAGGAGGAAGCTATTTGACCATGCATTCCAAATCCGGAGGTATTTTCTTTGTGGTTAACCTTGTGGGTAACTTTGGTACTGTTTTCTTAGACAACGGTTATTTCAACAAAGCTTTTGCTGCTAACCCATCCGCTGCTATGCCAGGTTATGTCATGGGAGGTTTGGCCTGGTTTGCCATTCCTTTCTTCCTTGCCACAACAATGGGGATGACTGCTTTGTCTTTAGAAAATTCTCCAAGTTGGCCAACATATCCAAGAGCTTTAAGTACTTACGAAATCAATGCTGGTTTAGTGCTTCCGAATGCTGCTGTTGCTGTCTTGGGTAAAGGTGGTGCAGTTGCTGCTTTATTCTTGTCGTTCACTGCTGTCACCTCAGCCATGTCTTCTGAATTAATTGCTGTTTCTTCCATTGTTACTTTTGATTTCTACAGGGCTTACTTCAACCCCAATGCTAGTGGTAAGAAATTGATGATGGTTTCTCATATTTCTGTCGTTATCTTTGCTTACACCATGGCAGGATTTGCTATTGGGTTGTACTATGCCGGGGTTTCCATGGGATACTTATACGAAATGATGGGGGTTATTATAGGTGGTGCCGTGTTACCTTCTGCAATGACTTTATTCAGTAAAAAACAAAACTGGCAAGCAGCTGCTTTTACGCCTCCTATCGCTACTGCATGCGCCATTATTGCTTGGTTGGTTTGTACCAAGGCCAAGTTTGGATCTGTTGACGTTGACACTACTTTTGAAGATGATGCTATGCTAACCGGTAATGTTGTTGCCTTATTGATGCCTCTTATTACCATTCCTATTTTGACGCTTATTTTCAAGCCTCAAAATTTCAACTGGGACATCTTGAAGGGTATCAGTAGAGTGGACGAGGAAGAAGAATTGATGGAAGCAGAGACAGGAATGGTCGCCGTTGGTGACTTGGAAAAGAATGAAGATGAAGGAAAAATGGGACCAATAACGTCCCAGATTTCACAAGTTGCAAGTGAGTTGGCAGAAATCAATAAAGATAAATATGCCGAGGAGAGTGCTCAACTAGCCAAGTCCTTTAAAATTGTCTGTTGTCTCTGTGTGTTTTTGACCTTGAGTTTCATCATTATTTGGCCAATGCCAATGTATGGTTCTTCTTACATATTTAGTAAGAAATTTTTCACTGGTTGGATTGTTGTTGGATTTATCTGGATATTCTTTACTGCTGCTGTAACAATAATAGGGCCTTTGTACGAAAGTCATGAGTCAATTTTCAATACCTTTAGAGGTATATACTGGGATTTAACTGGACAGGGACACAAGGTTAAGCAATGGCAAAACGCTCATATGGAGAAGTTACATAGTGTACAGTCGCAAGTACAGGCTCATTTGACTAGTAATATGAGCAAACAAGTTGTAGAAGGAAGAACCATTGATGGTTACTTGAGTAACGTCATCCTGGAAGATGACAAGAAAAGTTAGTGCTTAATTTATAGAGTGAATGTAAAATACGGACCGATTATTGATGCTTCCAATGCGTTGTACAATAACTCTTTTAGAGCTTTCAATTTAATGTTAGATTCGCTTGTAATTTTTTTAATAAACTAAAATCAAACTAATTAATTTTGGTAGAAGATTAAACCTCTATAAGAAGCTCGAAGGGATTTTTGATCAATGGGGCTGTCTGCTTTTGTTTGAACCACCTATCGAACTTTGCGGTTCTTTCTGCAATTCTTCTTGTGGCTTTACCGTTTTTAATAGCTGCTCTCCGACAGTTTTCTAACTTATTACCCAAATACTCCTTCAATTGGCCAGGTAGAAGACTTCTGTAAAGACTCCTGCTGAAATAGTCTCTCAAAGCGTCAGCAAATGTACATCCATCAGGAATTGTGATGAATATCTGATAAAGATCCTTTGAATATAAATTTAATTCGTAAGAGCTGCACTCAATGATAAAATTTCTAGGTCCAAGCATTGGTTTATAAGCAACACATTGAGAAGATTGTTCAATCATGCAAGATGGTAAGTCACATCCCATGATTTTGTTACTCAATCGAGAAACTTCATTCCTACACTTTTTGGCTGACCTTCTTCCCTTGTGTTCTCTTGTCTTTCTTTCTTTCTTGGAGGTTTTGTATTTTTTGGCAAACTTACTTAATTTACTCTTTTTGTATTTTGGGGTTGACTTCTGGGTCTTTTTGAACTTTGTAGTCTCTGTTATCTTCTCTGAGTCTTGTGAAGGTTTAGGAGATTTTGTGTTTAAGGTGATTGAAGGAGAAGATGTGATTCCGGGAGCTTCAGTGATTCCGGGAGATTCTGTGATGCCAGGATCATGGCTATCAAGTAACTCTTCAGGATATTCTTCAAAGAAAACTCCACTAAAATCTTCGAATAGACCCTCTGAGTAGTAAGCAGGGGTGGCATCAAGAAAAGCCTCGATCCTTCCATTTACGACTTCCACTACTTCTTCCTCCTGCTGAACTTTACCGAAGTCTTCAGTGGACAGTGCCGGAGTGATTTGGGAAGTAAAAGGACTGTCAAAAATACTTTCAACAGTGCTAGTGAAAGTGGAGCTGGTCGAGAAACTGATAGCTTGGACTGGGAAGTTTGTAAAGTCGATTGGAGTTGGAGATCTGGAGACTGGAGTTGGCATCATAATATTATCAACCGGAGAAGTAGCTGGAGTGGTGAGCGGAGTAAAGTCAACTAGACTTTGCACTCTGGAGATTGGACTTGGCATATTTCTTGTCGCTGGAGAAAGTGGTTCGAACTCAGCTGAAGTGGGAGTAAAGCCAACTGGGATCAACATAATATCAACAGGGGTTTGAACTCTTGTGATTGGAGTTGGTTGAGCAAAAGACTGAGTGGGTCCAAAAATATCATCATGGTAACTGTCCATTGAGCTGGCTGAGCACACCGTGTACACGTTTTCTTCAGGAAAGCCGATGTCTTCGTTAGAAGAGGCCAGGAAAGGGGGTTCAGTAGTTGGAAGTGAGCCAATCATTTCAGACTCATCACCCGAAGTTTCATTACCTAGAGGAGTACCACTAGAAACAGTATTGAAAGCTTTTTCGACGTAGTCAGTAACAACATCATCAATGTGGCGAAAGTCAATGGAGCTGACCGTTCCCAAAAAGCTTTCCTTCATAATATTGAACATCTTGATAGCCTGATTTTGTTGGCCTTTTGATATCAAAGGAAAAAATTGACCAGATTGATCACTGATAGTGGTGGTAGCTTGATAGAAGCTAGAAGAAGCTGTATTAACAATCTCGTTGAAGAAAGTCATTGTAGTTTGGAGGTTTGGGGTTAGTGGAGAAGAAAAAAACCCAGGGGATTTTGTCCCCATTTTATACTTTTTGAATCCAGCATATCCAATTTTAAATCCAGACCTCGTCATGCTTTTATCAGCATATAAATTCAAGTTGTGTTAGAAGCATACACTTTTTGCAGCATATAATATCAGCAGCATATAATTTTTGCAGCATATAATTTTTGCAGCATATAATTTTTGTAGCATATATTTTTTGCAGCATATATTTTTTTGCACCCAAAAATACAAAAAGAACTGAAACTTTAGTGATTTTCAGACGTACTGGAACACAGTTGAAATGGTAAATAGGAAGAGGAAATGGAGATCTTGCGTTTCCGTACCTTTAATATGATGCGTTTCATTTTTCTCTGGTTTCTCCATGTTGATCTTGGGCTGCAAGGATTAACTATGAGGTTTTGCATTTTTCAGTCCAACTTTATGATTTATATGTAGGAAGAAAAACCCAAGACAGGGTGTCACACTTGATGTGAATGGAACCTTCAATGTTGGCATATACTGGAACTATTTCACATCATCACTTGGCACCTATTGGAATAAAGTAGTTTCAGGAGAAAACTAGACTTTTCTCAATGTCGTAACGGTTTTCAATGTCGCAGGGTCCGATTGAAATTTTAGCATAACTAAAATCCTATATTGTGCCCTAATACAGTAATACTCAGATATATAAGCCCAGTTATTCATTCCCTTTTACAATGTTGCGTGTTTAGGCTAAACAAGTATATAAGGAGCTGGATTCCCCCTGTTTTTCAACTCTTTCAGTTTTTTCTTGTTATACGACATTTCGAAAACTACCAATGTCTTCAATACTTAAATTTTTTACCACCTGCTTCAGCTGCTTTGTTGGCGAGACCTCTATCTCCGACGAAGAGGAAGCCTTCTTAAGCTCAAAGACTTCCAGTTCGACTGCTTCAAGCACTGGATGCACATTCCACCAAATCAGTTACCCAGTAACTACTCCAGTTTATACTGAAAAGACGCTAGCAAGTCTTCCAGTATTTGAAAACTCATCTGACTCAAAACCAATTGCAAGTTGTTCTGCTGTCTCTTCTGCAACTTTAATCGGTCAATCAGCAAAAGTTTGCACCCATTTTAATCAGACTGAATATGTTTCTGTAAGCCCAGTTGATTTGATTGATATATCTTCTTCATGGGAAGATGAAATCTCTTCGATCCTGAGTGCAGAAATAACGGAGAATTCCTTTGGGTCTTGTTCCACTTCTTGCCTGTCTTTTGAAGACTTTAAATGTCTGAAACCAAAGGATGAAGGCCATGAGTTTCAAGTCCAGCAAAATAAGCACATCGAGATCGAAACAGCCGTTGAAGATTCAATCTTTAAAGGTTTCAATCAAGAGCAGTTGGGATTGGATCCTCAAGTTTCAGTCCCGCTCCCCTTAAAATTATCCATTGTCGATAACACTAGGAAAGTGGGATGCAAGTTGCTATTAGACTACAGATTCGCCCATATTGAAAAATGGAGACAAGACTTGAGAAGAAACGCCGCAACTTCTAAAAGATCAAGAAGAAAGAGAGATAAAGCAATCAAGAAAAGAGAGAGCGATAAGCAGCTCTCTCTCTCCAGCAAGTGTGTTGATGAAATCAAAACCAGAAAAGTTATCTTAGAAGAAGCCGTTGATGAATGGTTCGAAGACAAAGAAGGGGACGAAAATATGGACGTATGGCTGGTCAGGAAGCCATTCTCTATTACTATATTCGACCTCGCTAGAGTTGACAGGAACAGCCAGTTTGGGTGTCGTCTTCCCCATGACACCTCCTTCTCTCACATCGAGAAATGGAGACAAGACTTGAGAAGAAGCTTGAATACATCGAAAAAGACTAGAAAAAAGAGAGATAGAATAATCAAGAATAAAAGCGGATGAATATATAGGGTATATAGGCAAGTGAAAATCTAAAAAATTTCTAAAGAGTCGAGCTGTAACCGACAAACCATGGAATCGAAACGTTTGCGATTAGAAAAAAGCTTCACAGCATTGGCAGCTTGGAAGCCAGCGTAGCATATAACGTATGCTGAAAATGTTCATTCTCAACGCATAAATCATAGCTAACGAAGAAGAAAATCAAGCTCATACGGAAAACTAGGCACACTGCAAGCGAAACCAATGAACAGTTTTCTTGGGAGTATAAAATAGAATGGCTGCAAAAAGCTTGCAGCAACGGGCTTGATGTCTGCCTGCACATGATCCGTTGAAAATAGTAAATGTACTACTCCCACAGGGATTGTGCGACGGGGATCATAGCACTCCCCAGTTGAGCCCACTGATACACCACATCACACCCTGCACAGTCGTAGTCACATAGACAATCCAAGGGAATATCAACTACTGCATGTACAGACTGTTTTAGCTAACTATCTCTTATCGTTAACCAGGACACTACTCATCTCACAACTCGAAGGGCTACGATCCTGATGTGACAGGGGTGGGAAAAAAAGCTCGCAAACCTGGAGTACCGGGACATTAATTATCTTGAGCCAATGAGAGTGCGCATAAAAACCTTGTGCCAGCAGAAGATTCAGGTTTTTGGCGGTACCAGAGGTAGGGCGCGCGGTGTGGTCCAGCAGGGCAATGTAGCGCGAGCTGCTGCTGGAGCAAGGAAACCTACGCTGTATAAGATTTCTATGCGGCACGCCGCAAAATCATTTATCTCTTATCGCGAGTTCCTTAGTGAACGAAATGGAGTTTTTAACCGTTTGAACAATAACTAAAACTTGATCTTGTTCCGGGCCGGTATACTAACAAGCTTTTCCCATTTTTTGGGTAACCGATACCGGCGGGTACCGGGGGGGACCATGATCTAGAGGGCCAAACGGTATGTGGTGTAGGCACTAGAATGGTTGACATCACCCGAAGGCGATGGGGCATGTACGGTGGCCCGCTCCATCGCCGCAATTCACCGCGATCAGCTTTCTCAATTTGACACCCCCACTGATAAGGTTTTGTCTCGGGTTTCCCCATAGATTATTATATAATATTTATATATATTAGATGAAATTCCACGAAATTAAATAATCATCAAATCAAATAATGTCTTACGTTGGCTGGAGTGTTCAAGATTGGATCAAATTCCACTGTGATTCAACCCCTTCTGAATCTTTCGACCAGCTCGTTGATTTACTTGAATCTCAAAGTCAAACTGATCCTGCATGGATCTCTTTGGCGTCAAAAGAATACTTGCAACATCAATGGGATTTCTTGCAAAGTAATAGTAATAAGACTGATCTCCCGCTTTACGGGGTTCCAGTTGCCATCAAGGACAACATTGACGTTAAACATATGGAGACCACTGCCGCTTGTCCAAGCTTTTCATACACTCCCGAAAAAGATGCTACTACGGTTAAATTATTGAGAGACAATGGTGCTATTATCATTGGGAAAACTAACCTAGATCAATTTGCGACCGGCTTGGTGGGGACCAGAAGCCCATACGGAGTTACTCCAAACACTTTCAACCCCAAATACGTGAGTGGTGGATCATCTGCTGGAAGTGCTTCAGTAGTTGCAAGAGGAATTGTACCTATTGCAATGGGAACTGACACTGCTGGATCCGGTAGAGTTCCTGCTGCTTTGAACAATTTAATTGGCTTGAAACCCACCAAGGGTATCTTTTCTTGCAGTGGAGTTGTGCCTGCTTGTAAGTCCTTAGATTGCCCTTCGATATTTGCATTAAACTTACAAGATGCCCAGGTATGTTTGGATATTTTGGCTAAGGAAGATGGTGTTAACGACGAATTCTCTAGAGCTATGCCAGCCAATCCATTGAGAGCTTTTTTCAAACCAAAGGTTGGTATTCCATCCAATTTGTTATGGTATGGCGAAGAAGAGAACCCAAAAGTCTTCAAATCTGCTGTAAAAGTTTTCGAAGATTTGAAGTTGGACTTGGGATCCGTGGACATTGAACCTTTCGTTGCCTTGGCTAAATTGTTGTACGAAGGTCCATGGGTTACTGAAAGATATGTGGCCACTCTGGATTTCTTGAAGACAAACCCACCAGAAAAGGATTTAGACCCAACCGTCAAAAAGATCATCATGGGTGGTGAAAATCAAACAGCAGTCGACTGTTTCAAATCGGACTATAAAAGACAAGAATTGTTACAAAAAATCAACAAAATCATGGACGCAAACGATGCGATTGTGTTACCAACGTGTCCTTTGAATCCTACCATTGAAGAAGTTCAAAACGAGCCTGTTAAAATCAACTCCTTCCAAGGTACCTATACCAACTTTGTCAACTTGGCTGATTTATCTGCATTGGCTATCCCTGCTGGTTTCAGAGCCGATGGCTTACCATTTGGTATTACCTTATTATCAAAGAAGTTTAACGACTATGCCTTGCTTGACTTGGCCAATAAATTTTTGAAGGCCAATTCCAAAACAAGATATGTTGGTTGTTTGAAAGATAGATTTGTTGGTACTGAAGACGAATTACATCCCAATGTTCCTAAGCCCAATCCAGCTACTTCGGTCCAATTAGCAGTGGTGGGTGCTCACTTAAAAGGGTTCGAATTACACTGGCAGTTGCAAAAAGTCAATGCTACTTTTGTCAAAGAAATCTTGACTTCGAAGAACTACAAACTATATTGTTTACCAAAAACTGGTCCAATCATGAAACCTGGTTTGAAGAGAGTTAACCCAGAAGAAACTGGAGCTGCCCAAATCATTGTTGAAGTTTACTCCGTTCCAATCGAAACTTTTGGTGACTTTATCAGTATGGTTCCTCAGCCATTGGGTATTGGATCTGTCGAATTGCAGGATGGTTCATTTGTTAAATCATTTATCTGCGAGGAATCTGGTTACAATGCCCCTGGAACAGTTGAAATTACTCATCACGGTGGCTGGGCCAATTACATTGAGTCTACTAAACTGAGCGTCAAGAAACCTTTCAACTCTGTTTTGGTCGCCAATAGAGGTGAAATAGCTGTAAGAATCATCAAAACTTTGAAAAAATTGGGTATCAAATCAGTCGCTGTGTATTCTGATGTGGACAAATACGCCAAACATGTCTTGGATGCCGATGTTGCTATCCCATTACACGGTAAAGCTGCCAGTGAAACATATATCTCGATCGATAAGATCATCAAAGCAGCCAAGGATTCTGGTGCAGAAGCCATCATTCCTGGTTATGGTTTCTTATCCGAAAATGCTGACTTCTCTGACAGATGCGGTAAAGAAGGAATTGTTTTCGTGGGTCCTTCTGGTGACGCTATTAGAAAATTGGGTTTAAAGCATAGTGCTAGAGAAATTGCTAGAGTAGCTCACGTTCCATTAGTCCCAGGTTCTGATTTGATCAAGTCTTCTCAAGAAGCAAGAGAAGTTGCAAACAAGTTAGAGTACCCGGTCATGGTAAAGTCCACTGCTGGTGGTGGTGGTATCGGTTTGCAGAAGTGTGACTCTGAAGATGAAATCGAAAGAATCTTTGAAACCGTTCAACATCAAGGTAAATCCTATTTCGGTGATGATGGTGTCTTTTTGGAAAGATTTGTCGAAAACGCCAGACACGTGGAAATTCAAATCTTGGGTGATGGTTACGGAAAAGCTATTGCTTTGGGCGAAAGAGATTGCTCCTTACAAAGAAGAAACCAGAAGGTCATTGAAGAAACCCCAGCTCCAAACTTACCCGAAGGAACCAGGCAACAAATGAGAAAAGCTGGTGAATCCTTGGCTTCCGTGTTGAAATACAAATGTGCTGGTACTGTTGAGTTCATCTATGATGAAAAGAGAGACGAATTCTACTTTTTGGAAGTCAATGCTAGATTACAAGTTGAACATCCAATTACCGAAATGGTTACTGGTTTTGATTTGGTCGAATGGATGTTGTTGATTGCGGCTGACATGGCTCCTGATTTGGACAAACAAGAAGTTACTGTCACTGGTGCCTCCATGGAAGCTAGATTGTATGCTGAAAACCCCGTTAAGGATTTCATGCCATCTCCAGGTCAACTTACCGAAGTAAAGTTACCGGAGTGGGCCAGAATCGATGGTTGGGTTGAGAAAGGTACTGTAGTTTCTGCCGAATACGATCCGACTTTGGCTAAGATCATTGTGCATGGTAAGGATAGAAATGAAGCTCTTCTCAAGTTGAGACAAGCATTGAACGAGACTTTAGTTTACGGATGCATCACCAATGTTGACTACTTAAGATCCATTGCCAACTCTAAAATGTTTGAGAATTGTAAGATGCATACCAAGATTTTGGATTCATACCAGTATAATCCCACTGCTTTTGAAATCATCCACCCTGGGGCTTACACTACAGTCCAGGATTATCCGGGTAGAAAAGGATATTGGCACATTGGTGTTCCACCTTCTGGGTGTATGGATGAATACTCTTTTAGAATAGGTAATAGGATTGTGGGTAACCACAAGGCTGCTCCTGGTATTGAAGTCACGTTGAACGGTCCAAAGATCTTGTTCCACCATGACACTGTTATTGCGGTTACCGGTGGTGAGGTTGATGTGCAAGTCAACACTGAAAAAGTCAGTCAATGGGAGCCAATCAGTATTAAAGCTGGCGACAAGTTAAGTATTGGCAAACTCACTAGTGGTTGCAGAGCTTATTTGACTATCAGAGGTGGTATTGATGTCACTGAATATTTGGGATCAAGGTCCACTTTTGCCTTGGGTAATTTGGGTGGCTACAACGGTAGAGTTTTGAAGTTCGGTGATGTCTTGTTCTTGGGGCAGCCTGAGTTACCAAGCTGTACATTACCTTCTCCAATTTCTCAACCTACCAAGATTCCTAAAAGTTTGATTCCAAGCTACGACTTCAATGCTAAGAAATCCTGGAACGTTGGGGTTACTTGTGGTCCTCATGGATCTCCAGATTTTTTCAAGAAAGAGTCGGTTGTTGAGTTTTTCAAATCAGAGTGGAAAATTCATTACAATTCCAACAGATTTGGTGTAAGATTGATAGGCCCAAAGCCTTCGTGGGCAAGATCGGATGGTGGTGATGCTGGCTTACATCCTTCTAACGCCCATGATTATGTCTACTCTTTGGGTGCTATCAACTTCACTGGTGACGAGCCAGTTATCTTGACTTGTGATGGCCCATCCTTGGGTGGTTTCGTTTGTGAAGCCGTTGTTGCTGAAGCTGAAATGTGGAAGATCGGTCAAGTTAAACCAGGGGACATGATCAAGTTTGTTCCATTATCTTGGGGAGATGCTAAAGCGTTGAAAGCCCACCAAGATACTCTCGTCGAAACTTTAGAAGGTGAGTTACCAGAGAGCAAACTCATTTCGAAGGCATTGGCTGAACCGGAAAACCCCGTCTTGTACACTTTCAAGCCTACCAGTAATGCACCAACTGTGACTTACAGACAAGCTGGTGACAGATACGTTTTGGTTGAGTATGGTGATAATGTCTTGGACTTGAACTTGAGTTACAGAATTCATAAATTGATTCAGATTGTGACTGAGAATAAAACCCCTGGAATTGTTGAAATGTCCCAAGGTGTTAGATCTGTCTTGATCGAATTTAATGATATTTCTCAACAAGACTTGTTAAAGACTTTAGTTTCTATTGAGAAGGAAATCATTTTCGTCAATAAATGGAAAGTCAAGTCTAGAGTCGTAAAATTGCCAATGGCTTTTGAGGATTCCAAGACATTGGATGCTGTCAAGAGATACAGTGAAACGATCAGAAGTGAAGCACCTTGGTTACCAAACAACGTTGATTTCATTGCTTCTGTTAATGGAGTTGACAGAAAAGACATCAAAGATATGATGTACACTGCCAGATTTTTGGTGCTAGGTTTGGGTGATGTGTTCTTGGGAGCTCCATGTGCTGTTCCATTGGATCCAAGACACAGATATTTGGGTACCAAATATAACCCTTCCAGAACTTATACACCAAATGGTACTGTTGGTATTGGTGGTAACTACATGTGTATCTACACCATGGAATCTCCTGGTGGTTACCAGTTGGTCGGTAGGACCGTTCCAATCTGGGATAAGCTAACTTTGGGTACTCACTCCACTGAACATCCATGGTTATTATCTAACTTCGATCAGATCGAGTTCTATCCAGCTAGTGAAGAAGAAGTTGACAAGTTCAGTGAACAGATGAATGCTGGTAAGTTCAAGGTTGAGATTGTTGAATCCGTTTTCGATCATGGAAAGTACTTGGACTGGATTCAAGAAAATACCGAATCTATTGAAGCATTTCAAAAGAACCAAGGAGGTGACAAGCTTGAAGAGTTTAACAAGTTAATCCAAGTTTCCAATTCTGAATTAGTCAAGAGCTCTACTTCCACATCTGTGTCAAAGGATGAATTCAGTGAAGATGCTGAGATGGTCTACTCTGAATTCAGTGGTAGATTCTGGAAACCACTTGTGAAAGTCGGACAAGAAGTTTCTGAAGGCGACGGATTAATTGTTGTTGAAGCCATGAAGACAGAAATGGTGGTCAATGCTCCTAAGGGAGGTAAGGTTGTAAAGCTATTCCATGAAAATGGAGACATGGTTGAAGCTGGTGATTTAGTGGGTGTAATCGAGTAAATTAGTGTAATAAATAAATAAATAGTATAATAGAGCAAATAGAGTCTGAGTATGGTTGGTGTCCGTATTTGTTTTAGTCCCACCTTCGAGGGATATCTCACTGTGCTAGTTTCCTATAGATGTTTAGTGGACTTTCGAGGCGTGCACATAAGCATCACCAAAATGAACTCCATAAATTCGCTGAAAAATTCAAAGACGCGATTAAACAGAATGTCAGACCTAGCAGATGCATTAAAGCCAGAATTGTGGACCAGTTCGTCGAACGAAGTGTTGAAGCTCTTTGTGGCCGAACCAAGTGGCACAGCTATCAATTTCAAACCGTCTTTCACGTATCCTATTTTCGGTGATAATGAAAGTATTTTCGGGTTCAAAGAGCTAGTTATCTTTTTATGTTTTGACCACTACACATTCTATCCTTTTTTGAACGTCAAATACTCTGCCAAGTTGAATGAAGACGTGGTGGATCCAAAGGAAACGTTAATGAAGTTTTTGCCAGCTCTGACGGTATTCAAGGATGAAGTAAAGTGGGTAGATTCCATACAACAAGAGAAAGAAGGCTATAAAATCCCAGGAGAAAAAGTGGATTCTTTTGAAGAATTCGAGATTTACAAGATAAATTTGGAAGATCTTACGGGGATTGAGTTGCTCAAAAGACTTCAAATCTTGGTGCTCCTATTTATTGAAGCTGGATCTTTTATAGACCATAAGGATGAGGGGTGGGATTTGTACGTTATATACGACAGGCCAAACAGCGAGGAAGACGAACCATCAATTGTGGGATTCGTAACTGCGTACAATTACTGGAAGTACCCGGGAGCTGAGAAATTCGATAAGGGAGTGAAACAAATTCGTAAGAAAATTAGTCAATTTGTTATTCTTCCATCACACCAAGGCAAAGGAATCGGTAGTCGAGCCTATACGTCCTTATACAAATTGTGGTTGCAGGATCAAGATGTGTGTGAAATTGTCGTCGAAGATCCTAGTGAACACTTTGATGACATGAGAGACAAAAGCGATTTAAAACGGTTGAGAGATGTAATAAATTTTGAAGAGATTGATCTTGAAAAGATTGCCAGTGAGTGGACTGAGCGGTTCAGGATAGAACAGAAACTTGAAAGGAGACAGTTTCAAAGATTACTCGAATTGATTTTGTTAGGCAATCAACAAGCATCTGCAAAACCAAGTATAAAACAGGTCAGATTATTTATCAAGAAAAGGTTGTATGAAAAGAATAGAGACGCATTACTTTCTTTGGAGAAGCCGGTAAGACTCGATAAGTTGCAAACTGCTTATATGGCATTGGAAGAAGATTACTACAGGATTTTAAAGGGGTTGAATTTGTTCTCCAAGAGATTGTTGCCAGAAGAAGGATCTAGTAAGAGAATTAAAGTTTGATGATGTATAGTACAGTACAATATAAATGTAGAGTAACGTCTTTGATCCAGTCTGAGACACCGTGGGTAGTGCAAAGTGCAGACCACCGGATTTGGTTGTATAACACTAAACGTATTAGGACACTAAATTGACTAAAAGTACATAACAATAGCTGCTTAAAGGGAAATTCGAGTCATGCAATAAATTAGCTTCTCGAGTTGCCAGCAATAATTGTATAGTTGCGCAAAACATACTGCAGGAAAGGGTGCAGGACGGTGTGAGGTTTGTGCAAACCAGCGTAAGGGACGGTGCAAGCTGGAACGAGGCCGGTGGTACAGCTAGTGCTAAAATTAGTACGACGCACAATTACCTGTTTTGAGCCAATTACCAATACGCGAGAGAATGTTCTGTGCCACAAATTCGTGACAGATTACGTCATGGAACGGCTGGTCTGTGTCTGGGAGATGAGCCGAAATTGGATTCAAGAGAGGGTTGTAGTCAAGTGTAGTGGTGTCCAGCAAGGTAACAAAATCAGGTGGAGGGTGTAAATTTTGATGTTGTGGTGAAATCTAAAAAAAGTAAAAATTGGGTTCACTTAAATTTTCCTCAAACAGATGGCTGGTGAACCAGCATTAAAACCCTGAGACTAAAGTACGTCTGCCTTTGTTTTGTCGGCGCTCAAATCGCACCACCGCTCGTACCGACACACCGACACACCCCGAACCCAAGTACATCCAGCGGCGCGCGGCGCAACAAAGTTCCGCCCTTCGCCACGACCCGGTAGCAAGATATAAAGGGATGAAATTCCACATTTTTTTTCAATCAACAAAATGCACAGAACTTACTCATTAAGATCCCAAAAGGCTCCAACTGCGGCTCAATTGCAAAGCCCTCCACCACCTCCTTCATCTACCAAGTCTCGTTTCTTCGGTAAGGGAGGAATTGCCTCTCATTTCAGAAAGACTGTTGCTGGTGCAACTGGTCCTGAATTGTCGAGAAAGTTGAGTCAATATATCAAGATGGAAAAGAACGTTATGAGAGCTTTGGAATTGACTGCCAGGGAAAGAAGAGACGTCGCCAAGCAATTGAGTGCTTGGGGTGAGGATAATGATGACGATATCAGTGATGTCACCGACAAATTGGGTGTTTTAATTTACGAAATTGGTGAATTGGAAGACCAATACATTGACAAGTACGATCAATACAGAATCACCTTGAAGACCATAAGAAACATTGAATCTTCCGTTCAACCATCTCGTGACAGAAAGCAAAAAATCACCGATGAGATTGCTCATTTGAAATACAAAGACCCACAAAGTCCAAAAATCTCCGTCTTGGAACAAGAATTAGTTAGAGCTGAAGCTGAATCCTTAGTCGCTGAAGCCCAATTATCTAACATCACCAGAGAACAATTGAAGGCTGCTTTCAACTATCAATTCGATGCTACCAGAGAATTGGCTGAGAAATACGCTTTGATTGCTGGTTACGGTAAAGCTCTTTTGGAATTATTAGACGACTCTGCTGTCACTCCAGGTGAAACTAGACCTGCTTACGATGGTTACGAAGCTTCTAAACAAATCATTATCGATGCCGAAAACGCTTTGGCTGCCTGGACTTTGGATGCAGCTGCTGTCAAGCCAACCTTGTCTTTACACCAAGATGATTACGAAGAACCAGAACAAGACCAAATCGATGCAGCTGAAGAAGAATTTGCTGAACACGATGGAAATGGCCTTGCTAATTAAATAATTGTATTGTGAATGTATTATACTAAGTAAAGTTAAATCGGTTATTCATTAAATCTTTCTATTCAAATATCATACGAATATTTTCGCTACTATGTAACCCCCAATCCTCTCTTTGGTCCACTTCTAGACCCATATTCCCACAACTGACTAATTCTAACACGCTAACCAAACTTTTCACCACTAACGATTTAGGACATCGCTCAGGACAAACTGCACTGAATCTTACCAGCGACTGGTTTAAGCTACTGACATAGTTATAAAACCTAGTACTATCTGCAGCTACCGTAGTGGTGCTGGTATTGCTAATAGTATTACTGTTGGCACCACTTTGACTGGAATCAGGGATAGAAAGCTCAAACATGTCGGTCTCATCTCCGCCTTCAAATCCCATACTAATCCCATCGAATTCCAGCCCTTCCATCCGTGAGGATTCACTCATTCTTCTTCCAACTTCTGGTGTAGTTGGCCAAGACAGACTTGTGTTTACCAGCACTTGTGTTTCATCTCCGGCAGTGTTATCAGAACCGACTCTCTTGTTCAATACCCGTCTTTTAGTATTTGCAGCCATTTTTAACCGCATGAGCAAATTGTAATTGGCTTTAAAATCATTGAATTCTGTGTCTGGGAGTGAAGTATTTTCATCAATCACAAGTTTCCTCTTCCTCTGTTGCACCACTCTTGGTACTGTTGGAGCTGTTTCAAGCAACGGCTCAGGAGCAGGAGTGCTGGCTCGAGGCGTTGAAATATCAATATTAAGATCAAAGTCGAACCCATCAAACTGGGTATCGTCATCAAGTTGTGTACCACCCAATTCAAACGAAACGTCTGGATCCTGTTGCAAAAAATCTAATTCACTAATCGGTAATAAGCTTATGTCCCTCTGCAGATACTGCTGCGGGATATTCCTACCCAATTCAACCGAAAGATCAAAATCACTACCAAAATCTTCGATTAAGAAGTGAGGATCGTCTTGCAAGACGTGTATGGGCCGAGGTCTATCTTTGCTAACCCCGACTTTAGGATTCAACGACGACGACGAATGCTTTTGTTTAAGCTGGGTCTCTAAAGAAAATATATCGTTTAGGAGGTACCGAGTCTTCAAATTGAATAAAATGGATACTCCATACATCAAATTAGCCTGGACCCTCAAATCTGGTGCTTCGCTCAATAACACCCCACACGCCCTGGGAATCGACAATGCTAAAATGCTACTTCTACTCAACACTTTGTATATTCTGACACTACTTTTACCCGTCGTTCCCAATTGCCAAATGGCCCTTATATCTTGCTGCTGGAAAGACATATAACTCTTGAATGGCTGCGAAATTTTTAACCACATTGATAAATTCACGACACTTTTTTATCAAATCCTTTGATTTTTTCATACAATTCAAACATTAATTTGGTGGTCTTTTCAACACTGCCCGAGTCAATTGCATCTTGTAATTTTTCAAAAACTCGCTGATTATTACAGGGCTTATTATATACTAAATGTGTGAACCATGAAGATATCGAAGTCTCCGTGGATTTATGACTTAAATCTTTCTCTAAACGAAGGAGTTTGTAGTTTGATACTTTAAATTGAGCCCATATCTTAAGTTTCTTATATGCCTGATACCATGCAAAGTCTTGAGTTAGCTGCTGCTGAACCTGTTGGTTATAATTGTCAAACACAAAACTTTGCAGTTTCAAACTTTGTGTAGAATCGTAGAGTTTAGTAGTCAAATTGTCAAAGGTTTCAATTTCATCCAAGTCTCCATAGAAGTTGAATATAGGCAATTCTAAATATTTGTCTATTTTGAGGTTCGCCCATTCATCAAATCTTGCCTTGTTGACAGCAGCGAATTCTTCCGCCTGACTCCGGATGAATGTGAAATAATCACGAGTCTTGAAATCCACCACCTCGTGTTCACTGAGACTTATAGTGAGTAACCCTAGAAACCGGATCAAGACACTGTGGAGTACAAACTCATCATCAATTTTCCGAGACGTTAGCCATTTATACGAGTAATAGTTGGAGCTTGGAACGTAGGTGGCAGAATCTCGTTTAGGGTTATTGTCAAATTTGACATTCATTACTGGTACACCAGCATGGTATTGGAAGGGGAAAATATCGGTATGTAAAGTTCTCTTACCAAGAACATAGTTTATGGAATTGTTGCTTAGAATCTTCCAATACTTGTGTAAAGAAATGGTGTCTTCATCTTCTTCATCATCGTCATCGTCGTCGTTGTCATCATCATCGTCGTTGTCATCATCATTATTGTTTCTATCATTATCATTATCGTAATACTCCATCTCGTCCACTTTGGGTAGTCTTTTGAAAGGACCTGAGTTCTTGGGGAAGGGAATCAATTTACTCGTCTTCGAAATCAAGTGGGCTAGAAGGGGGTTTGAATCAACTACAAATTCGCTTCCTCTCACTGCATCTTCTTCAATGTTGATGTATGCCAACGCGTTACTCTTGAATGCCTTGTCTTCAATAAAAGATTGTGATCCAAGGAGTCCATTCCTGGTTCCATCAAAAGACACAAATTTAATAGTTCTTAAAGGCTTCCAGCCCAAACGAACTAGCTTGCTGAAGTGTCTCATTATTTCGAGTAAGACTGCGTGGTTACTGAGTGGATTGTTTGAATCAAGTGAATCTCTGGATGCTCCCACTACTATATAGCCATCCTTAATTATCCCTTCAAGAGTGGCAACAATATTTGTTAATTTCCTTGGTTTTTCATCATCGAAAACAGAGGAAATATCTAGATAGAAATCATTAGTTGTTGGATAATAGTCCCATTTCTTAAACTTTCCTCGACTCATCAAGGTATTCAAAATTGGTTGAATAGATTTCAAGCTTATGGGGATAGCAGGAATCAGGGGACTTTTGATGTTGGATATTCCAAAGTTATCAAACACTGCGGTATCGCGTCTTGCTAAGCTCTCCAATGGTTCATCGATTGGTTCATTCTTGACAGAAGCTTTGGCAAAATCAATATAATGGAGTATACCTTTTGCACCATATTTTTGGGCAATTTGAATCTTTTCATTCACCATCAAATCCTCCAAGGGTGCCGACTTAATGATCAAAATCTTACCATTTACTGCAAAATCATTGTCTTTAAGCAATTGATAATCCTCCTCTGTTCCATAATTGGCGAACACAAAAGAACCATTAACGGTTCCATTGGCACCGAAGCCATAAAAGTTGGGGGTTTTGAATTGAGCATCGAAGGCCTTAGCATCGTAGACCAATTTGCTCTGAGTGTCATACAATTTAACAGCCGAATTTAAGGGTTTTGTTAAGTTTGTATCGTATGATTTCACATCAGTTTTGAATCCGAAAGATTTGAACTTGCTCTCCACGTACCTAGTTAATTTAGGATTATCATCCGCCACTGTGTTTACAGGGTTTTCTGAGTTCATGGCTGTAAAATTCCTCAAGAGCCAATCAATTTGTTGGCAGTTGCTAATTTGTTCAAAATTTCGGTTACTAGAATAGAGTAAAAAATTCCGTTTTATATCGGTTTTCGTCAAGTGTAGGTTGTGCCATCTTCGGTAATCTCTACTAAGAGAAGTCCGAGGTAAAAATGAAAGTTGAAGTATTGTAATTGCAATTATACCTAGAGCGCAGAACCACCAAAAGCGTCTTTTGGAGAACTTCTTGATCTTATCGGTCATCAGCTCAGCGTATTTGCTAAATGTGTCATCATTATCACCGCCATAGTCGTCATCTTCGTTGATATCTTCGCTATAATTGGTGAAATGTGAGCTAAGCAATGGTTGGGTTTCAAAAGAGGTATTGGAGCTTAAAATTGGACTCTGGGCCGAAACTGGACTTTGGAAGTCCCGGTTTTTGGGTGTGCCGTTATCTAGAAGTTGTGTTTCCGTTGGCGTAGAGTCCAGCGAAGGGGTATCGGATGCTGGAGGTGGTTTAGGAGCCATGTTGAAATGACTTCAAGTGAGTTAATTAGGTGATATCGCGCGCCCCCTCGTTTTGGCTGCAAAGCGTAAATTTTGCGGTTGCAAACCGATAAAGAGCTGTTCGAACTAGATAGTGTAGGAAATTCACTATAAACGTGAGCGAGTCGATGGAGGTTGAAAAAATATAGGCTTGAATAAGTGTGTCAGAATACCTAATTCTAGGATTGGAGGTGTTTGTAGGTGAAGGGAAGAGGCATCCAGGGTACATCATTTTTCGAAGTAAGGTAAAGAATGCTTCTGCAGCGCATCGAACTTCAAACTGAATTCATGTACGCAGAGCGATAAATGAGTATGGAGATATTACACTCCCAAAAGGTCCTGAATCTCTTGATTTCAGCAAACACGAATAATTCTTCTATTTTCTCTATACAGTCACAATTAATACAGGTTCTATTCCAGTTTCAATATACTATCAATATTAACAATTTCTTCACTCTTACCCTCGATTATATCCAAATTGGATTTAGGTCCGCTATAATTCTTGTACCCATACACGAAATGATATATGAGAGCTAACAACCAAACTCCACCATTTATAGCAATTGTATAATTCATGGTATCTTTATCAACACTCTTATTATCCGGGAACATACTCATGACTATGGCATAGCAAATATAGGCAACCCCAGTTATATGAATCAGCTTTGTTAGCAACTTCCCGAAATAGAAAGGACCAGGATGGAATTTAGCTTTCCCGTATGGGAGCAACACCAATAGGACAGGAGTTCCCCATGCCACGTAATTACCAGTGACTGCTAAAGAGAACAAGGCATTTGCGGCAGTTGTGTCAATTAGAATCAATAATCCAAGTACCAAGGCAAGACCTCCTCCGAAAATGGTTGCATTGACGGGGACTTTGATTTTTGGATCGACTTTTTTAACAATGTTGTGGACAAATGGCAACCCGTCGTCTCTGGCAAACGCCCAAATTTGTCTCGATGCAGCTATCAAAAGAGAGCTTCCCATGAGGTATTGTGCAAACGCAATTAATGACATAAAAGCAACAGCCCAGTCTTTACCCAACGCATCATAAATGATTTGAGCGCCAACCGAGCCGGTGGATGTCCCCAAAATCCTTTCGGTATCGCCGTCTTTGATACAAGCAGCAAACACCACACAAATGAAGAACCCTACAATCCAGCATGCACTAATAGAACCAATAATACCCACTGGGATAGACTTGGGAGCGTCATTTGCTTCTTCACTCATGTGCAAACAAGAATCAAAGGCACCGATTGTCCAGATGGCCGGCATCCAGCTAAGCATAAAGGACCAGCCAGGGGTCCAAGTTCTGAAGTTTTCAATCTGCCCAAAGATGTAAGCTCCATCGTTGAACGAGTGGTTTTTGGACACTCCGATGGGCACTGCTATAAAGAACAAAGCGATGATAAAGCAGTTCACCACAATGGAGATACTTTGCATAGTGGCGGTATGCCTGGTGGTTAAACAGCAAAGAATCACTTGAGAGATTACACAACCGGCAAACACCCCGTAGATCTTCCCATCAGTGATAGTGAAGTGCTCATCTTTGCTTATGAAAACTGCTGCCAACACCTCATTGGAAAAACCATAGTTAATGGAGCATAACCCACTACATAACGCCAAAGAATTCGAACAACCTATTACAAAACTGAGCGGAACCCTTATGCTATCTGGACAATAGTAATTTGTCCAATAAAAAAGCCCGCCTGACGTGGGAATTGAAGAAGCCAAAACGGACATGGAAGTCCCCACCACCAAAATGAAGAACCCGGCGCAGAACCAACCCCATACTAATGAAGCAGGACCTCCTTCCAAACCAGTGGCTAGTGTTGACACGATTGAAGGGAGCAAGCCCATAATTGAAAAGGCGATTCCGAAAACTTGTATTGCAGAATAAGATCTATTCAATTCTTGCCTATACCCAATTTGAGCCAATAAATCATCGTCATCTGCTGCTTCTTCTGGGTGTACATCTCTTACTTCGGACCTACTGGACACCACTTGGTGCATGTGATCCCAAGTTCTTGACCGGATACTTGTGACGTTACTGGTAACTGTGTCTAAACCCATCCTCTAAGTATCTGCAAAAATCATTCGGTGTTACGATTTATATACTCTCTTATCTGATTTGCAGCCGGCGCGCGCGATGCCTTATCGTAGATAAGACACCCGCTATGAGTCCCCCTGTTGGGAAATGGCATGTATATAAGAGGGGCTCTGTGTACACCAAAAATTATTATATTGATTTGCACTATAAATATTTTATATCTTTTCAAGGATCTTATCCAAATTATTCGGGGATTCGTCAGGAACAGCTGATCCGTCTAATACTTCTAAATTGGATTTAGGCCCAGAGTAGTATTTGTAGCCGTAGACAAAATAGTAAATGGTGGTCAAGAGCCAGACACCTCCGTTTATCGCAATTGTGTAGTTCATGGTATCGGCATCTACTTCCTTATTATCCGGGAACATGTTCATGATAATGACAAAGGCGATCCAAAGAACGGACGTGAAGTGAATTGCCAGGGTCAACAAATGTCCAAAATGGAAAGGTCCCGGTACAAATTTGTTAGCACCGTATGGGAGGAGAACAAGGAGAATGGGGGTCCCCCACGCTAGATAGTTTCCGGCAATGTATAAGGAGAACAAGGCATTTGCAGCGGTGGTGTTAATGAGAATAAGGAGCCCAAGTAAAAGTGATAAGCATCCGCCAAAAATCGTTGCATTAATGGGGACTTTGATTTTTGGATCCACTTTTTTAACAATGTTGTGGACAAATGGTAACCCGTCGTCTCTGGCAAATGCCCAAATTTGTCTGGAAGCGGCAATCAACGTGGAAGCTCCCATGAGATACTGTGCAAACGCAATTAAGGACATAAAAGCAACAGCCCATTTTTTACCCAAAGCATCGTAGATAATTTGTGCACCCACCGAGCCGGTAGGAGTGTCCAAGATTCTTTGAACGTCTCCATCTTTGATGCAAGCAGCAAACACGATGCAGATGAAGAATCCCACGACCCAACAAACACTAATTGACCCATTTATCCCGACGGGGATTGATCTAGAGGCATTTGACGCCTCTTCACTCATATGCAAGCAGGAATCAAAGGCACCGATGGTCCAAACTGCTGGCATCCAACTCAACATGAAGGACCAGCCGGTGTTCCAAGTTCTGTGGTTCTCAATTTTGCCAAAAATGTAACCTCCGTCGTTGAATCCATTTTTAGCAGCTCCAATGGGCACAGCGATGAAGAATAGTACAATAAGGAAACAGTTGGACACGATCGAAAATGTTTGTAGTTTAGCCGTATGTTTCGTGGTCAAACAGCAAAGAATGACGTGGGATATTACACAACCAGCAAAGATTCCGTACCCCTTGGCATTAGTTATATCAAAATCACCATCTTTGCTTATGAAAACTGCAGCCATGATTTCTGAGGCAAATCCATAATTGATTGAACAAAACCCGGCACACAACGCTAGAGAGTTTGAACAGCCAATTAAAAAACTAAGGGGGACTCTAAAACTGTCGGGACAATAGTAATTTGTCCAATAGAACAAACCACCAGACGTGGGGATGGACAGTGAGAGAACCGACATTGATATACCGATGCAAAGGATCAAAAGCCCACTTACAAACCAGCCCCAGACCAAGGAAGCAGGTCCTCCTTCGAGACCCGAGGCAAGAATTGAAACAATCGAGGGGAGTAATCCCATAATTGAAAAAGCGATCCCAAAGACCTGTATTGTTGAGTAGGACCGATTCAACTCTTGCTTATAGCCGATTTGCGCAAGTAAGTCTTCGTCATCGGCTGCTTCTTCTGGCTGTACGTGCCTTACTTCCGATCTGTTTGATTTGATCAGGATAACATGGTTTTCCGTTCTGGATTTCAAACTGGTAATCCCATTGCTGGTGATGGTAGTTAATTTCATGTCAAAATATCGATCTGTGGAGCTAGATCAAATTGAAATTCCCGGGTCAGGCTGTCACCGGCCGCATATTAAATATAAAACAGCTCTGGTAGATAAGGCTCAGGATAAGGCGTTTTTGTTTCCAATCATAGATAATCCCGCTATTGTTTGCAACCCTGAGTAGTTACAAAATTTGATAAGGAAGTGGTGAGGGCACGAAGAATATTCACGAAACGATTTGAATGTGGCTTTAGTTTTGGCGTAGTGGCTTTGGTAGGGGCGTTGGCAGTATCTCCGAAGTAACTCTCTACAGTAGTGTCATGGTAACTTTAAAATTAACTTTGTAGGAATCTTCGATCTAATGATCTCTGGGAAAGTAGTTCGGTTATTATTTATTAACTATTAATGTTTAATCCAACTTTTTAATTGAAATAATGCCATGATCCATGCCATCAATAAAAATATCAAACCTAACACCACATTTAAAGTAAACATGGCGTCAAATCCTCTATATTCTAATGCCAAAATTATTGGATCACAGCTTTCCATAAATATAACTCCACCAGATAACAAACAAAAACTGGCAATTAACTCAGTAATTGGTTGATCGTACTTGACCAAATCACTATTTTTGGGCAAAACCAATTTCAAAACATAAGTCAAAAATCTGAAAAATGTTCCAAACGCCAAAAGATTTCCCCATTGGGTATGGATCATTGTTGACAATTCTGACGATTGTTGGTGCTTTGACATCAAATGACCAGTCCAGAATATACAGAGAATTGGGAATGGGTTTGGACTGAAACCTGGCGAAGCTTTTAAAACATTTTTATCACCATCCCGGGCATAGTTAAATCTCCAATGACTCAATCTGGATTCAAGTATCACTCCACAGAAACCACAACCAAGAAAAATGAAGGCAATTGAAGCATGTTGTAAATCTTTGGCACTCCATTCACCTCCTGGGTTGGCAAGATGCTCGAGAAATATATTGGTACTTCCATAGAATAAAATAAGGGAGCTTTCAATTAATTCCATTGTTACGAGTCCAATTGGTTGAAGCTTTTCCCACCGACTCAACGATTGACTCTTATAAATAATTTTTGTATTCCATGACCAACCTTTTCCAGCGTAAGCACCCAAGTATCTACTCAAGGTTAAAAGCCCTAATAGGAAGAAAACTCCGCCCTTTATGAAATGAGCAAGAAGGTTGAAAACAGTGTTGCCCTGGCCAAAACACCCCAAAACTGCAATGGCAGTCGGTAAATATACAAAAAAGAACAAGAAATTAAACCACGAACACACTGAATAAAATTTGGCTGCGAAAAAGATTAGTTTGGCAACAGTTGGCGGGAAACGATAATTAGAAAATGAGAAGTTACGTTGAAAATGCATAAAATGAGATTTAAAATCATTCAATTCGGGATCAAATGAAGTAGAATTGGTAGGCACTGGTGTCAATGAATCGACCTCGGTTTCGCTGTCGGTACCACCACGCGATAAATCAAGGTGGTGATAAGCAGTGTCATCGTGGTGGTGGTGGTGGTCAATATCATTTTCATTAGCGCCCACCAAAACCCCCGCTAATGCCGTGACGGTTGCCGCCGTTACTCCAATCGTCAATATAACTGTGAATAATCCCAAAACATTCCCAGGGTAAAGATCCGGAACCAGCCGCATGAACACCTGATACCCAACACCACCAACGATTACCAATGCAAATTCGCCAATTGATAACAACGCGGCTAGTTTTCTATTGCCAACATTACTAAACATCATTTGAATTGGTTGAAATACGAAAAATGCCGTGAAGAATGTGGTGAAAAATGTGATCATGGCGGTAGAATTTTTGTCTTGGTAGCTTATAAAAGTGGTGGTGTTGTAGGACTCCCAGAATTCTTGTTCCAACGGAAGGAGATTCGTTTGGAGTATGGGCACTCCATGGGCGTGGTGCATTACATGTGGTACCGGAGTGGCCGAAGGTGACATGAACATGTCTGACATGTCTGACATCTGAGACATGTCGTGTGCAGACGTATCGTGTACATCGACTTCCATGTCCTCCTCCATGCCCTCCATGTCGTCACCATGTGCTTCAATCAAAGCAATTAATCCTAACAATACTAAACTAGAAACTTTCATTAAGGATTTAGGAGCGAGTGATGGCCTATTTATATATCTCGGGGATACTGGGACTTCCTGTAGATTCCGACCGAGTTACGGGGTGCGACTCGAGACGTTGCGATGACTTCCGGAAGAGGGGGGTTTTTTTAAACCGCGCAAGGGAACAAAATCAGGGAAGGAAAAAGAAAAATTGTGGTACAGCCGGACGGCTGCACCGGAGCTGAACTGCAGACGACTACGTGCAAACACTTGCTGTAATTTGCATGAGGGAGGGAGCTAGGTAGAAGCACCTTGCCAGTTGAGGATCAATTGTGGTCAGAGCATTAGAATTTATTGGGTGATTATTCCTTAATTCCGTAAAAAGTTTGTGCACATAACAGTATGCGGTGACTAGGCGGCAAGTTCGGAACCGGCTGGGCATTACCCAATTAGTTAAATTGAGGGTCGGATGTGGTGCTTGTGACTAGCTACTTCCGAGACACTATGATTCATATTAACCGAATTGGTAGGTAATGTTGTCAATGGCTTCAAACACTTAGTAATTCTTACAAACCATTCGTGAATTTAAATCTATCTCCGCTCAATTTCCGTTCCTGGGATCCTAATTGATTGTTGCGGATCCGTGTAAACTTTGCTAAATTTATTTATATCACATAGCTGATAATCTCCGCTTTAACTCAATAGATAAGTGTGTTCTATTTTTATGATAGGCCCCTTTTGATATTCCACTTTAGGTAATCGTAGTACCACTGAGGATTCTAGAATTAGTATCGAAGCTACCTTATTAGGAGCAGGTTTTGTTCTAAGGTACGGGCAATGCCTGTAGACTATAAGAATCAGTGATGCCAGCGCCATTGCCAGTAGGCTGTAGGACTCTGTCATTACTAATCAGGTGTAAATATAGAAGCGAGAAAATGGGAGTGCCCCCTGGCTTTGTGGGGTATCACATGGAGATTGCAGTGTTTCCTGTGTTTTCAGCGGTTAATGGTGAAGCAGCAAAGTGATTGCGTGTAAGCGTGATGCGTCTCCAGCGCTGATACCAGTCCAAAAAACGTCTCGGTGAGGTTAGAGGTGGACACCCTAACGACTGTTTCTGAGGGCCTCTGCGATACCAGGGTATAGGATGGCTGGAGCAGGGTGTGTTTTGGTGGGGTGGAACTTGACCAGAAGTTGACAGAACGACTACTGAGCATGTTAGTTGTCAGCCGTAGACTATTGAGTTTGGCGGCAAGCTGGTTCATGATGAACTAGCTGCGGAAGCATATCGGGGTAGAACTGGCTTTTGATGCGATGCATTGGTGTTACTACCATTGTCGTAGCAGGATCATGACTGCACTATGCGTTGGGTATCTTTCTAGCGATGAGAGTGGCCAAGAAACCAGAACTTCTGTTGGGATCTAGAATGTGGCACCGAGTGATGGTGCAGTGTAAGCAGGCTATTTAGTCTGACAGGTTATTGAATAGTTTGACGGGTTAACTGGTAGCTTGACAGGTTATTTGGTAGTTTGACAGGTTATCGGGTAGTTTGACAGGTTATAGTCTGGGTAATTTAATCTGCCAGATAGTCAGTACCTCACCATTTTGTTCTCTGATTTATTGTCTACTAGTCTACTCAGTTTATAGTGTGATAAATGTAATGGGGTCTTGTCAAATGAGACCCCATTGCTACTTGAGACCAAAGCGTATCATGAGACTTGAACACGTTACCTGGTAGCTTGGCTTCACTGCTTGACAGCGTGTATGTCCAACAGTCTAAACGTTATTTAAGTTCCAAAACACCATCTCGTATGACCCAATACATTGGCACTGTAGCCTAAGTGCATTATACTACAGCCTGAATGAATCATCCCGTAAGCCTGAGCACACACCACGTACGATTTGAACCCATTGTCTACGGTCTGAAGGTCTCTTAGTATAACCCAAGTCTTCTTCCATATCAAGCAAGTCTCCTACCTTCGAAGCTGCCAGCATTACGCTGTAACTTGGCTCGATACGCAGTCTCGTGGATAAACGGCGATGCTCCGCCAATAGACAGCTGTACACAAGCAATGCAACCACGCAAGCAGTTTTTCAATCCAATCGTTTATTCTATCCTATCCCAAATCCAAGTCTAAGTCCTATAAATCTAGTTCCACGCTCCAAGTCTAATGCGGTTCGCCGCCCCTCTTGTTCCCTTGAACTCCTGTCGGTGCTCCTATAACGCATTCTTTCTGGTCAAATAGTCGAATCTTGAGTAAGTGTATCCAATAAATGGTAAATCCTCTTTGACACTACTCTTCTGGCCCATGGCTTGTTGCTCCATGGCTTTACTGAGTGCTGGACTGTCAGGAACATTCTCCAATTCATCCGTGGGGAAAAATCTCGTATCAGTTATACTACGTAACTTTGGAATAAACGGCGCATCAACTTTTCTTATAGACTCCCAATCGACTCCTCTGAAAAACGGATGCTGCTTAATCTCGTCGGCTCCTCCATAACGTCCTAATCTGTTTTCCAGGGACGTCAATAATTTACGGATTAAATCTTCCAGTTCTGGCGATAAATGAATGTCTTCGGGAATTTGTAAAGACTCCTGCCAGTTTAAAATCTTTCTATAAGTTTCGTGGGGCGTTTCAGAGCAGAAAGGTGGCCAGCCAATTAAACACTCGAACATGATGGCTCCTAAACTCCACCAATCACATTCTTGGCCGTATCCTTCATGAATGAAAATTTCAGGAGCAATATAGTCCGGCGTACCAACTGTTGAGTACGCCATTAATCTCCTGCTCTTTCTCCAAGTCTGCATTTGCTGACGATTTGACATGGTTAAATGAATGGCATCAACCATCATCAGGTTCCTGCTCTTTTGAGTGCTGTTCCCATTGATTGCAGAAGGATTCAAATGGTGCTCTTTCTCCAACAACTTCTTGTAATAATTACTATCATGAGTCTTGTGGAACCCTGTGGATAACCCGAAATCTGAAAGCTTTATGTGACCTCTAATGTCGATCAAAATATTGTCAGGCTTGATATCTCTATGGATAAACCCAAGTTTATGAATCGCTTCGATTGCCAAAACACATTCAGCCATGTAGAACCGGGTAATATCTTCCGTGAATATCTGCCAACGAATTAACATGGTCATTAAATCGCCTCCCGGTAAAAACTCCATGATCAAATAAAGATACTGGGAATCCTGAAATGAATAATAAAGGGAAACCACCCAGGGGGAATCACTGCCGGCCAAAACATCTCTTTCGGCTTTAACGTGAGCTAGTTGATCTTTTTTATACATTTCACTTTTCAAAAGTGTTTTCATGGCATATATCTTACCCGTGTCACGCTTCTGTACGAGACGAACTTCACCAAATGCACCTTTACCAATGACCTTAACGGTGATGAAATCCTCGAGAGAAAGTTTGGTACGACGTAATCTCAAAAACTGACTCTCCTTCTTACCCAAGTTTTGAAGTTGACGATTCTTACGTTCTTCACTGGACATGGCCCCTTCGGTTTGAAGCTTATGCTCAAGATCTAATCTACGTTGGTTACGTTCAATGGCATGGGAAATGGACATTTGATAGTAATTTTCGAGTTTCAACTTGATGGCAGCCGATTTATCCTGAGTGAGTTTAGAGAGTGAGTTGGGGTGACGGGTTACGGCAGAACTAGCACCACCAGCACTGCTAGGTGTACCGGGGTGTCTGACTTGGACTTGTTTTTCTCTTTGTGCTTGTAATTGGGCTTCTCTTTGTGCTTGTAATTGAGCCTGTAACTGGGCCTCTCTTGCCTTGGCTTCATATTCTCGTTGAGCTTGTAGTTGGGCCTCTTGCAATTGCGCTTCTTGTAACCGAGCTTGCCTCTGAGCCTCTTGACGCTCGAGTTCTTGTCTCTCATGCGCCTGTCTCTCAAGGGCCTGTCTCTCAAGGGCCTGTCTTTCGTTTTGCTGTCTTTCGATTTGCTGTCTTTCGATTTGCTGTCTCTCCATTTGCTGTCTCTCCATCTGCTGTCTATCGAGCTCCTGCCTTTCGAGCTCCTGTCTTTCGAGCTCCTGTCTGTCTTGCCCCTCTTGGCGCAACGGCGACTGGAACTGTCCCGAATGAGGACTGGCTTGTCCAAACTGACTAAACTGCTGGTGAATCACCTCATCGTTGTAATGAGGAGACCCGAAACCAACTCGCGGACCGTCGCTAACCAACGAGTTCTGTGAGTGCTGGCTGATGTCACTGAGATTGCTGTTACTTAAATTGTTTAACTGAGTGAAGTTTGGGGGACGAAACACAAGGGACGAATGAGAATCAACACTGCCAATTCCATTATGACTGCTTCCTGGGTTGTTCTCCCAGCTCTGGTTGAAAGTCTGGTTGGCGAACATCTGATTTGTCTGGCCGTTTTCAAATCTGGGAGTCTCGCCGAACGTGGGTGTAGTTTGGAATCCGTTAATCTGGTTTAGTTGTTGGTTCATTTGGTCGATGTGGTCCAGCATCTCCTCGTCTTGCTCCATGTAGCTGTCGTTGAACTCGTACTGAGCGTTCGGCTGCGACGCTTGGCTATCGGTAGGATTCGAGCCGTCCTGATGGCCTTGTTCAAGGTTGTGCTGGGGATGTTGAAGGTGATGATTCAACAGTTGATCCTGGCTCGGAATCGGACCGTTCTGGCGCAGAGCAAAGTCCGGCGCTGCGCCCTTGGAATCCTGGTTCTCCAACCGCTTGAGCTCCTCCTCTGCCAGCATTT
This sequence comes from Yamadazyma akitaensis, assembly GCA_030581475.1. NCBI lineage: Eukaryota > Fungi > Ascomycota > Pichiomycetes > Serinales > Debaryomycetaceae > Yamadazyma > Yamadazyma akitaensis. The sequence goes on from JAKTTN010000005.1 coordinate 862,730, forward strand.
GAGCCTGGGCTAGTTGTTGGTGAAGATGATCCATGTTGTTAGTCGCGTAGTGATGTCGGGGATTTATGGTGTATGTCGTCGCAGGAAAAAAAAAACCGTTACCCTGACGAAAACTCAGGAACAGGGTTACCCTGATGTCGCGTGTCGCAGTCTCGCCAGACTCCATCTGGTTTCTCCACAATACTCACATGATTTTATTATCATGTACTCTGTTACTCTTAAAAGCGGCAAATACGTCCACTCTGCTATATCGTCTGTCCCCCAGGACCAGCTCACCGCCAGCGAGAATGTGGTGTTCTTGATCCACGGGTTCCCCGACGACAATTCGTCGTTTGAACTGCTCACTCCAAGACTTTTGCAACAATTACCAAAAGGTACTGTGACCATTGCTCCTTTATTAAGGGGCTACGAAGAGCTGTCGCAGCACCCGTTCTCGGAGTACAGAACCAGCGACTTGGCGGAGGACTTGAAGAACTTCGCCGTCTTCTTAGGGGCCGGCGAGTCTGGTTCTACCACCACCGGTGCTAAATCCAGTGGGAAACCCAAGACCAAAATCCACCTTGTGGGACACGATTGGGGGGCAATTGCCTCCTTCAAGGCGGCATCGTTGCACCCGGAGCTCTTCACCTCGGTGTCTGCGTTGGCCATTCCGTACCTCTCAAACATCCATATCTGGCACTTGCCGTTTATCTACGAACAATTGTGGTACCTGTCGTACTTCATCACTATGCAAGTGAAGTCTTGGTACAAGTGCTTGATCGATGAGCACAATGAGGGCAGCTACCTCAACAAGCTTTGGGAGTACTGGTCTCCTGGCTGGGATTACCTGAACCAGGACATCGAGCACGTCAGAAAGACCCTCCAGACCGACAACGTAGTTGACCATGCCACTGCTTACTACCGGTGTCTCTTGAACCCTTTGAACATCCGCGACGTCAAGTGGAGAGTTGACTTTGACCAAGTTCCGACTCTCTTAGTGGGTGGTAGAAAAGACGGGTGCATGACTCACAGATTGTACGAGTTGGAGAAGACGTTGTTGAACGAGGAAGAAAATGCTAGAGTGGTAATCGTAGAAGGTGCTGGTCATTTTTTGCATAGAGAGAGTCCTCAAAAAGTTGCTGATGCAGTGGCTGACTGGATCAACGAATACTATTGAGATTCGTGTAGGTATATAGGTATACAGTATATAGTATATGTTTTCGATATTAGTGACTTCCGGGGCACTGTGGTGTAAGCTCGGGTTAGACTGGCATGCCCTGCTCTGGTTTGGCGAGTAGACTCGTATGGGCAGCCTGTAGGAGCGGAGTTGTCTTGCTCCTCCAGACTGCATTGGCTTGTCGTTTGTTCGCATCTTTTTTTGCAGCCAACGATATTTTGCAAGTGGATAAGCATTGGGCTGGAACAACACGAGTCTTGCTCATTGAGCCTTGCTGATTGAGCCTTGCTGATTGAGCCTTGCTGATTGAGCCTTGCTGATTGAGTCTCTGCATAGTCTTTTGCTCCCCAAAGCACAAGAAGCTAGAACTGAATACATGTTCCCCAAGTTTCAGCGTTTTAGCAGCCCCAAGAGTCCCACCTCACCAAAAGGGCCGAATAGTGCGCGGACAGCACCAGCCCAAGTTTCGCCCCATTCACCTTCTTCTCTCCACGTACGGTGTTCGACGTGGCTTCCTCGCGGTATCTGTCGATTCTCTGCAACAATTGGCACCGTCTGCCGTCACTACACCGCAAGCCACCGTCTCCAGGTCCACAGCTCCAGGTCCACCACTCCCAGTCCACACCCTACGTTGCGTTTACTCCCCTGCATGCGGTACCTGGATCCCTTTTTTCTTCCCCTAGCCGCATATGCGATGCTTACATAAGCGCACTTAGGGGGAAAAGCCAGCCTGATCAGCAGAGAAGCACGCTTGATTTTTTTCTCCCTTTCGCCACTTCAGCAGGTGTATATCGAGTACCGCAGCTAGGAACAAGAAACAGTTGCCTCTTCAGCTCGCAAAACAACCCAGTGATCTCCCAGCAGTGCCTCCCATCCCCCCCACGGATTTCCTCGACCACCCCGGGCTTTGCTGAGACTCGTCACGTGAACAGTGCGTCTACTAAACCATGATGGTAAAACGAAAGAAGAGAGGAAGCAAGAAGTGTGCTTCGTGCCGCCGGCTCAAGATCTTGTGTGATCTAGCCAGGCCGGCGTGTGAGTATTGTGTTGCTACGAAACGAGAGTGTGTTTATGAAACGAATGACAATTCAACCAAGGGAAACAACGGGGTAAAGAGCGGAGCTCAACTAGCCCAAGTGTTGGAAGTAGTTGAAACTGGCAGGGACCCGGTCCAAGACGTTGGCCGTGTTAGCAAGCAGCAGCCCACCGCGGCCCTGGACATCAATTTGGAGCTCTTTCCGTTGTCACCCAATTTGTCCCCCGGGTCTTACAACGCTATTGACTCGTTCTTTTCCCTGACACTTTCCACAATGGTGGGTTCTGATGTACCCACGTCTTCCACCGACGGGCTGCTGCAGTCGTCCCCCGCTACGCCGGTTTCAAAAGACATACAGGGGGTGCTCAATTGGACGGACTTGGAGGCGGCCGAACCGAGCCTAGAGGCCCCCCAGGGTATCCCTCGTGAAAGGCATTTGCAAACGGACGGAACGAGTATGGAAGACACCCGTATGGGCACGCCGGATTTGAAAGATACACGGGACGGCAGAGTCCCGTTTGACCTCGATGTTTCTCCGGTGTCTGCGGGCCTCAACTCCATGTCTACTCACTTGAATATTTCGGGGTTCGAGTATCGGCTACTCAAGTTCTTTGACGACTACATCCTTGTGCAACGACTCCAAAACAACCACTTTGACGCGAGCGTCAAGGTTCAAGTGCAGTATCTTTTTGGCAAGAGCGAGACCTTGAGAAGCACCATGTACTGTCTCAGTAGCATATACTTGTACAGCATGTGTGACATGGGGGTGTTGATGGAGGATGCGTTTGTGGATATTGACGGGGATGTCACGACGCTAGCCAGCTTGGTTACGCACGGGAGCAGGGACGGAGGTTTGGAGGGTGAGCCTGATTCAAGATTCCCAGGGTTTGATTCAGCGAGCTCCACTCCAGTTGCCGGCTCGAACAAGAGCCGGCGCCGCTTAGCTGCTGAACCGCTATCGTCGCTCAAGCACCGGTTCTACGTGTACAGTATCGAGTACTTTCAACACGCACTCCGGGCCACGCAAGAGCAGATCTCTCGGTTGGTTAACCAGCACGTAGAAATCAAGGACAAGGACGAAGCATTGGACATCGTTCTAACAGGGATATTCTTTTATTGGTTTCTTGTGGCCCAGCCTTTCAGGGTGATGCCGATGCTCTCATTTGATGGACTGCCCGATGTAATAGGGTTCTGTAGGGGCATGAAGGACGCAATGGAGCCAGCGTTCCGAATGCTCGAATATTCAGAGTTCAGCCAGCTATCGGTGTTCTGTGACCTTTCGGAGTTCTACTACGGAGAATACGATTTTTCGAAATTCCCGTTCGTCGATAGCCTCGGACAGGACTTGCACAGTGCTTACCAGTCTGGCGAATTATCGTACACCGACTATATGAACTATCGGGCCAGTCTAGTCGAATTGGACCTGGGTTTCAAAACTGCAGTGTATCGAAATAACGCTTCGGGTGTGTTCCGGTGGTTGTTCGTGCTCCACGACACGGTGTACCAGCAGATCCGTGAAAAGCGTTACTTCGGGTTAAAGTTCATTTACCAGTACGTGTGTATGGCCTACTGGTGTGGATTACGGATTGGCGATGAGTGCTGGGTCTTGTACGATTTTTTGAACCTATACAAAGAATACAACTTTGAAACTTACGGTAAGTGGCGTGATCCTGGCGATGAAGACGCTTACGAGTTGGTCGTGGCCCATCATTACAGGTTTGATTTGCGGGATCTACTGTTTTTGTATACGTTTGCTCCGTCCAAGACCTTGAGAGGGTTGGTGTTTGACCCAGCAGTGGAGATTGAGCTGCAACTAGGGAGTGTTAACTTGGGATAAATAGTCTGTGTGTTTACTTGTAAATAGGGTGTAAATTAATGACGTGCAATGGCACTGGTCTCTGTTACTTCTGTGGTGGTGGACCCGCTGAAAGCACCAGACTGGGGAGCTGGGGGTGTGCTGCTTAGGTAAGCTTAGGTAATCATGTCTATGCTTATATAAGCTTAGGTAAGCGAGTTAGTGATTGCAATTGCACGAGTTGTGACTGGCTCCCCCGGCAGCTGGCAGCTGGCAGCTGGCTGCGAGCTGAGACAGGGCAGGTATATCCCTTCGCCCCTGATTTACAGTCCAGTAGGTGTCCCGTTCCAGTCTGGCCCTGGTCGGGGACAATACAGCGGTGTGCCCCGAGCCCCACCAGAAAATTGGCTTGTTGCAACAAGGGAATTTTCGAGGAGCGAGCGACACGATTCTGGTACTAGTCGCTAATGTTTGGTTCGATCAAGAGCTCTAGAGTGCTCCCCCGACTCGTGCTTGGGGCGACGACATTGGCTCTGGTGTTGGCGTATTCTCAAGTCGCCAATCAGAAAATCTTTACCGAAGCTAACATTGAAAAATTGCAGCCACCCAAGCAAACCATAGCGGACCAATTGAGACAAGTGTCCAAGGAGGAGCTTGCCGGGCATGCCAGTGCGAGCGACGGGGTCTGGGTGTCCATAAACAACCGAGTTTACGACCTCACAAGGTTTCTAACTATTCATCCTGGAGGTGCCTCGATCATTCTTAAGTATGGGGGGAAAGATGCTTCTAAAATGTTCAATAAGCTACACCCTTCTGGAGTGATTGATGGGTTTCTTGGGGACGTCGAGGTGGTGGGCCGGTTGGAAGGCTCCGACGCCGGCTCGAGCGAGGAGCTCTTGGCGGAAGAGACGAGGTTGGGAAAGCTCCAGAGAGTCCCCAAGCTCTCCCAGATTTACAACATCAACGATTTCGAGGCCATTGCCAAACAGATACTCACGCCCGAGGCGTGGGCCTACTACTCGGGTGGTGCTGACGACGAGATCACGTTGAGAGAGAACCACTACGCCTACCACAACTACTACTTTCTCCCGAAGATTCTCGTCGACTGCCGAAATGTGGATACTTCCACCACGATGTTGGGGGTTAGCACGGACGTGCCGTTTTACTGTTCAGCTGCCGCGTTAGCCAAAATGGGGCACCCGGACGGGGAGCTCTCTATATCCAGGGGATGTGGCAAAGAGAACGTCATACAGATGATTTCGTCGTCTGCGTCTTACAAGTTCGATGAGATCATGGATGTTGCGATGCCGGGCCAAAGTCACTGGTTTCAGCTCTACGTTAAGCCGGACCGAAGCCACTCGTACGCGATGGTCAAGAGGTGCGAGGAACGGGGAGTGAAAGCCATATTTGTCACGGTCGATACCCCGGTATTGGGCCGTCGAGAGAAGGACTTCAAGTTTCGGTTTGGCGACGAGGACGAGGACATTGATGAGAGTGACCCGATCGCCAATTACCAAGACCCTGGGTTGACGTGGGCAGACATCGGCAGAATCAAGCAAAGCACCAAGTTGCCGGTTGTGATCAAGGGAGTCCAGCGAGTTGATGATGTGTTGCTTGCGATCGAGCACGGGGTCGACGGGGTGGTTCTATCGAACCATGGGGGGCGACAGCTAGAGTTTGCCAAAGCCCCCGTAGACGTGTTGTCCCAGGTGATGCCCATTTTGAGGCAAAGAAATTTGCAGGACAAGATCGAGATTTATATTGACGGGGGGATTAGAAGAGGCACCGATGTTCTCAAGGCTCTATGCTTGGGGGCCAAGGGAGTGGGGTTGGGCAGAGCCTTCTTGTATGCCAACAGCGGGTATGGCGAAGAGGGAGTCAGAAAGGCCGTTCGATTGTTGAAGAGCGAGGTTGAATTGGGGATGAAGCTCTTGGGTGCAGCTAAGGTGTCGGATTTGAATCCAAGCTATATTGAAAAGAGGTTCGGGAAGTACCACGAGAATAGCGTGTACGACTTGAACTATGAATCCATGAAGCCTGCTGAGTTGAGAGCTGAGGACCGCAGGAGCTGAACCATCAACGACTGCTCGCTCAAACGAATTCGAGCTCCCCTGCACTGGGACCTAACAAAGGGCTGACTCGATGCAGTGAATCGTACCCGGTCCCACATGCTGCCACACCTGTTGCCGCACCTGTTGCCAGGTTGTTTCTTAGATAAAAAACAGTTGATAAATCCAGATAGATAATAAAGCATAGACAAAACAAACGCCTGGTGTTTGGAAGTAGCCGCAGCCACCACCACCGGTCAACCTAACAATCTTTCACCGCACAGACCGTAGTCCGTCCCCCAGAGTGCCCATTCTACTACTGCTGTTCCTCGTTCCACCAATTTTGTCGATCGTATATTCTATGCTAATCCCTGTTTCTCTTTTAATAAGTTTCTAATATTTTTCGCCCATATTTTCACCTCCTTATCGATTGATTCACTCTTGACGTCTTTCAAAAAGTCACAGTCCTGGGAGCTCAACAAGTCCCACGGACTCTTGCGCAACTTGTCGTCTTTGATCAAGCAGTAGTTGATGAATTTGCCAAACTCCACGTCGTACGGTCTACCGAACTTGTCTCGCTTGTTCAAGAGACACGGCGGATCCTCGTTGACGATTCTCTGTAGCAAGTCAAGGATGCCCTCAGGCCCTACACTGAGCGAATCGCCGTCGTTCCAGATGGAGTTCCCCGTGGCCAACTCAATGAGCATCAACCCCATTGACCACACGTCGCTCTTGATACCGTACTCCAAGCCCTGTATTCTCTCGGGCGACATGTAGGTCGAGGTTCCCACAAACGTGTCGGCCATGGCGATCGAGTTGGTGAGCTCACGAGACACCCCAAAATCACAGAGCTTGAATTGGCCCTTGTGGGTCATCAAGATGTTCGAAGGCTTGATGTCCCGGTGGATGATCTTGTGGAATTCGTAGAGGTACACCAACCCTTTCAAGATCGAGTAGCTTAGGCGCTTCAACACATTGAGGGGGAACTGGTTGGGGGTTATGAGTTTGAGGATCTTGTCCAAGCTACCACAGTTCCCGTACTCCATGCATATCACCACCGTGTTGTTGTTGGAGATGAAGGCCCCGAAGAACTCGATTATGTACGGCAGATGGCACTCGTGGAGGATTTTCAATTCCCGGATGATTTGATTTTGGATGACTGATTTCAGCTCGATTGGTATGATTTTTTTGGCCATTATTTTCTGGGTGGGTACGTGGAGGATCTTCGTTACGGTTCCGGAGTTGCCAGACCCCAAGTCTTTCAAAGTGACGATATCGGTTGACTTGAACGACAAGCTCCCGGTACTTTTGATGAAATTCGACGAGTCGACGGAAGGGTTTGATGGGTCAGAGGGGTCAGACGAAGGGCGGGCTGTTTTAGCCTCACTCTGCTGGGTGTCTTCCCGGGTTGGGGAGATACTACTTATGACGGTCTGTCTTTTTCGAACGAATTTTCGACGACTCCCAAGGTCCATTGTGCTAATTTGGTTGATAATGGAATCGGTGGACAGAATTTTGTCGGGGTCATTGTTGATGGGTCTGGTTTCTTTTGGGGGTTCCGGTAGTTCGAGGTGTTTGAAGTTTTTACGGTTCAACGTTTTGGTTTTCAACATTGGAGGGGGGGGAGGAGGAGGATCTGACATGGTCGTCAAATTGGTAAGAGAGCGCACTAGGAATCGAGTGATAATTGGGCTGAGTGCCGTGGGGCCGAAGCGATACCGCGATTGGCGCGGGGCGGAGCACCGCGAGTCGCCGAACCCCCGCGAGACCTGAAACTGGATGGAGGTGGATTGAGCCTGAAACGAAGATTGCGAAATTTGTGTTGATGCTGGTGTTGATGCTGGTGTTGGTGTTCTTGTGGGTGCTTCTGGGCCGCGAAGGACAAGCGGAGGGCAAGCGACGTGGTGACAGAATAGCGCAGTGTAGTACCAGTCTAGCGCTAGTTAAGCATCAGTCTAGGGCCATCTGACACCAAGTTAGCGCCGTATTGGCAGATTGGTGTATGGCTCACTGTCTGCTGATGATAACTGGAGAGGAAGCAGTGGTGGTCAACTCAGTCAGTAGTGAAGCGGCAGCGCTGTGCTGAAGAAGTTTGGTGTTGCGTGCTTTACGGGAGCACGGCCTGGGCTCCGGGGCTCTTGGGTCATGTGTTTCTGGGTGTAGAAACAGCTGTAGTAGTAACAGTAGTAGAATTGGTAGAAGCGGTAGGCCGTAGCGCCAGTAGTAATGTTATAGGTAGTGACAGTCATGATGATAAAGATAGCGGTAGAATCTTCGGTAGAGTCTGCGGTAGATGTACGGGTAGTAGCGGTAGAGGCGGTAGTGGTGACAGATTCACCGTAGTGACAGGCTCAGTATATAATCGCCCTTGCGTTGCAGTACGCCGAGCCGGAAATATTCTGCTAATCTGTTTCATGTACAGGGCGCCAATAAATCGGTAACCGGTTTCAAGTTCTCCGATTGTGCAGAAATTGTACAGGTGTTTTCTGATCTGAAACAATCTTGAAACAGGTTTTGGAAATATGAAACGGGTTTTGGAAATATGAAACAGGGCGCTAGAATGCGGTACGGTAGCAATATGGGTGCTAGGTTACGGTATTGCGGCGGTGCCACGGTGCCGCCGTGGGTAGTGCTAGATAACTTCAATACTGTAACATATCTTCCGTGTAATACATTACTGAATTGTGTAGAAATCTGCGGGTGTTTTGTTTCTGGTTTGAAATTTTGCAACCAATATCCAGCCCAATTTGAAACCGCATCACATCACCCACTAGGACCCTGGCCCAAGCCCGTCAACACTTTGCCGCAAACCCTGTCTTCAGCCCTGTTGAGGGCCTTGACTCAAAACCGTCTTCAGCCCTGTCGTGATGTCTTAAAGCCGTCTTCAAAGCCCTGTCCCAAAAGCCCTGTCCCAAAATGCTGTGCCAAAAGCCCTGGGCTTCTTGGCTTTGGACCCCTGTCTAAACCCTGGGCTTTTCAGATCAGGAAACTTCATAACCCATAACGATGCACTCACACAAGCAGCTACCCCCACCTCGACGTATCTCGATCAAATACCCTCATAACGGTGTGACCCCATTTAGCGCCTGACAGGTAACACCCCCACCGAACATGTGTTCGGGTCAATGTTTACCGGTCACCGGAACTACTACTGCTCCTGCTACTACTTCTTCCGCTACTGCCACTGACTTTTGCTGAAAAATTTCTTTATATTACACTAATATACACTAATGCTGATAAGGCTGTCCTGGATATGGCATGAGATTCATTTGATACTGATTGGGGTACTGCGACATTTGTTGGACATTCTGTATAATCGGTTGTTGCATTGGATGGATATTCATTTGAGGTGATGCATGTACATGCGCAGCATGCGTAACCGGAACTTGTCCAGATTGGAGCTGTTGGAGTTGTTGAATTGGTTGGATTGGCTGAATCGGTTGAACCTGCGGTTGAACCTGGGATTGCACTTGTGGCTGGAGCTGTTGCTGTTGTGGCTGGAGTTGTTGCTGTTGTGGCTGGAGTTGTTGTTGTTGTTGGTGTTGTTGTTGTTGATGTTGCTGTTGTTGTTGCTGCTGCTGCTGAGAATGTTGCTGCTGGGGTTGCTGCTGTGACATATACATCATATTCATTCCGGTCTGAGGGACCGGGTTTTGGGGCTGTAATGCTTGGTTTAACTGTTGCTGGATTTGCAGTTGGTTGTAATTTCCGAAAACCATTTCCGGGACCAAGCCTTCATGTTGTGGCATGGCTAGATTGATACCCAAATTGGCCATTGGATTAACTTCCCCGAAATTCAGTTTCTTCTTTTTATTCCGGCAATTCTTACAGACCTTGTGCTTACCAACGTCTTCTTCACTAAGAGGCTTGGCACACCGGTTACAATTGCCGAGCTTCTCCAAATTGTTCCGCCGGATCTTGTCGTTTTCTCGACATCGCTTACAAACTTTGAACGAGCGTTCTTTTTTAATGCCGTCGCTTTCACCGGTCAAAATAGACGTGTCCAAGGGACCGGAGCAATGGACACACCGGCCTTGTTTTGCCCGGTTGGCTTTCCTGAATCGCAAGTTTTGTCGACAGTTCAAACACAACACAAACTTTTGTAATTCCGGGGGTATGTCGTTACCACATCTTCTGCAAACCCCGATTTTCTCCTTGGTTTTTTTCTGCCACCGGCGAGATCTTTGCCGTTGGAGCTCCCGGCAATGTTGACACAACTTGAACACTTTTGGTTCGATCAACGGCTTGTCTTGCTCGGCCGCCCGTTTTGGAACGATCAATGGCTGATCGAATTCTTTCTTGCACCGGGAACACACCGACCGAAGGTACTTGACGTTGTCGGAGTTGTAGATCCGGTTATCGTTGAGATACTTTTGTTGTACGTGAAGTGGAGGGATAGGCACCTCTAGTTTGTCCTCACCAGGACCCGAGCCATCGCCTCCAGCGCCGGCACCAGCGCCCACGGCACCGCCGGCACCAGCTCCATTTCCACCAACAACAGTGGCGCCACTCGCATTTGCATTAGCAGGGTTCGTGGTGGGGGCAAGATCCCCGTCGGCGTGATGATTAACCACTGACAAAAACAGTTGATCCATTTTATCAATTTTTGAAATTGGAATATACAAGTATTTATAAAAAACATGTTGGGTGTGGATTGCTCAACGGCTGTGCAGATTGCGCGCAGGCGGTACACTGTGCTATGTGTACAGTACGCAATACAATACACACACCACAATGCATCCACTACACGCTCTGCTACACGGTATGCTGCACAGCTTCCCACCCTGTGCACAGCATCCAACACACCTCCCGCTGGACTATCGTACATTATGGTGCAGTGTGTGCCAGGCGGTGTTATTTTTTTTTTTTTCCCTTCCCACCACCTTCCTTCTCCAGACAAGTGCATGTGACCTGGGGTTATAATTGGCCCCTACTGCATATACCTGCGTTTCAGACGTCGCACTTTTTCAAACCTTGCTTCCTCGGCCGTAAACAATTGGAATTGCTCCTATACGTCCATTGGTCTACAGGGGCTTCCGGTATTGAGCTCCTACACCTGTCAAACACCACATGTGACATGTCCCTGAGATCTGATACATCTGACGTGTCGCTGGTATCACGTTTCGTAGCATGGGCCCGCCAGCGTGGAGCGGGCGGGATGGCGGCATGGCGTGACGACGTATCGACGCATTAGGTGTCTGGGTGTGTCGGCATTGGGTATGTCAGTGTCTGGATGTCTAATTTGTGTCTAAATTTGTTGGCATAATTCATATTTTCTGTACCTTGCATAAAACACCGCCATGTAACGCGTCCGGCATTTATTGTTCCTAATTTCACTCAAGTATAATTTTTCCGATCGTCAAGGTATATGCCGGATCTGCGCCATCAAAAACAAAATCAATAACACCTTTTTGCCAATGATGTCACACAAGCACATAAAGTTTAGGGGTTCCGGACGTCCCCGGGCTAGCGGAGCGCCGCAAAATAACCAAAGAATCTATACCCCTTGTTTTGCAATCTATAAATGTATAAATTGAGAGCGAAGAAGGAAATCTTTTTGACGTTTCGAGAATGAGCAATTTTGAGTTCCCGTCGAGAGCGTAGCCCCAGTTAGCATAGAAATTCGTAGATTCAGTAACTCTCCTGGGTTGTTAGGCATGGGATGGGTCGGGTCCCTGGCAGCTCACACGTCTTGGGATCTGATCCAACAGCGGCAGCTACCGCCAATTCCGCTGTAGCACCGCCAAACGGGCCTGTACCACAGACAAAGTCTGATAAGTTGTTCTGTCGGCCGGCCGATTCAGTAACTTGGCCAAACTGCACACTCGCTTTGGGTTTGAGCCTCGAACCAAATCAAGACTAGTGTCAACAGTGGCTTATGACTCCTGGGGTGTTCCACGCTTCTGCTCCAGAACCGAGACTCGTACTGCGTGGCGGAGCTCGTCTGGCCACGGTTAGACGGCCAACTGGCACGGTTAGACGGCCAACTGGCACGGTTAGACGGCCAACTGGCACTGCGAGAAATTGGGTCTGGTCCCCTGCTCTTCATCGAGGGCCCGACATTATTCCGTCAGCTGGGCCGCACCGATCCGTACAAACGCCACTGGCCCCAACTCCCCCAACTCCCTCGCCAACAATCTGAGGTCTTCTGGGTCCCTGGCTACCACCGGGCTACACGTACACAGCTCGGCGATAGACACGGGGCACCAGAAATAAAAGCTGGAAACCAAACCTCGAGCGCTACGAAAAGTGCCCCATAGAGAGATCGATGGCTAGTTTACCGTTCGTTGATTTTTCTTTATTTCCTCTTGTACAATTCGTAAATATGATACACTCTATAAACCCCCAAACCAAAAAGTCCTAGTCCGACTCCTCTGACACTGCTTCTCCACCATCTGGGATTTTTCACCGAGTCTATGGTCCCATTGGACTCTCTGAAAAGCTGGTCGGTCTGAAAATAAGCTCCCAATCCCAACGCCGTCACCAGCTGGACGGCCGTGCATGCGACGCAGTCCGTGTCCTGCCATGCTGTGTCCAGCCAGTCTCGTTCCTCCTTGGCCTTGAATACGTCTAGTATGTTACTTTGAACCATTTGAACAATCACAGAATTTCGCATCAGTTTTTCCAATATGCTGACGTTCTGTGCACAGAGGTTTTTGAAACCCCAGCTTAGGCCGCTCCATGGCCTAGTCCGCCCGGCTACCAGTACCAGACACTTGTCTGTGAAGTCGACTCCGCTCAGTGCCAGGTTTCCCAGGCCCCACGTCCGGTTCTACTCGTACAACTACTCAAGCCCGTACAATCCAAATAGAACCAGAAACAGAATTCTTTTGGCAGCCTTCTTAGCGGCTACCGTTGCTGGCTCCTACTACTTCTTCTGGCCAAAGCACACGTTCCCCAGCCTGGTGGCAAAAATCCTCCGGAAGGGATTATGGGCCGAAAGCGACAAGGGCGACAAGGACTTTGTTTTGGCGTTGAAATATTATATCGAGGCCCTCAACGAGTGTGACCAGCTCGACTTGGACAAGACTTCCGACGAGTACACGGGGATCCAGCTCAAAATCGCCGAAATGTACGAACGATTGAGCATGGTCGAACAAGCTGCGTTGATTTACAATGAGATCTCCTTCATTTATTTGAAGACCCTAACCGACGACTCGGAGAACTTGTCCGAAGCCAGGAGGAACCACTTGATTCAAAAGGACCTTCGGGTTGTGCTCAAGTTGGTGGATTTGAACAAGAACAATTTGACCCTTGCAAGAGCCATTTTGATCACCCATATTGCATTGCCAGAACTTCTAATCAGCCAGCTACAGAAGACGTCTCTCGAAGACTCGGTTCCGGTGTTCATTGACGAATACATTAACGCCATCAACATGCTCATTGCCATCAACATCGGACTTGGCGACTACAACTACTCAATCAACCTCAATCTAAACTTGAATAAGATCATGTTGTCGATCGGGTACGACAGCGATAAGGTCTTGTTGAACCACTGTAACTTGGGGCTGTTATTGTATTTACAGAGCGAGAATTTTGAGTTGCAATTGATTCAGATGTTGAAGAAATACCAGTTGAACAAGAGCTCCAATCCCGAGGAGTATTTAAACTATGCCGATTTTACCGAGTCTGACCGCAAACAGTATCTGCAGGCTTTCAACAGTTACTCACAATGTATCAAGTTATCAATCGAGGCGTACGAAAGCGTCAACAAGATTGCCGGCAACTTGAAACATCGAGACCTCGATCCCGAAGAAGACTTGACCATTCAAGAGTTGGTGGCGCTTTCAACGTACTCGTTGGGCGTGATTTACCTCCACACCAAAGATTATACCAAATCGGAAAGGTTCCTAAGAGAAAGCAGAGTCAAATCGAAAAATTGTAACTACCAGGACTTGCTACCAGTGATAGAAACAGAACTCGACAAGCTATTTACCCAAAAGAAAAGAGAATCATGAGGATCATTGAAATCATAAGGATCATAAAAATCACAAGAATCATACGTTTCACGGACCCCCCTAAAGGGTGTCAGCACGAGTCCATGTAATCGACGTAACGTACGCCCAATACACCGGCTAATGAATACAATAGTGTTAGTAAATCAAATGTATATTACGCTATCTCGTGTGTTCATGTGCTTCATGTACTTCGTGTTCCTTCTTTGGCTTCTTGGTGGGGCACATCTTGTGGACCAACCGCTTGTGGCGTTCCCGGCTGTCCCTCCTATAAAATACCTTCTTACAATCACATATGTACACGAGCTCTTTGACAAGCTGGGCTTCGTAGTCATCACCAACCTGGGGTTCGGTGCCATGGAAATGCTTGATGGCAACGTGCCGGCGTACCAACGCTTTCTTCCCGAACCCAATGGCACTGAATGGGCAGTGGCTCACCGGGCACTTGAATCTCAAACTATTAAATAACTCTAAACCTTCATAATGTTTTGCAAGCTTATAGATGGTGGGGAAAACGTGGTCACAGTGCAGACACTGGGTGTTTTCCTCCTCGTAAAGCTGATCGGAGTAATTATAGATCAAACTCTCCAATACCGTTTTGAATTGTTCGATTGGCTTCAAGGAAGCTGGCTTTCTCTTCTTGACGGGCGAAACTCTGGGCTTCTTCCCCTTGCGTTTCTTGTTGGGTGTATAGTCTTCGTCGGACACTGCCAGGACCGGCGACGGGGACTGGGACTGAGACTGGGACTGGGACTGAGACTGGGACTGAGACTGAGACCGGGACTGTGCGTGCTCGAGTTCAGTTGAAAACTCGGGAATGGGTACACTTTGGATCACCAGCCGGGAAGCATCGTCCATGGGTTCCGAACCAGAGTAGGTCCCTTCAAGCGGGTCCCACACCTGGGGGTCCCAAGCACGTGAAACCTTGGGTACTGAAACACCGAATTCTGGAACACGGAATGGTGTACCTCCAAACTCGAATGTTTCAGATTCTTTTAGGAACGAGCCTTGCAGCTCGCAATCGGCCAGTGGCTGATGGGGTTCTTGTTCAGATTTCTGGTCGATCCGATCTCTAGGGGTGGATGGCTCAGCCGTCCCCTCCAGGCTATACGGGTCGGGAGATCCCACTTCTAGGATCGACAAACCCGGGAACTCAAGCAACCCGACCTCATCGATGTACCCCCATTCACTCATCCCTGGAAGGCCTCCAACAACTTCATTGAACCCCAGATCGTTCCACTCATCCTCGTAGAACAAATAGGGCTCGGCGTGGTACCCCTGCAGTCCTGCTGCTGCTGCTACCTCAGCCAATGTTTGAGAGTGTGGGCTCGGTTGTGGGTGTGGGTGGGTGTGGGTGTGTGTGTGGGAGTGGGAGTGGGGTGGATTAGGGTGGTGCGAGTGGGGTGGTGGGACCGCGGCCGCAGAACCGCCGTGCAGTCCCGCTGCAGGCGTGTGCAGCCCTGCCGCGATAACAAGCTGGTTATGCGAAGGGGCGGTTGTTCCCAGTGGTAAATCCGACACATTGTTATTGGTGGTTTCAAATTTGAAAGGCGTCAAGGGTGAAAACAATTTTTGTTGGATGGGCAGGTACTTGAGATGATATTGGTTCAATTCCTCGTGGGTCAAGGCGTACAAAGAAGTCTCAGCATGCTTTGATTCATTTACGTCGAAAAAATACTGCATGTCCTTGACGGGAGATTTTGCAGTAAATTTAACGGGGGAGATTGTTAGATCTTTTTTACAGCGAAGATACCCGCCGAGCTTAAGGCCCAAGTTAATATTGTCTTTGTAAGTTTGGTTGGTTTCTTCGTCAATGAAATAGGTGTCCGGGTCTTTGATGCTCATGGTCGATACTTATGGAATTTATGCTACAAAATTGTCTATAAGAATTGAAAAAAAATTCAACTGGGAATGCTTTTGATTAAATAAGGTGATACTAGCCACACTAGGTGTTTGACGCATATAACCAAGAGCCAATCTCGGATGAAGTTTCAAATTTAAAAAATAATTTATTTTTTTAAATTACCCGTAACCATTCGTAATTCTGTACATTTGCCGAAGCACAGTAAGGGTCTGGGGAGCACGCTTAGTCTCAGACTGGCACCCGCCCTGGCACTCACCGGGCGCCTCGCGGTTCACCCGAAGCCCGTCTCATGTCTCGCACAGACTCCCTTCGTCTTCCCTCCGTCTTCTCGTCGTCTTCTCGTCGTCTTCTGGTTGTCTTTGCCTCACCATCCTCCATCCTTCACCTCCATCCGTGTTTCAGGATCGCAAGATTACCCAATCTCCTCCAAGCGTATCTACAAGGATTGCGCTGCTGCGCGCAACAAAAGGAGGAGACCAAGAGCTTGAGCAATAATAAACGGATCAGTTTCATAACCAGTGCATTCCTCATACACATCTGTTGTGACATTACCCTATTTGCCACGGCCGGTGTTTTCTTGAAACCGTGTGATTTCGCCCTTCTCCATCTGAGGTTTCCTACAATCCTCTCTGTTTCTGCCGAAATGAGGTGGGAATTGAACCCAGAAAATAACCCTTGGGGGGCCCCCCTCCTATTCAATTAATATCCAATTTATTTAATTTAATTAGAATTAAACCTTGGAAAATAATTATTGCCAAAAGCAACAAGGCCATAAACACCAGCCAAATTCCGTAATGCTGTTTAACCCATTGATCAATGAATTTTAAACCCGGTCCCACTCCCATAAACAGGGTTCTTGAGTTGCTAACACCACCGCTACGCCCAGGGCCCTTCCCCTCGGCGAACCCTACAGTGGTTTCATCTCTACCTGTCTCAGCCGTTGACAGTACCAACGTTTCGTCTATTGTTTCGTAATGGGTGTTTGCTTTAATTTCCCGCTTTAGCAAATCTACCAATCCGGTGCATGCGTCTGTTTGTCCAGTTTGGGTCAGCTTTTCGATTACGCTTTTAATCCAAGATCTGCCGCTCCATTCAATCCAGTACGTAATTTGCACCCTGGTTCCGTTGCCGGGGCTCCACACCATCCGGTACTTGTTTTTCACCAGGAACGAATTGCCCAGCGGTACATCTGGGGTTTTCGTGGTGGTTTCAATAACCACACACTCGTCCAAGTTCTCGTAGAGAATTTTTTCTTCCACTTCACAGGTGGTGCTCTTGGGCCCGATCAGATACCCCAATGTCTTCCTATACGAATACGACCGGGACCGGTCTTTGAATGACTCAAACCCACTCAACTCCGTCAGATCATGTAACTCTAAAAGCTTGGGGAAGAACCTGCCAGACTTCCCGAACAAGATATCATAGATAACTCCTATCGGTGCATAAATAATATCGTTAAATAAATCAACCTCAAAATCCTGTGCTTCGTACTTGCTGGGTACTCGGGTCGGTGGATGGACGTCCAGTCCTCCGTTCGTGTACCCGGACCCCGAATTAAATTTCAACACTTGCACCTGTTGTTGCTTAGAAGCACCACTCGCTGCTGCTGTTCCTCTTTCGCCTACTGCCTCTGACACCTTGTCGTCGTCTCCGTCCAACGACATAATAAATGATTCTATGTGAGAGTCGGTCGATCCCATCTCTTCTTCTTCCTTTTCTCCAGGACTGTCCTCCTCTTGTCCATCCGCCTCAAGGGGACTGCCAACAGTAAGGTCCATTTTCTTGCCCGTCACCCCTTCCCAGACCGTCACCATGAAGTCAAACGTGGCATCCCGTGAGATAAAACTGGCAAACGTATGCTTGCCTTCCGTAGTCTCTATGCTAATCCCGTTGGGGAAAATCCCAGCAGTGGACTTTTTTTCGAATTTGACAATGTCCTCTTGTTTGATCACGAGACTGGTCACCCAGCCAAGCAAGCTGGAATTGAAGCACACGTAGTGTTCGCTGACGTATATTCGGCCTTGGAGAAGAATCTCTCGGCTGAGGGCACACGCAAAATCGTCCAAGAGCCGATCGGTTAAGTCCAAGGAGCGAAACAACTGGTGGAAGTCGGTGTTACGTTTGATCGTGGCATAGTGGTATTTTGAAGTCCTGAATTTCTCTTCCACGTATAATCGAGGATCAGGTTTGGGAGTTGCTGCATTAAGAATGTCCTGAAAGTTGTATTCACTGGGTGTCCGTTTGGATTTCCGGTACGTGATGATCTTGGGAGAGTTGGGGCTGCTTCCCCCAACTTCGATACGTTCTGCACCGACACTGGTATCCCCAGTGGTGGAGTGACTGTCATCGGTGGAGGTTTCCCCCGTTATGGACCGGTCTGCCGACCCAATGGTGGCTAGTCGGCTTGGGGCGTCTCCAGATATCACCGAGTTGGCATCCTCCCGCGTCGTGGCAACAGTCGCCTTAACATATGGTGAAAATCCATGCAGACTCAACGATGGAGTGGAATGAACCGATTGGTTTGCTTCGCCAGTTTTTTGAAACTTGCTGGAGTCCATCGAGTAGTTGTCATTGGCGTCGTCTGAGCTGGTACGCTTCAAGCTCGAACCGTCAGTGCCAGTGAAACTGTTATTGTCTAGGTTATATTTTCGACTATTGCTTGATGGTCTGGTGTTTTCTTTCCTTTGAGCTTGTAGTAAATGCTCATTCAAAATGGCTAGGTCGTCGGTTGACGACCCCAAGGGTGCCACTGGCTCCAACACCGGCTCTCGTTCACCCGGAAGCGGTAAACTCTCCGTCGATGTCGGGAAGTTATTCTTAAAAGTGTTCGATTCTGGGGTTGACATTGTTGAGAATTTCAAAAATGGCTGCGAATAATTCAATTTGGGTCACGCTGGGTGCTGTGGTCTACTGCCGTGTTGGGTGTTGGGTGGATGACAACGGGTGCATGCCTACCCCGGATTTTGTCAGAGAGCATCCCATCGGACATGATTCCAATATAAAAAACGGGAAAATAAGCTAACAACTACACCTACAAAGATCGTTTTTTTTTCCTCTATTATACCGTTTATTCAACAAACTGTACTATAAATATCGTTTCCCATTAAGAATTGAATCAAGTCTTTCAAGACTATTGAATCATAAATTATTTTTTTTCATTTATTGGTTTTCTGGACGTAACTTTCTGACTTCCTTACCAACTCTCCAGATTTCCATGGATCTGATGGTTTCTAACTCTTCTTCCAATCTTTCTCTGTAGTCTGGTTGAGAGTTGAAGTCCAAAGATCTTTGAGTTTCACTACCGTTCTTGACGGACTCGTATAATTCGGAGAAGACTGGTTTCAAGGCGTCCTTGAATCTTGGGTACCAGTCCAAAGCACCTCTTCTAGCGGTGGTAGAACAAGCATCGTACATGTAATCCATACCGTACTTACCAACCAATGGGTATAAGGATTGGGTAGCTTCTTCAACAGTTTCATTGAAGGCTTCACTTGGAGTGTGGCCGTTTTCTCTCAAGACTTCGTATTGGGCCAAGAACATACCGTGGATACCACCCATCAAACAACCTCTTTCACCGTACAAGTCAGAGTTGACTTCTCTTTCGAAAGTGGTTTGGTAGACGTAACCAGAACCAACGGCAACAGCCATGGCAATAGCCTTTTCTTCAGCCTTACCGGTGACATCGTTCCAGACAGCGTAGGAAGAGTTGATACCTCTACCTTCTTTGAAAAGAGATCTGACGGTTCTACCAGAACCCTTTGGAGCAGCCAAGATGACGTCGATGTCCTTTGGTGGCTCGACCTTGGTCAATTCCTTGAAGACTGGAGAGAAACCGTGGGAAAAGTATAAGGTCTTACCTTCGGTTAACAAAGGCTTAAGAGTAGGCCAGGTTTCGGATTGAGCAGCATCGGATAACAAGTTCATGATGATGGTACCCTTTTCGACGGCTTCGGTGACATCGAACAAGTTTTCACCTGGGACCCAGCCGTCTTCAATGGCAGCTTTCCAAGAAGTACCATTCTTTCTGACACCAATGATAACATTAAGACCATTGTCTCTCAAGTTTAAACCTTGTCCGTAACCTTGAGAACCGTAACCGATCAAGGCTAAGGTGTCGTTCTTGAAGTAGTCCAACAACTTTTCTCTTGGCCAATCGCTTCTTTCGTAAACGATTTCTTCGGTGCCTCCGAAGTTGATGGTCTTGACACCTCTAACAGCAGAAAGGTTGGTGGTTTTGGCGACTGGGGCAATTCTGGTGGCTCTGGAAAGGGTGGCCATGTTTCTGGCAGAGATGCCTCTGGCGGCTCTAGTAGCTTGTTTAGCAGCTTGTCTGAAGGACATTTTTATTGATTGATTGATGATGGGAAAAAAACTTGTTGGATTGGCCAAGGCTTTTATACTACGTCGACAGTGAAAAATTCTCGACACGACTTTTCACCTGGTCCGGTGAAGGCCCGGTTACGGTGGTGACTAATAGTTGGCTCAAGTCGCGGACAGCCGGAGAGGGGATTGTCCAGTGTGCCGTGAGAGCGCCAAAAACGTACCGCGACACGGGGACCTCCACCACGTCGCACCTCCCTGACGAGCCGCCCTGACGAACCGTCTGCGCTATTGGCACCGCGGGCAAAATGTTACCGCCCTCCTCGCCCTCAGTTGTCGCCCATATCCACCACGCGCCGCACCCCACTGCCGCACTACGACCCTCGCTATATTCCTTATCGTAGCGGTCCGGCCCGATTTCTCACCCCATCCCCTCTTTCTCGTCCACGCGATAGGCACAGTCTCCGCTAAAGGCAAGCGGTCCCGGAGCTGTGGTCGTTGCTGCAAATTTGAGAATCTTATCGACAGTTTGTGCCAGTCTGGGGTTGGTTCCCACTTCCTTTTAACTTCCCTCTGCTCCTCCTCTGTTGCCACGTAGTCACTTCGTATTGAGTCACTCACACCCAGGGCCCTGTCCCCTCGTTCCTTGGAAGATGTGCTCTGTTGCTAGACTCTGCCAACTGCCTTCCAATAGTTACTCTCACGTATTTCGACAAGATGCAACAGTAAGCATCAAAAGTGTAGTCTCTGCGTAGACAGTAAGTGCACAAGGCATAGCTGCGAATGGTGGGGTCCTCGGCTCCACCACCAGGATTTCAAAATGTATCCAAACACTCCAATAGCACACCATCCTTGCCGGGACTTGTGTAATCTCGACTCCAAAGCTCCGGTGGAGTCTCCTGGACGAGCCCTATACAGCGTTGTGCACGCCAGAGGCTGTCTCCGTGTGGCCTCCAAGACCTTAGAGCTACTGCATGGCCCTTCTGGTCCCAGCACACTGCCTAATTCATCAATTTGCAGCCAATCGCGAGGTGCTCTCATTGGGATCTGCTCTGGGGGCCCCGTTCACTTCATCCAGAAGCCCTTAAAGCCGCTCCCACACGTCCAGCAGATACCTGGCTATGCACACACTGGCTCCTGCAGTTGCACGTCCAAAACACCCTTGGAGCACCCACCCTCCAGGGATCTACAGATCTACCAAAGTATTCTTCAGCCACACCAAAGTGCAGGTTTGGAAGCTGGAAAATAATGGTTGCAACTCCAACCTCTTGAAAACCAAACTAACCATTACATGAAAACAAATAAGCCCCGGCCACCTCGTTGCCTAGATTTGCACACGAATGCAAATACGGTACTTCCAAACCCGAAAAGATCTACTGCCTGGAATCCGTTTCGGGAGAGTTGCAACTGGCAGTCACATGGTACAGACGTCCATGCATTGACATGTGCATAGCAGACGAAGGTTTGGAAAGACGTGAAGAGCTTGCCGAGCACCCAAACAGTCTGCAAGTGCACAAGCTCCTAAACCAAAACTGCTTTTGCTGGAAGCTGTGCTAGAAACTGTCCCAGAATTTTACCACACCATGACCCGGGGATCCTCCTTGGTAACCGGCTGGTAACTAGCCGCCAAGACAGCACACGGACTTAACTAGTCGTGTCATTTGGGGGAGGGGACAGAGTTACCCCCAGCTCAATAGGGTGCAGCAAGGGAAATCAAGTGCCTATTGTTCCTTGCATGAATTTCGCTTTTAAAGTTTATTGTGATTTTCATGGTTTGCACTAACTATTTCTATTGTCCTCTCCAGAGCGTGGGGAAGAAAAGCCGTATGGAATCGCAAAGAGAGAGTCTAGCTAGGTCGTAGTGCTTAGGGGCAGCTCTGAATTCACCTGTGATGCAAATCTCCCCCCACCCCAGAAACTCCAGGACTTGCTTTACTACTGGGTGCCTTCAAGAGAATTCAACCAGCAGCCGCAAAAATACGAGATGCTCTCGATGCCCGGTCCCACACAATTGTCCGCCGCGAGACACTAGTGGCCGTAGAGCCACCAGGGTTCGAGCCTCGGCCGGCTCAAGTCTTGGATGCTGCAACCATTGTCTTACGTGGGGGACAGCAGGCACCACCTACAGCTCTCAAGTGTCCTGTAGAGATGGCTGGAGAATAGGGAGGGAGGGCAAGCTCCGGGCTCAGACACTCCGCCTCCCCGGCCAAAAAGAGCGTGGAAACTTGCAAATGTACACCACCCCAGATTATTCCAAGATCATCGCCGCTTCTATTTTACCACTTATTTTGGCCACGCCTGCGCTGGCCTACTGGAACCCCAGTGTTGGTGCCACCTGGGACTACCACCTCCAAAAACCCCCAACGAAATTCCTTGACTCTGTGGACATTTACGACGTGGACTTGTTCGATACACCCCAAAGCACCATCGACGCTTTACACCAGGACGGTAAGAAAGTCATCTGCTACTTTTCAGCCGGCAGCTACGAGAACTGGAGAGACGACGCCAAAAAATTCAAGGAGGCCGACCTTGGCGAGACCCTCGATGGCTGGAAAGGCGAAAGGTGGCTAGATGTCAACTCAGCTAACGTCAGGTCGATTATGAGCACCAGAATCAAGCTGGCAGCCGATAAGAAGTGTGATGCTATCGACCCAGACAACATCGACGGATACGACAACGACACCGGGTTCGACTTGACCGAAGACGATGGCATTGAGTTTGTCAAATTCTTGTCCGACGAAGGACATAAGCATGACATGTCGGTGGGGCTCAAGAACGCTGGCTCGATCGTTAAACGAGTGTTGAAGTCGGTGGAGTTTTCAGTTCAAGAGCAATGTGTAAACTACACTGAATGCGAGCTTTACCGGCCGTTCATCGCTGACAACAAGCCGGTCTTCCATATCGAGTACCCAAAGGGAGATGCCGATAACAATGATCCTGTCAGCGAGCCAGTCAGAAAGTACTACTGTGACGATTCGACCGCCAAGTCGTTCTCTTCGATCTTGAAGAACTTGATTCTTGACGACTGGCTCGTGCAATGCAACCTGGGCAGCACTGGCGATACTTCTGCAAGTTCAGTGGGTGCCAGCGCGTTGGCCGGTAATTCTACTACCTCGTTGGACTCCGCTGCGTCCAGCAGTTCCGCTGCATCCAGCAATTCATCCTCCCCCAGTGTGTCTTCTATTTCCAGCACTTCTACGTCCTCCAGCAACTCCACCTCCTCTGGCAGAAGATCCACGTCCGAGGAAGATTCGGGAACCCGTGTAAGCCAAACTATTGGCTTGACTATCGCCGCTGGCATCTTGGCAAGCTTGTTTTAAATAGACGCTAGATAGACTTGGTGTTTATGTAAAAGTACAATCAATTAACTACTTACCGCTACATTACTTACCGTTACACTTACTATTTCAAATACTTCTCAATGGTGGAACCAAGACTGGCAGGCTTGGTTGTAGATGAGTATCTTTCAACAACCTTACCGTTCTTGTCGATCAAGAACTTTTCGAAATTCCACTTGACCCTGGTTAATCCGAGTAATCCACTCTTTTGGCTCTTTAAGAACTTATAAACTGGATCTGTCTTGTCACCATTCACATCAATTTTTTGTAAAACAGGGAAGGTGACTCCATAATTCAATTGGCAGAAGCTTTGGATCTCTTCCGACGACCCTGGCTCTTGGCCCAAAAATTGGTTGCATGGGAATCCCAAAATTACTAATCCTTGATCCTTGTACTTCTTGTTTAATTCTTCCAACTCCTTATATTGGGGAGTGAAACCACACTTTGAGGCAACATTGACAATCAAAACAACCTTACCCTTGAGGTCGGCAAATGAGAAGGGTTCACCCTTGGTATCTTTGGGAGCTAATTCGTAGAAGGCAGACATATTATAAACTATAGACTATAGAAGTATACAAGGTATGAGAAATTAAGGGCTGACCGTGCGACTAGCAAGCGGGTTTTCCGCAGCCGGAAGGACGGACGGGCCTAGGCTCAGGGGGGCTTAGGCCGAAGCACTCAGGGCGCTTGGGAGGGGGGGATGGGGGTTTTCCTGGCGCGATGTCACACCACACTGTC
The DNA here is from genome assembly GCA_030581475.1 of Yamadazyma akitaensis. Lineage (NCBI taxonomy): Eukaryota > Fungi > Ascomycota > Pichiomycetes > Serinales > Debaryomycetaceae > Yamadazyma > Yamadazyma akitaensis. The sequence goes on from JAKTTN010000005.1 coordinate 886,980, forward strand.
GCCCTAGCTAAGCGGTATCATGACGTTAGATGAATTCACCTAAAAGACCAATACCTGTGATGACAAGTGTTACGGCACTGCAGATGGCACCGATTTGGAGTGATGACTGAACAGAAGTAAGGGAGTTCGTAGTTTGTTTCTTGTGGAGTGAAAACTTGATTTCTTGCTCAATGTCATCATTGTCATTATCAGCAACCTTTGTTTGGGTCACTGGTGATCCAGGAGCAGGACTGGGAGTACTTTCACTGTCTGAAACATGGATGTAGGACTTGCCTAAATCCTCGTCGGAGCTTTCAGAGCTCTCTTCCTTCACAGCTTGCACCTGTTGTTTGGCTTCAGGTTTCACCTCCTTGACCTCTTTGAAACCATCGATACGTTTTAAATCTTTATGACTCTTAAAATATGACCAGCCGTAGCTGAAAACCCCTCCCAAAATAGCATATATCAAATAGGGGTGTTTCTCTTCCACCGGGCTATAGCTGTACCCTAAATAGAAACAGGTACTGGCTAATCCTGTCAAAATCCCGTTAATTAATTTCCCCCACTTGATTTGTTTAAAACTAGTGATGGTATTATCAATACTTAATTCTGAAATAACCCGTGGGACAATCTCCACGCTCTGGTAGAAGAGAGACGCAGACAAAAGGCCAACCAGCCCAGCACCGATTAATTTAATACTATTCAAGCAAGTTCCTGTCATAAGGGATGAATGATCAATTGAGAAATCCTGAGTGAGGCTATTTTGGGTCGCGTGAGGCTGGCGTGAGACTCACGTGAACACCTGCAATGTGAAGTGGCTGCCAGTTAGCCGTCCTGGATTGCTTCGAGTCAAGTTCTATGCAAGAGCCTGGGGCTGGCCAGCGGTGGGTTTCCTGTGATTTCAGTTTGTCTGCTCGAGACCCCCATCTCCAGCGCTCGGTCTTTGAATTTTTTTTTTTGCAGCCAATTACAACATTTTCCAATCCGCTGGTTCGCTGATGTACGCTAATATTCTACGACTAATCCGCAACAGTCATCATTCATACATGTATTCTATACATCGTTAACTAGAGGAGACAGGCTGCTCGCACTGTCATCTGTTTGCACAGTATAAATTGCTCCCTTATCAGGAGCATCGTCATCATCGTCATCATCATCATCAAACCTCGCTCTCTCTCTATTCCGAATAATTTCCACCGCTCTGGCGTGTGCTCTATACGGAGGAACTGCTCCGTCAAAAAGAAGACCCATATCATCAACCGGTATCCCCCTAGTTTCTGGGTACAAGAACGTAAAAATTATTGTAGCAATACACAAAGCGCTTCCAAAGAAAAGGAAAACACCATACTTCATTGAATCAATCATATCTTGTGCCCACCTGGCAAAAACGAAGGCCCAGAGCCAATTAAAGGATGCATTGAAGCACTGAGAAAGATTCTTGACCTTCAGATCGAAGATTTCTGACATGTACACCCACGGGAATCCAGACCACGACATTCCATAAGCAACAGTCCAGATGTAGAAGAACGCAAGCGCAGCACGTGAGCCAGCGTCAGAGGGTCCACTAGGGGTGCTTTCTGGATCAGCAATTTTGATGTATGCCCCTAGATAAAAGAGACTCAAACAACAAACAGTACCTCCAATAATTACCGGGAGCTTTCTGCCAAAATTATCAATAATATAGAATGCCCACACAAAACAGGAAACACCCTTGATCAATCCAAAAACCCCAGTGGACAAAAGGCCTGCATCTTTCGAGCTAACACCGATGGTCTTCAACATCGCTACAGAGTAGTAAATGATTGCGTTGATACCAGTGGTATTTTGGAACACGAATAAAAGAGAAGTCAAGAAAAGCTTATAGCGATTAATCTTGTTCCCAAAAAGAACCCTAAAGGGTCCAAAGATTTCTGATTGAAGGATCAGTTTCCTTTCATTGGCCTCAAATTCCATTGCCATTATCTCATATTTGATGTAAGCCGAATCCTCGGGTAGTTCTCTCAAGTAGCACAAATTCTCCAAAGCCTTGTCTCTTTTACCTTTTCCCAAAAGCCATCTGGGAGATTCTTTCAACACAAACCCGCCGATGAAAAAAAGCCCCGCTGGAATGATCTGTACGGCCACTGGCACTCTCCATTGGTTGTTTCCTACGAGGTTTTTGGCCGTACCGTAGTTTATGAAAAACCCAATAACTCCTCCCACCTGCCAGGCAATTTCGTACATCCCGATCAATCTACCCCGAATACTGGCCGGCGCTATTTCAGAGACGTACATTGGAGCCAAATTAGAAACAGCACCAATCCCGAGTCCAGAGATCACTCTTCCGGCTAGCATCCAGCCGAGACCATGGTCGGCATTACTAACCAATTGAATGGCAGAACCAAAAGTCATGAACAACCCAGCAAATATAAACCCTCGAAGTCTCCCTAGATATATCCCCACTGGGTAAATAAGGTACGCCCCGAAAAAGGCGCCCACATGGAAAAGAGAGATGACGTTGGATTTGATTGATTTGATTTGGTCAGGAGTTTTACTGGCGAAACCGAATTCCCTTTCAAATTCAGGTAATACCACCGTCCCACCAATAAAGCCTGCATCATACCCAATAATGACTGCTGCAAACGACGCCACAAAAGCTGCAAAATGTACTCGAAAATTGTTAACGCTTTTCGGCGTTTCCACCACAGCTTCTCTCATTACTGTTTCTCTTACAGGAGTTTTTTTATTTTTGATCAGTGGGAAAGTTGAATTTTTTTCCTCTGACTGGATGAAAACAACGATTTAAAAAGAATGGGAAATGTGGGGACTTTCTTACGTAATGCTTATCAACGCGACCTTTTATCTGCTATAGATAAGAGATGCAGAGGGGTTATTTATAGACTACAAAAACGTGGGGATCGCCCTCGAGCCCTCGAGCCCTTTTGAAGTCACCGTGCAACGAGCCTGTTGGCTCTTGCCCCGTTCCAGAAGGGCTGTCAAATCAGCCGGAATCTTTTCCTCGCCAGAACGGTGGTGCGCCAAACCACTGGAATTTGAGTAGTGAGTGGTTGTGAACGCGGGTTACAGTACAACTTCCCACATATGCCTTGTACCAGGGCCCCATTTATAGAGTCCCGTGAGGTTCAGGGTTTCCTGTGGTGTACAGCACGGCTACAGCTTCGGCAAATGTTGTTTATTGAATTATGACGCGGCAGTAATTTTATGATTTACTAAAAGATTTGAGTTCCAGGTTCTCAAACTTGAACGTTGGTGGAGCATTGAGTTTGTTTGGTGGTAGCTAACAGCATTGGCCAGGAAGGTTGGCTGTTTCTGCGTATGCTTGTGGCACTCTCGGAACAATGTGTGCCAAACAGAGCAGGCACGGGGGGCTCTGCAGAAGGCTTGCGGGACTAGACGGTGTTGCAGCTATCCCAGTAGCGTAGCAAAACACAAACCCTTTCGGTAAGCTTGAGTCCAGCTTTCCCGACAAACAGGTGGGTTCTGGTAAGCTTCTTTCGGCCACTCTATTCATTTTCGGACGCCAGTTCTCGAGATATCAACGATGCTAAACTTCAAAGACATCCGTGGTGGCTGCTTAGCTCGCTCACCGTACACCTATTGGACTCACGGAAGTTCACAGGCACTCGTGAACACTGTAAACACGACAACAGATTAAGTGCGTAGACTTTTCACAGACGTTTAATGCCTATAGCGTTGGAAAATGTGATAGGCTTGCTCCGTTACCGTGAAGGTGGAAAGATAAATCCTCCCAGAGCCCAGTTTTGTTCTCATTAGGACTACACATGTACTCTTCTATTCCTAAACATCGTTAACTTACTCTAGTGTCTTATATCGGTCCATTGCTGCTGCTTGAGCTAGTTCTTTTAATTCGGAACACTCGGGTGTGTTCCCAAGAATTCTGGAGCTGTGTCTTCACTGATCCTTATTTTATCAATATCAAAACTCTCTATTAACAACTCCACCTGGATTCTTCCGCCCTTGGACCCAGTAAACCTCCTATATTCTTCCAGCACACTGGCCAAGTTCCAGTTTTGTAATCTTCTTAAGCACCCGATCACGGTTCCGGTTCTATGTCTCCCCATACCACAGCACACCAACAAGGGATAATTGTTTGTGTTGGCAATGATTTCCAACGACCTGGTGATGGTTTCGTCGTTGAGGGTATCCCACGGATTCACGTTGGTATTATAGCTGTAGTCGTAATCATTGATCATCCCCACAAACTCAAGGTTGATGTTGTGGGTGGAACAAAAGTCCAAAAACTCTTCTTGTGGTTCTTCCGTAGCCAACCAGATAATTGTTTTGAGATTAAGACCTTTGAGGAAGGACTGATTTATAATGGTGGGCTGGCCTGAACGGTAAAGGTGATGCTCTACGGGACAGAAGTTAAGTGGAGGAACTATGCGTAGCTTAGGGGGTCGAACTATAGCTGTGCTGGCGTCGTCAGTAGCCGTTGGGCTTTTGTTGACGGCCTCATTATTGGTGGCTTCTCTCGCACCAATTGTAGTAGCGTCTTCACTCATTTGTTCTAATAAAGTGCAATTTAATATTCTCAAATTTTCCACTCAAATTCCATCCACTACATGAAGTCCAAAAAGAACCCCGTTGCCCAAACCGTAGGTGAACTTTCGTCGGCCATTAGCGCCACGTACACCGGCTACCAGAAATCGCTTACTCCAAGAACCGTATTAATTGATTCATTTTTGGGATACCTTTTGGTGATTGGTGCTCTCCAATTCGTTTACGTATTGCTTATTGGGAACTTCCCGTTTAATGCCTTCCTTGGAGGTTTCAGTTCATGCGTGGGACAATTCGTGTTGACCGTGAACTTGAGGTTACAATACAACGAGAAGAACCTCAAGGTGTTTGTGCTGTCGCCAGAGCGGGCATTTGCTGATTATATTTTTGCCAGTTTAATCTTGCACTTTATAGTGTACCATTTTATAAACTAAGGATTGATTGAAGTCCCTCCTCCCCCCCAAAGAAAATACACGCAATGATAAAGAACTAAACAATATAATATTTTCTCCTAGACTCTACTACACTCTTCACTATAAACCACACACGTCTGTTTAATACATAATCATGTACACTGTACATATTGTCTGTCATTACATTAAAACGCAACAACCCCCCAGTTCTTTTGGTTCCTTGCCAGTAGAACTTTTTTGCTGGGTTCTGGCCTGACTCGTCTTTGGAGCGGCCGTTTCCTTCTTGTCGTCAGCCGGCTTAGAAGCTACCACTTCTTCTTCAACTGGTGGCTCAACCACATCTTCATCCCTAATAGACCTCACTAATTCAAAAAATGCTTCTTCAACATTGATTCTTTGTTTGGCACTAGTCTCCAAGAATTTGCAATTGTTGAAGTTCTTAGCTAACAATTCACCTTCTTCAAAGCTAACTTGTCTCTCAATTTCCAAATCACACTTGTTACCAACAATTAAAACCGGTACTTTTTCACTTTCTTTGACCCTTTGAATTTGTTCGTAGAAGCTGGTCAACTCATCTAGCGAACTTCTGCTATCAATTGAGTATACAAGTAAAAACCCTTCACCGGTTCTCATATATTGTTCTCTCATAGCACTGTACTCTTCTTGACCAGCAGTGTCCAAGATGTCTAAAAGAACCTGTTCTCCATCAATAGTGTATTGTTTTCTGTAGCTGTCCTCAATGGTGGGATCGTATTCGTCTACGAACTGGGACTGGATGAGCTGGATGGTCAAGGCACTTTTACCTACACCACCACCACCTACTACGACGAGTTTATATTCTTTCATTGGTGAGAATTGACGATCGCGGTCACACTAGAGATAATACAGCAAGACCCTCGCAGTGCCATACACTAAATTTGGAAATTATAGTGGACCGGTGAATTGACGAAGATTAAGAGTAGAGAGTACAAGTGTATATTATACGAGTGTGTTACTGGCATAACGAATGGGGCACAGACCCTGCTGTTTGTAGAATATGGCAGAGGATTGATGATCGTGAATTTTTTCATATGCTGGCTGCGATTTTCACCGGAAGACTACAAAGGAAACAAACGATTTAGCTTCGGGTGAGTCTCCGGAACTAGAGAAACTAAACTAAAATAATGTTGAAATCAAGCGGTAATGTTCATCTTATTAACTAACGTATTTTATTCAATCATGACAACTCTCAACTACTATACCCTTTTTAACTTTTTCTGTTTCAATTGACAGTCATCACAATACCATTTCCCTTTCGGTGGATGCTTGAACCCAATACACGGCAAGTGAAACCATTCTCTTTTACAATCGTCTCCGTCACAACCCACCATTTCTCCGAAAGACACTTGGTTACAATAACAGTAAGTGGGTTCAGTACTATCGTCCTTGATCTTTGGCTTCTTTGCCCTGGGTTGTGGAGTTGAGCCCCGGGACCCTTCATTTAGCAGACCCAAGTTAGTCTGAGCCGGTGCAGAAGACGGCGGTGGGATAGGTACAGTCTGTGATGAAGATTGAGCCAGTGCCAGAGCTACATTACGCCCTCTCTTCTTCTTCTCTGGCGCTGGGGTAACACTTTCACGTCCACGACTGGTAGGTGCCGATACCAGATCATCGTCTTTGTGTTGCTTTCTAGCAGCCAATGCCTCTCTTCTTGTCTCCAGTCGGGAACTTTGAGCCAGTCTGGAGTTTTCGTTAACAGTTGCATCCATAATCATGGCTGGATGATTTAGAGGGCCGATTCTGATCAGTTCGGGTATTTCATTATTTTGGATGATAAGTTTATAGTCGTTGTTGATTCGGAACAAATGGCGCTCCATAACATCGGAGGCAATACTAGTAACGTGCATTTTCTCTTCCAAACACGGAATAACTTCCAGTACTTTGTCCCTGATACTTTTCAATGTTTTGGTGGTATCCTTTTCATTTAGAGCATTTTCGGTGTGCAAATTTTCCACGTACCTCTTGATGTTGTTGGTTATCTGGGGCACAGTAGCAATGCATTTGGCATCAATTTCCTTAAGAAGTGTGAAGTACTTGATAATATCTAATGGGAGAGCTTCAAAAGCATCACTGATATCATTGAGCCCGGGAAGAAGTTCATTGATGTTAGAAACAACTTTGGACTTGCTCAAGTATTGCTGGAGGTGTGTCTGCTTGAGATGCTGGTCTCGGCGATGGGCGAGCCTCTGGGATTTCTGACGTGGTGGGAGGTCAAGTGTCATGGTGGTGTGCGACAAGGTAAATGAGATACGGGAAATATTTGAGACTGAAAAGTATCAGAGGTGAGCTACGTATTACGTAATTTCTTCTTTACTTATATAGTATACTTTTCCAGGTACTTGATCGTAGTAAAAGCTGGCGTAGTGAGTATCTAGCGCATACGAGATTTGTGAGGATCATTTTTCTTGTTCACCCCTGTCTTCATTATCTTTTACGTCATCTCTGGTAGTACCAAATATTCTTCTCGCGAACCCATGTTAGCTAGATCCATAGCGTCCATCAGACACATACAAAAACAGTCGGTTCTGTTCTACAGACCAATCACATCCTCACCTCTCTCCCTCAGAAACAGGATCAGAAAAGCAAGGGAGATCTCTGAGGATGAAGTGAAGAATTACTATCAAAGTTCTTCCAGTACCTCCAGCACTTTTGATAATTATAGCAATAGACCTTTCACCGTTTCTAATCCCAACGGGATTATCACCCCACACGATGGTATTTACGAGCTCCTCAAGGAGCCTACTCTCGTCATAGAAAGACAAGTGGAATTCATGAATCTTTTCCTTGGATTCGAACAAGCCAACCGGTATAAAATTATGAACTCAACGGGGGAACAAGTTGGTTTTATGGAGGAGAAAGACATGGGGATCTTTAAGATGTTGGGTAGACAGTTCTTCCGTTTACACAGACCATTCGAAATCGAAGTGTTCAATAACTATGGAGAATTGCTAATGGTGATTAAACGTCCGTTTTCATTCATAAATAGTCACATCAAGGCCTTTATTCCAGGTTATAACAACCGAGGAGAACTCGAATTGGAAGAAATTGGAGAATCTGTACAAAGCTGGCACTTGTGGAGACGGAGGTACAACTTGTTCAAACTTGACGATGAAAACACCCAAGAATTCAACCAATACGGGGCCATTGATGCCCCATTTTTGTCATTTGATTTCCCCGTTCGGAATGAAAACGGTGATGTGATAGGTTCGGTTGATAGAAACTGGGTTGGTTTAGGAAGAGAATTCTTCACTGATACGGGTGTCTATATCATTAGAATGGATCCTTCAAGTTTTGAAGGCATGGAACTGCTTTATCCATCTGTAGCCGGACCGTTAACCTTGGACCATCGGGCAATTCTACTTGGAAATGCCGTGAGTATTGACTTCGATTATTTCTCTAGACACTCCAGAGGAGGTGGTGGTGGCTTTTTTGGGTTTGGAGAGTATGAATAGTGTATATAGTTATATATGAAAAAATTTATGAAAAGCCCATTCTATTTCGAGCCGAACTCACTTCTTTTACATTCAGCACAGGACAGGTCATTGGTGGCTTGCTCTTCTATATACGTTAACTTCTACTAGGGTTCTGAAAATGGCTCTTGGTTCTTTAGCCTTCAATATCCACCGCTATATGCCAACTTCTGCTTGGTCTTTTCTCTTGCCTTTTCAAGAATACTAGCCCACTCTTCGTCACTAGATTTTGCACTGATATTCTTCACTAATTTTACAAACAAATTGGTATAATCGTGTTTCCTTAATTCGATTTCTTTATCCCATACGGCTCTCTTTTGAACTTCTCGAGAGACCATCTCACTATCGCCTATTTCAGTAAAGTAGTCGAGCTTATTATTGGTAACCACTAACAATGAGAATCTCAACTCGTTTCCATACTTTTCGATCCTTTCTCTGAGTACCTCCGGTAACTTCTCGTTAAATTCTTCCGAAGTGTCACACTTGACATGCTTAATCGGATAATTCTTCAAACCGTCCAACTCGTATATATATCCGTTTTTCATAATGTATCCCACAAAATGAAACAATCCGTCATTCTTATCGTCGTAATCCTCGGGTGGCTTGGAAGGATCTTCATCTTCGATTATAGAAGGTGAAGAAAAAGAGTTATGAGCAGACCGTATAAGATCACTATTACTGATGGTTTCACCGGCCATTTCACCGTCAAAACCGGTGACAAATGACTTGAAATTATTCAACTCCTCTCCAAGATCGACATCCTGGTTTAGCAAGATATTCAATACAGCTTGTGTAGCACAGGCATTTTGAATGGTTTGGTTGGCAAAAAAAATTCCATTTTCTTGATAGTTCTCGTCGTATTCCCCCGACAACGGCGCATTGTGGTCCCTGGCATACTGCCTATCTATTTTCCCGTACTTGAAGAGGAAAATCACCCCGTGGATTTTTCCAACTTGTTCTAGAGATTGGGTATCAATGGAATACAAATCGTCGAATTGTACATCTTTCACATCCAACTTTTCCACAAGTCTTGTGAATACACCCTGCATGTTAGTTGTAGTTCAATATCGTGACTAGGGATACATACCGCATCAGAATCAATGGTATTCCACCCGGACTTGGACATTTTGGGAATTTAAAGTATCGCGAGATTGTGGAGGAAGAAAAGGGTTCGAACAAGTGCACTCATAAATGTACAGGTATATATACTTGAAGATATATACGAGAGCATTCGTAGTTTAGTATGTAAATACGTGGATTCACTGGACATGTAGCTCAAGTGAAAGGCTCCAAGATCAAGCATATTGTATTATATATTTCTGTATCGAAAAAGGTTATACTCAGTTACTTAGTTCTTCAACCTTGAATGAATCTGTTGAAGAAACTGGCCTGGTCAAGAGTGGACTTTTCCTTAGCGTACTTGACAGAAGGGACCGAAATGTCACCTTTCACTTGGAAACCATGAGGAGCTCCTTTGAAAAGTGATAACTCGAATGGAACATCTTTATTATCAAAGATGTCATTCACAGCATTTCTGAGTTCCTTACCGAACCTAACGTCCTCAAGACCCACAGTTATAATCAACGGTTTGGCTACGTCAACAAAGTCGGGGGCTTGAACCACACTAGGGTGCGAGATAGCACCCACGTCAAGAAGTCCGTCCTTTTTCAAGTTGCTAACCACAAGAGGAGCAGTATAACAAAAACCAATACCGTACAACTTGGAATTGTGTTCCTTCTTAACGTTAGTCAAAAACTCGTTGAAAATTCCTGTCAATTTTGGGATTGGGTGTTTTCCAATCCATTGATTCAACTCATTAAAATCAACTAATGGGTCTTCTTCAAGAATGTCGGGGACAACAACTTGACGATGCAACAACTCACTAATCTTGTCAGCAAGAAGCTGGGTGTTCTTCAACTTGTAACCGAAAACATCTGTAGAAAACACTACAACATGCTCAAATCCATTTTCCTCACCTACAACATAAGAGTTTAAGCCTCCAACTTTTTTAATTTTACCAGCAGCATCACCGTTGTGGTCGAACTTGATTAAACAGCACTGTGAGATCATCCTGAGCGTATTTTCTTTGGACAGGGGGAGTTCTGTGTTCTTTTATAGCTGAAAAGGTTTTAAAACCCCGTTAATCTCCGAACGTCGTTTCTCCACTTCAGTAAAACGAAAAACCATGATTGGAGGATATAACAAACAGCACTGGTGATTAAAAGGGGTTGCCCTTCGGTTGCTTGTGTCATATACCGTTCACGAGTTTGATTCGTCCACAGATAATGTATCCTTAAATGGGTTTTTATTTTATGATAATTTGCCAACTCGGGTACTGCATAGAGACGTCGTGCAATTTGACCATATTCTATGAAGGCATGGTTAGATTGACGGGAAGAGCTTCTGTCTGGTCCTTTTGAGGTCTAGTTTGCAAAGGGAAGCACGTGGAATAAGGGAAGCCAAAAGAGCCCGGTAAAACTTATTCGGGTAGCAAGATATCTTGTATCAAAGAATAGCGAATGGCTGCACGAACTACAAGAGTAAAAAAAAAATATGTACACGGAAGCCGAAGGGTGGCCGTGGCTTGCGGTAAATCAACAGCGAGTTACCATATCACAGGACACTACCATATGAACCCCCTCCAATTTCTATATATTACTTTATAGGTTCAACTGTCAATCCTGTTCCCAGTTCTCAGAACGGCCCACGCCCAATTCGCGATCAAAACTCAATACCGTGTCAAAGACAGAACCTACGTTTATTCATGTCATTTGGAGCTCCATACGAAGAGTACTCTAGTCTCTTTCACAAGAATTCCCACTCAATCACACCAAGCGCCCTCTATGACTACTTGGGCTTGGTCACTCTGCTCTTGCTTGTGGTGATTTTTCTTTCCTTATCATTGGCAGTGCTTGTGGCTAAAAAAAATAAGAATCATGTTGGATACATAACTAGCGCAGCTGTTGCCTCTGTTTCAATTGGATTTGGAAGCATCTTGTTGTCAAATTACGTGGGGGTTTACATTTAAATTTAAATAGAGTAGGTGTAGGCAATATAAATAATATCTCCGGTCTCGCTCGAATTTTTCACTTTTCTAATGCTCTTGATCAAATATCTCCTTTTTTTCATACCTGTTTACGTGGCAGCAGAAGCGGGCTTCTACGATGAAAACCCTCATATCTATGAGCTTACGCCTACCACTTTCGACAAGGTTATCAACAAGTCCAACTACACTACAATTGTAGAATTCTACGCTCCATGGTGTGGTTATTGCAAGCAGCTCAAACCGGTTTTCACAAAGTTGGGGAAATTCATGCAGAAAGATGCAAAGTATGGGGTCCACGTTGCTGCTGTTAATTGTGACAAGTCTTATAACAAGCAACTCTGTGCTGATCATAAGATCTCTGGTTTCCCTACCTTGAAAGTTTATAGACCTCCAAAGTACGATCCTAAAAATCCCCCAAATAAACCAACGAAGCACGCCAGTGAAAGCTACGATGGCCAGAGAGCGTTCAAGCCCATGGTTGATTTTGTCAACTCAAGGTTGAAAAACTACGTCAAGAAACTTCATCTGTTTGCGGGAGTCAACGATTGGCTTAGTGCTGCCGATTCTCGGTACAAGGTTTTATTGATCACAGAAGCCGTTGTCCAATCTCCCATGTACAAGACTTTGGCTATTGAGTTCTTGGGCTCTATGAAATTCGGGTTGATAACCGTCAAAGATGACATCTCTTCTGGCTCAGTGCTGATTCAAGGTGTAGACGTCAAAATTCCAGTAGAAGCCAAGGAGAAAAAACCAGTGGTGTTGTTGTTTGACACAAAAGAGAATACGGCAGTCAAGTTCGATGGGGGGAAACCAAATAATAAACTCCTTGTAACCGAATGGTTGACAAAACAAACTGGTATCGAGCCTGGTGAGGGTGAGTTGTCTAAAAAGGACAAGGAGTACTATCTGAAGTACAGACTGGGAAAGAAGACAGCCAAGAGTAAGAAGAAAACTCAAATAGAGCACGACGAGTTGTAGAAAACTAAATGCATACTAATAAATAATAACTGTCTATCCTATCTAGAAATCATATTGATATCAAGCTTTCCCGATGCTATCCATCATATCGAGCAAATCGTCAAGATCATCCTCTTTCTTCTCCTCCTTCTTTTCCTCCTTCTTTGCCTCCTTTTTCTCTTCTGCAATCCAGTTGGCGACATGCTCGACATAAACCTTTGAGTTTGGAACGAAGTGTCCTCCTGGGTGCTTTAGAAGGGTGGAGTATTCCTTGGAAACCTCATACAACTTCATGGACCTGTCTTCATCCACGACAGTGTCAAGTTCGCCTATCACATGTAAAACTCTGTAGTCAGAACTCGGGATGCTTGAGTAATAATCAACGTACTCCTGGTTTCCTGCTTCTTTTGAAGTGTCCAAGATGAAGCCGGAATAAAGCACAACGAACTTTAATTCAATCCCAAAAAGTTCCAGAAACTTGTTCATCAAGAGTCCCACCAATCCAGCACCTTGAGAGAAACCTATGGCTCCAACAACGGGTATGTTCTTATCTTCTTCAGATAAATCTTGGGAAAACCCCTCATCTGGGATGACCTGGTTTTTTTCTATGTAATCTTTAATGGCGCCAATCGAGTCAACAATGGTGATGTTGTTGTTTGTCAGCTTCGGCTTAGTCCACCAGCCCCTGTATGCGTTGTCTTCTTCCTTCAAGACAGTGCTATATTTGCTCGTAGCATCAGAAGAAGGGAACTCTGCAGGGGTTAAAACAGATGGGCCGTTGAGATAAACACACTTGTAACCTAGTTTGATGAGCCTTTTACGCAAGGCGGACGTTTTGGCATAGAATATCAGGGAACTTTGGGCGTACCCATGGAAGAATAAAACTCTTCCTTTAAGAGTCATAATGTGTAATGCTCGCTGGAAGGAAAAAAACTATTTGCAACCTTCTTGATAACCAGAGTAGCTGCAAAACCTTTTAATAAAAATTTATCTCTAAAATTTCTATAAAATATCTATAAATATTCGATATGTTAAATATCAGATACTTGAGAGACCTCAAATGACCTTTTCCAAGTCCAAAATATCTCTAATGATTCTAATCTTATTTTTATCAGTATCAGAATAATACTCAGCGTAGTCCGACTTATCCAAGATCTTCCTGTAGTCTTGTTCATCTTCTATGAAATGATAAACGCTACCCCAGCCCAACTCCAAGGCTGACTTGACGTTTATTTCGCTGTCATCAACAAAAGACACGTCCTTCAACTGAGATTTTTCTACACCGGTGTCTCTTAAACAACGGTCAAAGTATTGTGGCATGGGCTTGCATACTATAGGCAGTTGCGAGTAGTCACAGTACGTCAATCCGTCGAACAAATCACCAATTCCGAGGAATGAAACCACTCTTAGAGCATGATTTTTGTATGCGTTAGTAAGAAGCCAGAAGCTATCAAAAGCGTGGTCCTTTTTTATACGAATTAACATGTCTCTAAGTTCCTGATTATATGATAACACAGACTTCAAATCCAAAGAGTCATCCACTAGCTCGTTGTACGCCAAAGCGTCTACTTTATGGTTACGAACTAGTCCTTCTAAAGCGAGTCCATAAGTACGATAATATTCGTGGTGTAATTTGCTGGCTTCTTCGTCAGTAAGTTCCAAGTGTGTCGTGAAATAGTTGTGGATTTTTACTTGCATCATGTCGTGAATTTTTGTGGATCGTTTGTAAAGACAGTTGTCTATGTCAAAATAGAAGATCTTCTTTTGAGCATTTGGAACCGGCCCAAAACCTTGGGGTAAAGAAACTTTAGTTCCTGGGAGATTGTCAGTGATCTCGGGGTTGGTATATTCTACGGCAGTCATGATACTTCGTTTTAAGTTGAAACCCAATTGGTGTTTTAGATTGTTAGTCAAAGAATGAGTCAATTTGAACATTTTGCGGAATTCGACATTTTGCGGCCACGCACCTGCCGTTTCGGTAGGTTTCCCTGATTACAGAAATTTGCAGCAATTAAGAATTGCAAAACCATTCTCTGAGGACCCCATGGTAGTGCCTGTCTGCTGTGTCCAAGTACTGTTCTACAGTACGAGCGGTTGCGTTTCTAGGTGAAGTGGGTCTTCCGTGACTGGGCAACGAGCGAAGGACTGGACCCCGTGACTCGTACTTAAGCCTAGAGTGGAAGATTCCTGGATTCTTTGTGACACCGTGAAGAAAGCCCTCTGCATTAATGCTTTCCAGTACGCACCGTGTAAGCTTCTTCCGGGAAGGTTTTTGCCCCTCTCTTTAGTTATCTGATGAAGACTCCGGTTCACCGGTCCCCGTACCGATGTCAATATAGTGTGTATGGGCTCAGAATTTCCATACAAAACGATCAAGACAATACCACTGCCATGCAGAGTAGAGTGTTTTAGTAAGCAATAGCCGTTTGGGCGAAAACAGATCAGGGAATCCTTCGGAGCCGGAAGATAGTTGTTTCCGGTTCTGTTTTTCAGAATAGACTGTGCGGGAGGCTTTGGCATTTCCATACCTGTCAACTTCGCCGGTCCGGAAGTGGGCACCATAAATACTATCCGCAGTTCCGAATAAAACGGGCACCACAGCTTGTTTTACTCCGTTTGCGTTAGGAACTTGTTGGCAGACGGGGTTTGAAAACCCTTTCCTGTTTGGCACGGCTGGATTTCTTGTTTGACACGGCGGAATTTGTTGACCGTCAAGGACAACGATTATTAATACGATAATGAACTAGAAATCGTACAAACGGTATAAATTCATCAAACTCTATAAGTATTTTCAAGTATCAAAGATCCATGACTTTTGTTAATTTTGTCAGAGATGGTTTTTGGGGTAGACTCTTGTATCATTTATCCTCTCATAAGCTTTTCTCATACAAGGAAGAGCACAGTGACTATGAAATACCAGAGAAGTATCTCCCAGACGTGAAGACGGTTGAAGAAGCTCCACCAGGAGCTCCACCAGGAGCTACCACCGAAACAGGATCATCAACTGGAACCATTGCAGATGAAAGAATCCTTGTGACTTGGGACGGTGAAGATGATCCAGACAATCCCAGGAACTGGCCAACGTGGTTAAAGATCTTCTTTGCTTTGGAGATCAGTCTTTTAACAGTCTCTGTTTACATGGCTTCGGCTATTTACACTCCTGGTGTAGAATTCATCATGGAAGATTTGGGGATATCCAGGGTCAAAGCCACCCTCCCATTGAGTATGTTCGTGATCGGGTATGGTATCGGACCAATGTTTTTCTCTCCCATGTCTGAGAATGCCATCTTTGGAAGAACAAATATCTACATTATCACTTTGTTTTTGTTTTTTATTTTACAGATTCCCATATCTTTAGTTAATGATATTGCTTCCTTAACGGTATTGAGATTCCTAGCTGGGATATTCGCTTCTCCTGCTTTAGCAACTGGGGGGGCTTCTGTGGGCGACATTGTCAACCCTGCGTATATGCCTTCAGTTCTTGCGGTATGGGCATGTGGTGGTGTCATGGGTCCCTCCTTGGGTCCATTATTTGGGTCCATCTTGATTGTCAAAAGAGATTGGCACTGGACGTTTTGGCTAGTCGCTATGGTTTCTGGTATAGCTCTTGTTGTATTGAGTTTGTTCTTACCAGAGACTTATGAAAAAACATTGCTCCTCCGGAAGGCCAAAAGATTAAGAAAGGTTACCGGTAACCCAAATATCACTAGTGAAGGCGATGTAGAAAATGAAGGCATTGTTATCAAAGATTTGCTCATCCAGCTTTTTTGGAGACCTATTGAAATTACTATAATGGAGCCAATTGTTTTTGCTCTTGATTTATACATTGCCTTGGTGTATTCCATTTTGTATCTTTGGTTTGAAGCATTCCCAATCACTTTTGTTGGTATACACCATTTTGCTGTGATTCCTTTTGGTACCACTTACCTAAGTGTATGTGCTGGTATTTTAGTGGCCGTTATAATTTACGCCATTTACGTTCACAGAACTTTCACGTTGAGGATCCTTGCAGGTAAACAAATTGAACCAGAGTTTTTCTTACCAATAATGATCGTTGGTGCCACAGCATTGCCAATCGGTGTTTTCATCTTTGGCTGGACTTCAACTGCTAATGTTCACTTCATTGCTCCCCTTATTGGGTCTGCTGTGTTTTCTGCTGGAGCTTTTGTGATCTTTCAATCTGGATTCAACTACTTGGGTGCCTCTTTCTGGAGATACTTGGCATCTGTTTTTGCAGGAAATGCGTTGTTCAGATCGATAACCGCTGGTTGTTTTCCATTATTTGCTAACGCCATGTACACCAATACTGGCTCCAAAAAGTTCCCAGTGGGGTGGGGTTCATCAATTGTGGCATTCATTGCCTTTGCCATGATTTCGATTCCGGTCCTTTTCTACTTGAACGGCCCAAAATTAAGGGCAAGGTCCAAGTATGCTGGGTTTTGAAATGACTAATAGAAATCTGTGTAATATTAGGTAATAATGCTTGTAGTCGCCAATACGATACAGTACGTTAGAATGCATAAAGATATCGAGTTTAATTCATGATTACATAGTAATTTCTACCAATTGAATACTTCGTCCTTGTATAAAGTATGCAACCTATGGAACCTCACCTGGTATTGATGCAAGAAAGAGTAGTCTGTAGCTGTGATAGAGGAGATTCTTGCTCTTTGATCAAGGGGATCTTCATGGTTGGGTATGGATACTTGCCCCAATAGATTGTGGTAAGCATTTTTGGCCCTTTGGAAAGCTTGCTCAGCTTCTTGTAGGTCCTTTGAAGACAACCTATTGTTCACTAAATCGTCCTCTACCAAGTATCCCAACAAACGTAGACTATAGTGTTGTAGATTAAACTGGTTGATGATATCTCTGTCAGACAAGATCTGCCCTACCGGAAGGCTTGCTAATTGTTCCGATGTTTGTGCATACCCAGTAGGGGTTTTGTAGCGGGTGAATTGCTTGGTAGAAGCGAGGATGTGAGACACACTGGCTTCGTTTGACTCATCTTCTTCGTTAAGACCTATACTTGGTACGGCCAAATTTAAGAGATTCAAAACATTGAAAGCTAGCTCATACTCATGCTGCTTGAAAGAGGATGGTTCCTCCTCGCAGTATAGTCTAGTACTGATAGAATTGATGAAATCGTCAATGCGAAGATTACTTCTATAGTACAAAGGGCGAAACAATTCTGCAAATTGGACTGTTAAAGAGAAACTCTGCAGCAATACATTGGCATCGCAAAGCGTATAGAAAAATAGGCTGCCAGTCGACTCATCAGTGGTCTTTGTTGTAATTAGATTCATGAGAATGTAGATACTAGCCTTGAGAACGCTCACATCCGCTTCTGGGTTATAATGGTCCAACTTTAGTACTGCTGGAGAATCACCAGGAAGGTCAATAATGTCAAGAACATCGACCCCAGGGGGTACGACTTGAGCGTGGCATTTTAAATCAAGCGCTTGAAGTAGCATTTTGTTGGTCTTGGCTAAAAGCTCTGAGTCATTAGAGCTGAATATCTCCAAGTTGAACAACTCTGAAACATCATCCCCTTCATTTAGACATATCACCGGATTTCTCACTTTGAGTTTCTGTTTGCTGAAGTTGAACAAGTAAAACCTGCGGGAATAGGAAGACACGTTGGTGGACGTGGTGATTAATTTATCAACAACATGCTCAATCTTTTTATTGAACCCTCCATTATCCAGTAACTCCGTAACCAATTTTTCTTTCAAAGCCTCGATCTCTTTGAGCTTTTCGTCCAACTCGTAACGTCTCTGAAGGATTCCCAGCTTGATCATGTGATCTGTGGCTATCAATTTTTGTCTCAATTCGCTTGATTTTGGTGGTTCAATCAAGTCCAATTCGTCCTCCGAAGTATCCAAAGATGTCGATACTGCAGGTGTCTGATTTTGGCTCTCTCTCGGTATGTTTGGGAGTGGAGTTCCAGTGCTTTGAACCTGCTCGGCGTTTTGGGTCTTGTGAGCTTTGAGAAGAGTTCCGATGCTAGGCTCCTCATCGGTTCCTATGTCGCTAAGGCTCCCATCACTGAACGAGTCCATGGTGAAAAATCGCGAAATCCGGGGTGTAGTTTCTTAGGTGATGATTTACCTAGCACCGGGACTTAAGAGATGAGAATACAGAGGGGATTAATAGAGCTGTGTGAGTGTTTTATCCGTGGCTCACTAGGCGCTCCAGCTTTGTTTGCCAAAGAAACCATGCCACTCAAATTCAGTGAATAAGTGGATTTGAAGAAAACCCCCAAATCGATAGAAGTGTTGACTCTATTATTGACTCGGAACGCTTGAACACACAGCTTAGATAAACTAAGTTTCCAGATGCGCGCGCGCGGCAGATGTAATCTAAATGCGACGCAAAGACAGCTAATTGTTGGATAAGAACCTCAGCAGGTGCAGGTTTACACTAACTTGACCCCTGCTTGTACAGATAGAGCAGACGATTTTCTTGGCCACTTGTCAAAGACAGGTCTGAAACTTTAATTTGGAAGACTTCCGGATCAATTTGCGACTCCTATTAGACCCCTGCCATTGTATTCAGACTTCCAAAAATAGACTTTGATACGCTGCTATTATTGGTATCGCAACTTGAAACGTTTTTTTTTATAGAATGCCTTACGCATATGAGATCTTATGCTTTCCACAACCGTAATTGAGCAATTTCTGACAACTTGCGAATGAAAAGCAAAGTGTAATAACATTTAGGTACAAACGCAAAAAAACGGTAGATGGGGTACCACTAGTGAACGGGTACCAAACGGGAATAGATTCTGTTTGCTTGTAGACCCATAGTATCAAAGCCTTATCTTGATCCGAAGAAAACCGACACATTTTGTTTGCAGTGACCGGGGCACATCAACACTTGTAAGTCCTATCTCGGTTATGAAAATGACGGAATTTCAGTTGCAAAAAAAAGTACAATAGACAATAAACTTCATGACTTATCGATGTACAACCAATTACCTTTTCGGAATCATCAACAACAAAGCCTAATCTAATCGACGTCGTTTATTTAAAATAGCATATATATTTACGAAACTCCCTCTAAAAATTCTTTGTTAACAACACCAACAATGTTATTTTTCAATCTCGCTACTGCAATAACTGTCGCTTCACTTTTAAATCCCTTGCTCGCAGCTTCTATCCCTGAATTGCAGCCAAGAGGCAACAAAGTTGTAAGTCTCGGATTCTCTCTTGTGAAGGGTAGTACAAATAGTAAACGAGACGGAGAATATACTGAAAATCTCTACAAGAACGGCTACATGTACAGTTCGAACGTGAACATTGGTTCGAATGGGCAGCAAGTCAGTGTTATGTTAGACACCGGCTCGTCTGATTTGTGGGTGATTGACAGCTCAACTGGAAAGAGTGGCAACACCTTTGACCACACAAAATCTTCCTCCTTCAAGAAGATCAATGACAATTTCTCCATAGGATATGCGGATGGGAGTAAGGCTAACGGTTCATGGGCGACTGACAAAGTTCAATTAGAGAACAATGGTCCGTCTGTCAACTTACAGTTTGGCGATGTCATTCATTCATCGGGGAGTTTCCTGGGTGTTTTGGGGATTAGCTTGGAAAGTGTTGAGCTGCGCTCTACTAGTCACTATCCAAATCTCCCTGTCGCTTTGAAAAGTGCTGGTTACATTGACAAAAATGCTTACTCACTTTACATGATCAACCAGAATATCCAGGGTAGTGGTCCGGGAGGAAACGTCCTCTTTGGAGGAATTGACCACGCCAAGTATGAGGGCGACTTGGTCGCTTTACCTGTTCAAGGATCAGGTTTGAGTGTGAATGTCAACTCGTTCAACATTGGTCAAAGTACTATTCAGCTCAACGGCAACTACCTTCTTGATTCGGGCACTGTGATGACCTATTTCCCCGGAGAAATTTTACAAGAAATCGCTGCCCAAACCAATGCAAAGACCGGTACCATGCCCGACGGATCGAACATGGAGTACTGGTATTGGGATACTTGTGATCAAGCCCCAGATACCTTCAAATTCAACTTCAACGGGATCTCAATTGACATCCCCAAAACCGACTTCGTGGGGGACTTCTATATCGGTGGTGGTAAGAAGCTTGATGGTTGTGTGTTCTTCGGTCTTAAGCAAAAGACACAGCCAATCTTGGGTACGAACTTCTTGAGACACACTTACGTTGCTTATGACCTTGATGACTTGAAGATTTCCTTAGCCCCGATCAAGTACACCGACAAAGAGGACATCCAGGTGTTCAATTAGAGGCCAGACTTCCGTATCTTCCCTTCCTACAGGAAACAGATAGGCTCAGACTATATACACTCCTTTGGTGATTTAGACTTTTAAAAATGGAGATCGGGTTCAACTTTCATTTTGGTGCCTCTGCTTCCACTAATAAGTAAAGTTGGGATATATCGAAAGGCCCGTCTGCTACTGGGATCACTTGGTGATTGTGAGCAATGTTTGTTAGAGGTGTGTCAACTGAATCGGGGATATTAGCGTGGAAATTTGGGGTAAACGGCAATGGAGCCCATCGGATCAATTGCCATCATCCGAAAACTGTGTTCAGGTCATATACACTATATTGTTATATACGGTACCCAGTAATATACTCATACCCGCCAGCTCCTCTCCGTCCCGATGGAAAGTCGGTAACTAGCGGTTGCAAAATGCCGTACTAACAGAAAGAATCGCCGAGCTAGGCACTACTATCATCAGAAAAAACCCAGTCTTGTGAATGTACTCATACGCTAAAAAAAGGGGGTACGCAGTCCAAACCAGAACCAGACCGCAACACTGGTCTCTAGCGCAGCCCGAAGCTTGCTCGTGTTTCCTCCTCCTCCTCCTGTCTCTCCTTGTACCCTTCCCAAACCTTCTCTCTAGCCCTCGCTCATCTCATCGCCCTATATTCTGTCAAATGTGTGGGCCAGTGCTCCACACCTGCTCGGAGACTTCCAAAACTCCTGGCCCCCAGTCAGTGCCCCTACGCAGAGCCTCAGCGCGGGACGGCCAATTGTCACATAACAGTTTCTAATAATCCAACCCACGAATTCTCATAATTCACCATGTCCCATACTAAACTCCCACTTGACGAGTTCTTCGCTAAGATAGAAGAACTCAAGCCAAAGTTCTTTGACAGATTGCGCAAAGCCGTTGCCATCAAGTCCGTTTCGTCTGATGAGTCCTTGAGACCAGAAGTATTCAAGATGGCTGACTTCTTGGTCGATGAGTTGACCGACTTGGGATTCATAGAAATCGAAAAGAAACCATTGGGCACCCAGCCAGAACCAGTGGCTGACAAGGAGCTCCAATTGCCACCAGTCGTTGTGGCTCGTAGTGGTAGAGACAGCAATAAGAAAACTGTCTTGATCTATGGCCATTACGATGTCCAACCAGCCTTGAAGGAAGATGGCTGGAACACCGATCCATTCACATTGACCCACGATGAAGTCAAGGATATCTTGTACGGCCGTGGCTCGACTGATGATAAAGGTCCAGTTTTGGGCTGGCTCAATGTCGTCCAGGCCCACCGTGAGTTGGGCTTGGAGTTACCCGTCAACATTGTTTTCTGTTTCGAAGGTATGGAAGAAAGTGGATCCTTGGGATTACCAGAATTGATCGCTCGTGAAGCAGACAAGTACTTTGCTGGTGTCGACACTGTTTGTATTTCCGATAACTACTGGTTAGGTACTAGAAAGCCAGTTTTGACTTACGGATTAAGAGGAGTCCACTACTACGAAATCATCGTTAACGGTCCGGGCGCAGACTTGCACAGTGGTGTTTTCGGTGGTATGGTCGGTGAACCAATGACCGATTTAGTCAATGTTATGTCCAAATTGGTTGACACTAAGGGTAAGATTTTAATTCCAGGTATCGCTGAAATGGTTGCTCCATTGACCGATGATGAAGACAAGTTGTACGACCCAATTGACTACTCCATCGACGACTTGGATGCCGCTACTGGCTCAAAGACCTCTTTGCACGCCAACAAGAAAGATGCTTTGAAACACAGGTGGAGATACCCTTCTTTGTCTTTGCACGGTATCGAAGGTGCCTTCTCTGCCCCTGGTGCTAAGACTGTTATTCCAGCTAGAGTTAGCGGTAAGTTCAGTATTAGAACTGTACCAAACATCGAACCAAAGAAATTGGATGAATTGGTTATCAACCACTGCAATGAAGTTTTCAAACAGTTAGGAAGCGTCAACACCATCAAGGCTCAATTGATCCACGATGGTAACTACTGGGTTTCCAATCCTTTCAACGAGTCTTTCTCTGCCGCTGCTAAGGCCACTGTTGATGTATGGGGTGTTGAACCTGACTACACCAGAGAAGGTGGAAGTATTCCAATTACTTTAACTTTCGAACAAGAGTTGAAGAGTGATGTTTTATTGTTACCAATGGGTCGTGGTGACGATGGTGCCCACAGTATTAACGAAAAGTTAGATGTCTCCAATTACATCAATGGATGTAAGACCTTGGGTGCTTACTTGCACTACTACGGTCAAAGTAAGTAGAATAGGATAATACGATTCAATCAACATAATGAGATTGCAGAAATTAGACTTGTAGCTACTAACAACATCGTAAGTGTGTATTTTCAGCATGGAGTAACTGGAAGTGTTGGATCCCCCGGATTTTTCCACCCGGAATTGTACTTTGACTCAGCTCTTACTAATGCCTCGTCTGTGTTTGGTGACTCTAAATTTCGCTTAGATCGACGAACAGGGCCCGCAAAACTGATATTAGCAGAGGTAAATCTCTTTTCAAGAATGAACAAATTTGTCTTCTCTGCTTCCCACGATCTCCTCTCCTACCAGACTGGCCCACAAACCCTTGCTGGGTCTACAATAGTATACAGCACCTATAAATCGTTACTTATATACAGTATCAGGCAATTATAGACAAATTGATATATTAGGTCATGAACAACCTCTAAACACCCCCAAATTTCCACTGCTCGAGTGGTACCATAGCAGAATCATATCACCGCTTACGTAGCCTCATTTGTCCCGAATCCTCTTACCACTGCTGCTGAATTCCAATGTAACCTACTTGAATCTACGATCGCGACTGAAAAATTTTATACCAATGTCGGAGAACTTGAAGAGAGCTGAACTGTTGTTCAATAGGATCATGAACCAAAACGGGAGAGATCCTATCCGGTCAGCTGTAAGGTCCCCCGACAGCCATGCTCACGCTAACAATCATAATCAGAATCAAAATCATAACCACAGTCATAATCACCGCAAAGAAAATTCACACAATCACCATAATTCTCATATTAACCATAATTCTCATAATAATCATCATAATTCACACAATTCCCACTCCCACTCCCACCATAATAACCGAAGACATAGACAGGAGTTGGCCCAGCACCCGGCAATGAAGGTACTGGAACAGGCAGTGAAAGAAGCAGAAGGACAGCATATTCTCCCGTACTGTTGGACAATCTGGTACCACCATCGGTACGAGAAGGACGCACATAATGTGACAGAACCACACACGAATCCAGAGACACAAAACACAGACTCCTCCGACGGGAACACAGAAATTGCACAACTGAATGGTAAATCAAATCTTGAAAATATTCTCAAAACTGAATATTCAAAATCCACCGAGTCTGACCCGGTGGAAAAGTATCTTGAGAAGACCATATCCCTTTCGTTCCCCAAGATAGGAGGGGGCAGCACCGAGCACATTGCAAGTGTAGAACAAATGTGGGCCAGTATGTCGTGGCTTCGATCACCCAGTAGTGCCCCGTTAGGGACCGAGTATTTCATATTTAAAAGTGGCATAAGTCCAGCATGGGAAGACCCGTTCAATAGCCGTGGGGGGCGCTGGGTGTTCAAGTTCATGAGAAAGGGAGAAGAAGAAGGTCAGGTCAGGGCCAGAACATGCCTAATCTGGGAGAGATTAGTATTGAGAGTTCTAACCGGAAGTTTAACTGTTGACGACGAAGAAGTGAATAATGGGAATCATGGTCACGGGAATTCTACTTTGTCTGACATTTGTGGGCTTGTGGTCTCCATACGAGAGGACGCAGACATAATCAGCGTATGGAACCTGAACCTCAAAAAACGAGCTCCCAGAAGAAGGGTATTATGTGAGGCGGTGCTTCAAGTAATAAGAGAATGCGATGAGCTTATTGGTATTCTGGATGGTAAAGTACGGAAAGTCACATACAAGTACAGATTGCATCAAGATTACGATAGGCGAGTTAAAGATGATGAAAAGAAGGAAGAAAACACGTAAGGCTGGCACCGGCAAGAGAGGTTATATAGAGTTATAGTCATGGAGAACCAGTATTTCTAGTGCTACTGGCTGGTACCAACTGGTGCGAACAGTAGCACACCAGTGGACCGCGGAACGATTAATGTAAATAGAAGGATACCCTTTTCTGCATAATACATAATCTTAATACCCACTACCAAACACGAATTCTACCAAGTCATAGAAACCTTAATTGTAATAAAATATTCCTTAATAATTTAGGGTACATCACTGCACACTACCCATGAATATACTTCTTTCCTTAGCAGAGCGCATAACCCCGAATTCAGGCAATCCAGTGCGAATTTTTTCTTAACGGTCCTCTTCGGTCAAACATCAAAAAACTTTACTTGTACCACCCTAACTAATACATATTCTTTTCCTTTCCCGTACTAACTCCGGGCCCATGTCGACTAAAGACTTTGATACGCCCTCCATCTACGAGTTATACAACTCCGCTAAGAAACTATTATCACTCCAAGACAGAATGGAAAATCGTCAGCTTAGAAAGGATAACTTCAAGGGCCAGCAAATCCATGCCCAAGCTCATTTCGATACGGGTGGTGGTGCCTTGAACTTGTTGAGTCCTTTACTGACTGAATATGAAAAGAAGGGATCTTTTTCCCTGATCATGGACATTACACCTGCTAGTATTAACGACTATTCCCCACCGACCTCTGGAGGAAAGATCAAAAAGGAAGCCAGCACCACGATTAGCCCTGTTCAAATCAACATTCAGAACGGACACAGCTCCAACAGCAATGGCAACAGCAGCTCTAACGTCAATACTAATATCAATGGTCATAACAGGTCCAATAGTTTTAATGGCCCAAATTCTCTCAATGGTTCAAGCTCCTTTAATGGTATGAATGCCTTCAGTGGGCTTTCGAGTGCCGGTGGTTCTGTCAACGGGTCCTTTTCTGGTACCGCTTCGTTTTCCCCTTCCTCTCCTGCCATTAAGCGTAAAGCACCAGTCAAGTCGAATCTTACCACCTCCCTTTCTGAGCAAAAAAACATGGAAAAACTCACAGAATGTAATAATTGTCATACACTCAAGACACCATTATGGAGGAAAGATCCAGATGGAAATACCTTGTGCAACGCTTGTGGATTGTTTCTCAAACTTCATGGAACAACTCGTCCTTTAAGCCTTAAAACTGATGTGATCAAGAAAAGATCTTCTCGTAAATCAAGCACAAATAAATTATTCAATTCACTACCTAGTTCGCTACCCATATCGAGCCATGATAGAAAATTCAGTAATGGGTATAGTAACAATTACGCTTCAAATTCCAACTTTAGTTCACCCATTGACATCGCCGATGAGGCCCACACTCCTGGAAGTGTTACATCCAATTCTTCAATGCCTACCTCCGGTTCAGCCCCAAGACACAGAAACATTCTCATTTTGCCCAAACCATCGGGTGACTCCAAATCCATTCCTATACCGAACCGTACACCATTAGGATCTGTACCACAGAGTCCTGCTAGCCCATTCACCATCAGTAATAATATGAACCCCGAATATAATCAGTCGTTTAAAAGGAAAAAGAGTGAAGTAGGCATTAGCAGTCGAAAGCCGTCGGTGACGTCGATTCTGTCTATGCAGCCACAGACGATTTCCAATTCCTTCAATAATCGGAAGGTAGTAAGTTCATTCCCAAAAAGGAATTCATTCCTCAATTCCAGTTCTAATTCTAATTCTAATTCTAATACCAATTTAACTAATCCTTTGAGTTTTTCACAAAATCCTAGCTTTTTTGATAAACCAAATAATCCGATGCCGCAACAGTTTCAAAAATCTCAACCGGTCCAATTCCCTTCGAAGCATCGCAATTCAAACGTAAATATAGAAACAGGTTCTGTCACATCTCAGAGTTCATTCAACTCAAGACAAGGATCGTTTGTTTCTGAGTCTCCTACGCCCAACATAGGTCTTGAATTGAATGGGAAATTCATGGGACAAGGAAGTATTCCTCAAGATCTTGATTGGTTGAAGTTTGAAATCTAGTGTAGTTTATGTATGATAAATGAAATGACGCAATTCAAACTAAAGTGTAGTTGGCGTACCTCAATTGGAGTCACGAGTCGTCCTTCAACGGATTCGAATCTCCAACCGAATTCGAGAGAGAATGGAAAGTCTTGAACTACTTGGGCCATCAAAGTTTAACCGGTACATACAAAAAGATGTCGTTCTTAGAAGGTGATCTGAGTACTTCCGACTCTTAATTTCCAGACACAGTCTTCCGCGAGTCTACACGACCTGTTAATGACTAAAAAATTGACCCACCCCTTAACCTTTCACTATTTAACTACTTGTAAACCCAATAACTACTTTCAATCCCATCGTGGCTATATGCAGTACTTAAGATCAGACCCCCAGCTCGTATAATGAAAAACCCTCTAGTAAAAAAATATTGAGAGTACTAAACCCGACCCCTAAGCATACGTGACTCACCCCTGGTGGTCTTCTACCTTGTGCTACGTCAATTCTTCTCCAACGCTTCCGTGAAAGCGTACACGTACCTCATTTCTATACGACGTTACACAAAAAACTGAAAATTTTTCCACGTTCTCGCATAAATAGACCAGGATCGCCAACATAATTTTTCAGATTTCAAATTTTTTAAATCATCATCATAATGTCTGCTCAAAACTACAAGGTCGCCGACATCTCTTTAGCTGCTTTCGGTAGAAAGGACATTGAGTTGTCTGAAAACGAAATGCCAGGTTTAATGCACATCAGAAAAAAGTACGGTGAAGACCAACCTTTAAAAGGTGCCAGAATCGCCGGTTGTTTGCACATGACTATTCAAACCGCTGTTTTGATTGAAACCTTAACTGCTTTGGGTGCTGAAGTTACCTGGACTTCTTGTAACATTTTCTCCACTCAAGACCATGCTGCTGCTGCCATTGCTGCTACTGGTGTTCCAGTTTTCGCCTGGAAAGGTGAAACCGAAGAAGAATACTTGTGGTGTTTAGAACAACAATTATTCGCTTTCAAGGACAACAAGAAATTGAACTTGATCTTGGATGACGGTGGAGATTTGACCTCTTTAGTCCACAAGAAATACCCAGACATGTTGAAAGACTGTTTCGGTTTATCCGAAGAAACCACCACTGGTGTCCACCACTTATACAAGATGTTGAAGGAAGGTGACTTGAAGGTTCCAGCCATCAACGTTAACGACTCTGTTACCAAGTCCAAATTCGACAACTTGTACGGTTGTAGAGAATCTCTTATTGACGGGATCAAGAGAGCTACCGACGTTATGATTGCCGGTAAGACCGCTGTCGTTGCTGGTTTCGGTGATGTCGGTAAAGGTTGTGCTATGGCTTTAAGAGGCATGGGTGCTAAGGTCATTGTTACCGAAATTGATCCAATTAACGCTTTACAAGCCGCTGTTTCTGGTTACGAAGTCTTGCCAATGGAAGAAGTTGCTTCTGTTGGTCAAATTTTCGTTACCACCACCGGTTGTAGAGATATCATCACTGGTGAACACTTCTCCAAGATGCCAAATGACGCTATTGTTTGTAACATTGGTCACTTTGACATTGAAATTGATGTTGCTTGGTTAAAGGCTAACGCTGAAAGTGTCGTCAACATCAAGCCACAAGTCGACAGATTCTTATTGAAGAACGGTAGACACGTCATCTTGTTGGCTGAAGGTAGATTGGTCAACTTGGGTTGTGCCACTGGTCACTCTTCTTTCGTCATGTCTTGTTCTTTCTCTAACCAAGTTTTGGCTCAAATTGCTTTGTTCAACTCTGACAATGATGCTTTCAGATCTAAGTACCCAGAATTCTCCAAGACTGGTAAGTTCGACATTGGTGTCCATTTATTACCAAAAATCTTGGATGAAACCGTTGCTAAGGTTCACTTAGACCACTTGGGTGTTAGATTAAGCACTTTAACAAAGGCTCAATCTGAATACTTGGACATTCCAGTCGAAGGTCCATTCAAGGCTGAAATCTACAGATATTAATCTCGGATATTATACAAGTTTGTTTTTCATGTTTTAATTGCATCAACTGCATAA
Organism: Yamadazyma akitaensis; assembly: GCA_030581475.1. NCBI lineage: Eukaryota > Fungi > Ascomycota > Pichiomycetes > Serinales > Debaryomycetaceae > Yamadazyma > Yamadazyma akitaensis. Next base: position 915,713 of record JAKTTN010000005.1, read on the forward strand.
TGACTTAATGATTAGAATTTTCTAATGGGTAGGTATATAATAATAAAAGTTCCTCAACGGGAAGTTGTAGAAGACTTACAAAAAGAAGAGGAGGGAATTTTAAGCCAAGAAGGGGGAATTTCAAACCGTTGGACAATATGCCTGAACAATAGAGCCGTGGATTGTGGGGCGTAATTTTTTTTTCGATTAGGTTTAAAAGACACATGGCTCACGCCTGCTGAATTGATAACATATAATGGCTGCGATTTCAGTTTTAAATTCAATCGTAAACTTCTATTGTAATGTTGTCGTTTTTGATTGTTTCTTTGGCCACAAGCCTCTCTGCTCGAGCCTTCTGGATACCTGAAACATTTGGCAATAGTAGGCTTTCTACACGTGACACTGCTTGTCCCGTAGTTCCTGAAAGCTGTACAAACGTTACTGCTGTTGACAGCTCGTGCTGCTTCGAAAGCCCCAGTGGTGTTTTGTTGTTAACCCAATTCTGGGACTATGATCCAGCCACTGGCGATGATGATGATTTTACCCTACATGGGTTGTGGCCAAATTATTGTAACTCCAATAGTTATGCTCAATCATGTGACCCCAGCTTAGACATCTCTGACCCTAAATCAATTGTTGCAAAGTTTGATCAAGGTCTCTTACTGGATATGGAAAAATACTGGAAGAACTTGGGTGGTGGAGATGAAAGTTTATGGGAACATGAGTTCAACAAACATGGCACTTGTGTCAACACTATCAAACCAAGTTGTTACTCCAATTATCAGGAAAACCAAAACGTTTACGACTACTATAAGACTGCAATTAGTGTTTACAAGACTGTTCCAACCTACGAGTTTTTAACCGCTGAAGGAATCGCTCCGTCCACCAGTAAGACATATTCCAAAGACCAAATCTCCAGTGCTTTACAAAAACACTACGGCAAAAGTGTTTACTTCAAATGTAACAAGGATAATGCCCTCCAGGAAGTCTGGTACTACCACCATTTGCAAGGTCCCTTCAATGGGGGTAAGTTTGTTCCAATTGACACCATCCAAGGACCTAGCTGTCCTAACTCTGGTATTAAATGGGTTCCTAAGGGAGGTTCTTCAACTAAGACTACGACAGGTAAAAGTACTTCTACTTCCACATCTACTTCCACTCCTACTACTGACCCGAGCAGCTCCAAAGGCTACTTGAAAATCGATGATGGTTGTATCATTTCTAAGGGTAAGTACTTTTCCAGTGGTACCTGTGCCACCTTTACCTTGAGTCATGATTCCGACAACTACCATATCAAGTCGAGCAAGGGTACCTGTTACATCAACGACGATACTTTTGTTTGTGATGGTAGCCAAAGTTCTGACTTTGAGCTCCAAAACAATAAAGTTGGATACAACAACAGTTACAAGTGGTGCATTAGAGGAGACTCCGACCAAAAAGATATTTACGTTCTGGACGGCACTTGCGAAGAGGTCGAAATTACCTTCCAGTCATCATAGTGTATAGACATGATTTAATACATTTATAACCGGTAGTCAAATCCACTAAACGGTACCCTTTTGATTTTGTGAATCTCGCAAATTGATAATATATTTGAACAAAACTTGTAATCATTAATCTGTCACGAAGCTCACTCTTGTCTTTCCAACATGCCATCTAGCATGACGCTTCATAATCCAACCTCTAGTCAAACACCACAGCTAGAGGCTAAAAGCCTATTTGTTGCAAATTAATTTCGGGTCGTGCACAGACATCGACCACGATAAGCTCAATAAACGCGATAAGAATTCTTATCATGCTCGTCTCCAACCTCCTCAGCTTAAACCCGTTAGGCTCCGTCATTTTCGGTGACCCGAGTACCTTAGACGCTTTTCACTGCCCACTAGTTCCTGCTACTTGTACGAACTCGACCCCAGTTGAGAACTCGTGCTGTTTCGAGAGTCCGAGCGGAATTCTTCTTTTGACTCAGTTTTGGGACTACTACCCTCCAATTGGTGGAGACAAGGACTTCACCCTCCACGGTTTGTGGCCGAACTTCTGCTCTGCCGACAATACTTACGCCCAGTTTTGTGACTCGAGTTTGGAGATCTCAGATCCGAAGTCAATTGTCTCAAAATACGATAAAGATCTCTTGAATGACTTCGAGAAGTATTGGAAGAACTTTAACGGTGACGATGCCAGTCTATGGGAGCACGAGTTCAACAAGCACGGAACGTGTGTGAAAACAATAAGACCTTCTTGTTATGCGGATTTCAAGAAGGACGAAAACGTGTATGACTACTATAGAGTGACTATGAATTTGTATAAACAGCTCCCTACGTATGAATTTCTAGCAGCCGAAGGCATTGTTCCTTCAGAGACAGCTACATATACGAAGAAACAGATTCAAGATGCTTTGAACAAGCATTTTGGGAAGAATGTTTATTTCAAGTGCAATAAGTACAACGGTCTCCAAGAAGTCTGGTACTATCATCATTTGCAAGGTCCTTTAAACGGGGAGAAATTTATCCCAATAGACTCTTCTCAAGATCTGAGATGTCCCAACACTGGAATCAAGTTTTTCCCCAAGGGATCTCATACAATTGTCCCTACTCCAACGTCTCACCCAGGGGAAAGACGTGGTTACTTGAAGATCGATAATGGGTGTGCTATTTCGAACGGTAAGTTTTTCACAAAAGGAACCTGTGCTACTTTCAAGTTGAAAAAAGCTGCGTTTGGAGGTTACAACTTTGTGTCTAGCAAGGGTACTTGTTTTGTGGAAAACAATAAAATCGTCTGTAATAAGAGCGGCAACTCGAAGAACCAGTTCAATTTTAAAGAAGGGAAAGTTGGGTTCAACAATGTCTTTGAATGGTGTATTGATGGAGATAAGGACCAAAAAGATATTATTTTGCTGGACGGTTCATGCGACGCATTTGAACTCACTTTTGATGAGTTTTGAATACTGAGCAAGTGTTATGTCACGAGTTTCATGGTGTGATTCGATCCTTGGTACTTGGTTGTTTTTCAGATAGCATTTAGAAAGCTACGCTCAATTCGAGCGCTAGATTTAGTTAAAAGTTAAATATATATTTCTGCTGATATGTTAAATATGGTATTCATTTTTATTGAAGAAAGTGGCGTGATGGGGTTGGTATTTCTTGAGAGCAAGCAACTCTTCCTCTTGGGTGCTCACGGGCTCTTATAAATTCGCCTTTTCAAAATTTTGCTGAATTGGATTCAAGATTTCTCACTGAAGTACTATATTTATCTCACCGCATAAATGATTTTTGCAGCCAAAAAATGTACCTCCCATGGAAAACATGAAGGGTCACAAAATATAGAAGGAATCCTACCATGTACTACGGAAACCACTATATAGACCACAACACCTGTATTTAACCAAAAACACTAAACCATTATCGTCAAGAGCCAGAGGCTTCCCATATTATATAGTAATGGTTAAAATTTAGATATGTCATGCTGACACCAGCATAATCAATTTGACTTCACCCCACTATCAGCACTTGATATAAAACCCAACATCTTCGCTTTGTTCTGGAAAATCCAAAATGGTGAAGCTTCTTCAATTTGCTAGTATTTTGCTTCTATTATCTAGGACAGGGGCACAAGAAGAACCATCCTCTCAAAGTCTTTCAACATCGAGCTTTGCTATTGACTCTATGAAGGGAAATTCACCGAGTGGAAACCCAAAGCAGGAGTTTAGCTATACGGAAATCATTCCAGATGGGACCCACGTAATCCATAAAGAGTGGAATTTAACTGAAACAGAGCTTTCTCCTGATGGAAGATACCGTAAAGGATTTCTTATCAACGGAGAATTTCCTGGGCCCTTGCTAGAGGGAAACCAAGGAGACTGGGTAGTCATAAGAGTGAACAATCACATGAGCGTTCCAAGCACTATACATTTTCATGGAATCCACCAGAATGGAACGTTATTCTCCGATGGTGTCCCCGGCGTTACACAGTGGCCAATTTTACCAGGCCAGTCCTACACGTACGTATGGCACATGCACCAGTATGGGTTCTACTGGTATCATGCACACTATAGAGGATACTCAAACGACGGGCTCGTGGGCCCCATCTACATTCATCCATCCAAAGAAATAGAAAGACCCTATTCTGAATTAGGGGACCAAAGCTTAGTGAGTAAGCTTCTAGAGTTGGAAAAAAAGCCGAACTATCTCTTGGTGAGTGACTGGTTCAAAGATACTTTTGACGAAGTAGTTGCCAAAATGTTTGAGTTTAAAATGGATCCTACTTGCGTGCAATCTTTGTTAATCAATGGAAGAGGAAGACACTACTGCTTGCCCCAACAAACATACATCAGAGAAGCAGCTAATAAATACGAAAAATTCATGCGGATATCCAAGCTTGGTCACTATAAATTTGATCAATACGGCTGTCTTGATATAAAGGTGCTATTTGGGTATAAGGAGAGTGAGTTCAACAAGAGTTCGGCTGTGATACCCGGGAAAAACAGCGACTGCTTCAATACTACAATAGACCCCGAGATCATCTATACAAACAACAAGAGCCATGTATTCTTGAATGTTTTGAATATGGGAGGCGAGTTCTCCAAGACGTTGAACATTGATGATCACAGGTTGACTATAGTGGCCATCGATGGGTCTTATATACACCCACAAACGGTAGAGCAGCTTTACCTACCTATTGGAATGAGGTTCTCCATAGTTGTGGAAACCAACCCCGATGACCATCTGAACGTGGAGGAGCCGTTCGCTATCCGGTTCCAAGGGGATGACATGCCACAGGCATTTACGGGAGTTTCGTACTTGCAGTACGGATCGTATAACAACAAGACGTTCCAGCATATAAGCCAAGAGGTAACGCTAGATGATGTCAATGGGGTCAAATTCAGCAATTTGGGAGGAGTGTTATTGAACGATACGTGGACGAAGCATAACCCTTACAAAACCAAACCGTACGATGAAAACTTGAAACCGCCAAAGGGCCCAGCCAATGTCACTATCCATGCCAGGCTACTCAGACCAGGAAGGGTCAGTTTTTCAGTGTTCGGGTCGCCTATGGATCCAGATATGGAGATGGGGTTCCCGATATTGTTCAAGCTACTGGAAGACAATTCCATCAATGTCACCGAAGCCTTTGGTGGGAGCTGCATCGACAGTGGGATAAAAGAGGGAGACATCGTTGACATCATTTTCCAAAGTCCGCGTGCTGATCACCCCATGCATCTACACGGCCACACCTTCTGGGTGTTGGCCAAAAATGATACCACCAGCAGTCTAGGCTATAACACTACACAAGAGGCCATCATCGACGGCAAGGGGGACATGTTTAACTTCGAGGATCCCGCGTACGTGGACAACATTTCCGTGGTTGCAAAAGGGTATTCGGTGATAAGATTCATAGGCACCAATTCTATTGCAATGCTACACTGTCATATACAGTCGCACATGATGGCTGGAATGGCTGGTATCATCATAGGAGATAAGAGCAATCTTGACCCGATCCCCGATGACTTGATAAGAGAGGCTCATGGTGTTGATTACCCCAGGCACGACTAGAAACATTTGCAACTAAACGCTTTGTACGCGACTTCTGAAATCGCTCTTTGGCGACTTGAGGAAAGCACTATCTGCAGCGATTTGGGTTTCAAATAGACCTGTTGCCAGTAAAAGCCAGACACAGCCTGTGTAGAACCAATTTCTCAGGTGCCTTATTTCATACGCTAAGGCACTCCTAACAATAGGGCCTGAGGCAGAAATCATTCTCAGAAAATTATTATCTTTATAGGACCCCCACCCCAGTTTCATTTTAATCATTATAGTACGCTCCATCCTGTGAGACACCGTACCCTGGTGCATAGTAAGTGTAGCTAGCCACTCAAGTACAGACTCTCCTACCAACATTCCGCAATCTCCCAACTCCCGGGTATAACCTCCTGCGGAGTTCCCGCAGACGGAGCCGTACAGGCACAGGGAAAACCGTATGTGTTTCAGATAAACACCAAGTGCTTATCTCGGTGAACGAGGGACTACCCCGGATTTCATCGATAAGGCCTTAGGTGGCACCCCCCAAAAAGGGCGACGAAGAAAAAGGCAGGAAATGACTGATACTGCCCACAGCACCCAGTAGCTACATGGTACCCGAGAGTTTCCAGCTAATAATCAATAATTTGCAGCCGTTGGAAGTGCGTTTGAACACATGGGTTCGACAATAAACCGCGTCCCTCGCAGAACAATCAAATAATTCGAGACTTTGAACGAACAATTACATACGAATTGATCGAGTGGTTGTCAGTTCGTTCATGGTTGGCTTCTTTCACGTGGGGACAACAATAGGAGGTAATTAACAATAGCCCAAAAGCTTCTGGCTGGCGTCCCCGTTAATTGTAACAAATCACAATGGTGCCGTTTACCTCTGGAACCGTGCTCAAACAAAACCTAATATATAACGGAGTAACTCGCAGGTTATGTCTATCCAAATGTTGTTCAATTCAATCGCCAGTTTCGTGTTAGCGTGCCTGTTAGCTGTGAGCGTAAGCGCTGACACTATTTCGTGTCCAAATGTGGCCGTTTCTTGTTCCACCAACAGCAATGCTGATTCGTGCTGTTTTGAAAGCCCTGGAGGTGTCTTGTTATTGACGCAGTTCTGGGACTTTGATCCAGCTACCGGAGGCGACAAGGATTTCACGCTCCATGGCTTGTGGCCGAATTACTGCACCGGGAATGACTACCCTGAAAGTTGTGACTCCAGTTTGAACATCAATGATCCCAGATCGATTGTTGAAAAATATGACTCGAGTCTCTTAAATGATTTAGACACTTACTGGAAGAACTTGGGGGGCGACGACGAGAGTTTGTGGGAACATGAGTTCAATAAGCACGGCACTTGTGTCAGCACCATCAAGCCAAGCTGTTACTCCGACTACAAAGACGACGAGAATGTGTATGACTTCTATAGAGTAGCCATGAACTTGTACAAGACGGTGCCTACTTATAAATTCTTGGAAGCTGAAGGTATTGTGCCTTCTGACTCGAAAACCTACACCAAGAGTCAAATTCAGGCTGCCTTGAAGAAGCACTTTGGTAAGGATGTTTACTTCAAGTGTAAGAATAACGCTATTCAAGAAGTCTGGTACTACCACCACTTACAAGGTCCCTTAACTGGCGAAAAGTTCATTCCGATCGATTCTGTCCAAGCTGCTTCTTGTCCAAGCAGCGGAATTAAATTCGTTCCAAAAAGTTAAATAGAGTACATAATTCAAATTTACGCTTCATAACTAGTTGGCTGCAAAATGTCGTCGGACATTTGAGCTCAGGTGAGGCTGGATGTGGGATGAGGCTGCAGCAGGGGACGGGGGAGAAAACCCGTGAGGGGACAGACAGACAGACAGACATTGAACGAGGAGGTGGTGCAAGCCACATATACACACGTACTCAACCACAACCGAGCTTCTGCAGAGTCCGGAAGTGGTCACCCGGAAATCTATATGCGGATAAATGGACAGATCCCGATCCTGAAAATCCATTCGTCGACATTCCAGTCTATCCTATCTCATCTGCCCGCATTTCGATACAATAATGGGTTTTTTCTTACATATTTTTTTTTTTTTTTTCCCTAAAAAACCTTAATGTACTATACAGGTGCTTGAGTCAGAGATAATTGGTGGCCTGCAGAATGGAGCCTAGATTGTCTAAGTACGGCTGAGCCAGGCACGCGAAAAAGCCCCGCAGCTCACTCATCTGAGATTAGGTTATTGTTGGATAAAGTAACTGGTTACGAAATTTGTTTTTTGTACAGGGATGTGTATCGTTGTGAAGTAAGCACTGCTATCATAGAGTCACTCTACGTCGTTCGAAACATGATTTGAAAAAGTTACTGTTCACACTGGTTTCGTCGGGGACCTCCTGAACAACTCAACTGGTAAACAATCCCAAAATCTGCATGTGGGAACGGCTCACGTCCTGCACAATACGAAATCTTCACTTACGAGAAATATCACTAATGACTTTACGAATAACAGGTTGCCGTTAGCACCACACATCTTTTGTTGCCAACTTTAGGAGGAGGTCAACAAGGAAAAGATACCAGAAGGCTTGTCTTATTTACACACCTGTCTTGTCTACACGACATGCAGATCAAAATGCACCTCTATCTAGTCTTTCTGTAATCCTTTCCCTCCACCCTCGGAAATAACAGGTTTAAGATGTAAGAGATCTGCAGTTTTTTTGAAAATATGCACCAGTTACGAGTATATAAACACTGGAGTCACCCTCCCCAATTTTTTTTTTCTCTTTTTCTTCTTGTTCTTCATTCCCCCCTCTTCAAACTTATCCAAATGAGTATCAAAACGTTTGCTCCAGCCCCTTGGGTGCCTCTTACTGTCAGAGCTGTTCAATTGTTATTTGCTTTGGCTGTCTTAGTTTCTGCTGCCATTGTGGTATCAAAGGATTATACCACCGGTCGTGCTGGTCTTAATATCGCTTCTGCCGTTATTACTTTTGTATTTGCCGGTATTACTTTGATTCCAGGATTATATTCTAAATTACCAGTTGCATCAGTCCTTGGACAAGAAATCGCTTTGTTCATATTATGGTTGATATCTTTTGCAGTAATGGCTGATGGTGGCTATGGTGATGCATCTTGTACTGTTCACTATTATTCATCAGCTTATGCCGACTATTTAGATGATTACTCAGATGCATGTCATGCTGGTAAAGCCGCTCTTGCATTTGGTGTTTTATCTTGGATTGTGTCTATTTTCACGTTGTCTACAGTAGTGTTTTATCTTGTTATTCCAGCTTTCCGTGAAAAGAAATTGAATGCCTTGGGTAACGATGCGAGCATTGGTACTTTGTTCCCTAGATTCGGTTCGTTTACCACCACTGTTCCTGTTCATGAAGAAAGCGGAATTGGCGCTAATGACACCATAGCCGCCGGTGCTACCGATGCTTCAGCTGAAAGAGCTAGTGAAGAGGAGAAGAAAGCTGAAAGCGTTAGTGATGAGCTTGAACCTGAACCTGAAATTGCTAATGAAGAGTCTAAGACCGTAGTTTAATTTTGAAGAGTGATTAATATATGTAATATGAATACGCAAGACTCCAATCAGTTACTGGCCCCCTCTAGGTTAAAGCTTCCTCTATTAGTTTCTCCCGCCAATACTCCCCAAAATTACCTGACCTTGTATCAAGAAGAACTATGAAGTTCTTTCAGCGCCTGTTTCTTGTCTACCATTCTAAGTGTAAGTTCCGCCTGTTTTGTTGGAAGTCTTCCTCATTCTTGTAAGATGGGACCCCTTCTTAGTTGTCCCATTAAATTCACTTTTGTCGGATGCTGGATGTCGGATGTCGCAATAAAGTCGGACTATAATTTGGCTGCAAATTTACAAAATGAGATTTTCTTCACACAAACACAATGAAGTTATTCTACTTGTTATCCGCCATCGCAGTTTCTGCCCTCTATGTCCCTGAAAACGACGATGATTGGACCCTATTGAAGCCCGAAACCGCTGATTCGGGTATATCAACCCTTGATTTTGAATTTGGCGTCATTGTTGATTCTTTAGATGAAAACGAAATCACCTCAATAAACACTATCCAAAACACCGACGGTCAACTTAAGGTTCATGGAGATGTTCCGGGGGAAGTTGGAGAGGAGGAAGAAGGAGAAGTGGTAGGGGAAGAAGGATTCCTCGAAAAAAGATCTGAATCACCTATTAAAGCTGTCTCCTGCAAGACTGAGAATTCATCCTTAATGACTTTGAAGGGAGGAATTTTGAGAGATAAAGAGAATAGAATTGGTACCATTGTATCTAATAGGCAGTTTCAATTCGATGGTCCAACCCCTCAATATGGAACCATCTACGCCAATGGATGGGGGGTTAATGACCAAGGTAACTTGATCTTGGGTGACCAATCAATTTTCTATCAATGTACTTCTGGGGATTTTTACAATTTGTATGATCAAAAAATTGCTTACCAGTGTAATCCAGTAACTTTGAGAGTAGTTGCACTAGTCGATTGTTAGGTAGTTCAGTAATAAAGTTGTGGATCTAGGCTCTTTTCCAACTCTTAAAGTAATCCGGCTCGTATGACTCTTTAGTGTAACCTTGAATTTAGTCTAGAACCGTGTCAAATATCCTTGCAATGATATCCTGTAATTGGTAATAACTATTTTTACAATAAGAGTGGTGTTTTCTACGGTTAATGCAGTACTTTCTTTCTTAAGCATATATTGTGTCATAAATTTATTGGAAATCTTTTTGGGTTTCTAATTTCTCTTAACCATTGGTGAACACAGACATGTGCTTGTTGTATCTTAACCCAGTAATCTTGTGGTCTACAATCTTTTGGATTTGGTCAATATCTTCTCTAGACAACTTGACAATACTACCAAAATTCTTATCGATCTTTTCCCTATTGGAGCCAGAAGGGATCGGAATCAATTGAGCCACTTTAGGAATACCATAAAAGTTCTCAAGACCAGACAAGCTTTCAGCATAACTTAATGCCAAGGCCTCAAGAGTCAAACCCTTGGACTTTGCAAACTCGTAGAGTTCATCCAAGACGGGTTTGTTCTTAGCGTAGACCTCTGGGAGGAACTTTTCCAATTTGATGAGCTTTCTGACGTCTTTTTCATCAATGGTGCTTAAAAAGTCAGGATGTTCGGCTGCAAAATCAGTCAAAATTCCTCTACATAATGGAGAGTAAACTATAATTGGAATGCCGTGCTTGGATGCTTCAGCTAAGATCCCGTTGTGAAGAATATCCTGCGAAAACAATGAAAATTCAATTTCAATAGCAGAAATTGGCGCAACAGAAACAGCCTTCTTGATTGATTCAATTCCAACTTCGGATATTGAGATTCCGTCAATATTTCCATTTTTTACATGCTTGTAAATGTATCCAATGGTTTGCTCATATGGAACCTTTGGGTCAACTCTTGAGATTTCGTAAATGATTTTAGGCTTCACTGGTACATCTTTAAATTTCTGTTTAATGTTTTCAATCGCCCTGTCAATCAGCTCTTCGGACCCATCAGGGCCTCCACTCGGAGTAGAAGAACCTTTAATTGAAACAATGAGATCAGCGTCCTTTTCTTGGGTTAAGAACTGAGCAATCAAGCTCAAGTTGGTTTTGTTGGGATCCATTTGATAAAATTCAGCCCCATTGAAAAATTTAACCCCATACTTTGCTTTGACGTACTTCAAGGTTGCGATTGATTGTTCGAATGGTGGTGGATTAGGAGTCCAAGTCATGGACATAGTTCCGAAACCTCTGGTTTTAATTTCTACGGGTTTGCTCATGGTTGATGATATAATTGAAGAATAATTTTGATCTCAAAGTTCTTATACCAGGTATATATACCTGTTTGCTATTGTACTAAGGTATTAAAGGAGTTAGCGGAAATACCGGGTTTAGGAGAAAATGAGTCCTGCATCCAAACAGGGATTCGGTCATAGATCGTGTTTGGTTACAAAGCCGGATACCAATCTTACCCGCGAGTTACCTAAATGGGAACCACCGAATAATAAGCAAAAGGTTGTATAAAGCCACGACTTAGGATAGTGGTATCTTATCTCAGTTATCTCCTTTGGGTTTGCACAGTCACTGGAAATTATTGCTTCTTCGCGCCTCTTTTAATTACAGCCACTCAGCTAACCTCGAACTAGGGAAGCATATACATTGTACCTGCTATTTTGCTAATCCTTATACGTTTGTACGAATATCTCTATTTTGTTAATATAGGCTCTCTGATAATGTGCTCGGGAATTGTAGTAGCACGTTTAGATTTTTGCGGCCGCTACGCTCAAAGTCGCTGCACGTAACAGTGAATATTACACACTTATAATAGTTTCGTAAATTGTTTAGGGCAGTAGCAGCGATTCAGGTCCAACGAAAAAGGGCTACCAAAAGATGCAATATTTCCGGTCCGTTGAGCATTCACTCCAGAAAGTGTAATCTGATGATATCACTATTATGTGAACATCACAAGTAGTGCGGCAGGCTAAACGATTCAGTTTTTTCAAATGTATATGCCCTTCACCCCCAACACCATCGCTGGTTCGTTATCAGCTGTGAGACCTTCTCTACAAGAATGCGGTTGTTGATTTGGGTGCCGGTGGTTGACTCCGCACTGCTTATGAAAGATATAGTCAGTTTCAAATTGACAGTCACATCGAACGAGCAACCAAGGGCATCTCCTCTCCCTAAATGAAGAAATCGGTATTAGTGTTCCCTGTCCTGATATATTCTACAAAATTCTACTTTTAGGTCAGATCTAGTTGAGCCAACGGATACCTAAACAAAACCGTTCGACAGTAATTTCCATTTCGGGCATTATGTGCGTCTCGAATGTAATAAGCGCTACAAACCAACGGGAGCCTTTTTGCAACCGTCTCGGTCGAATCCAACACCAAAACCTAATACACCACTTTTTCAAAAAATATAAATAGGGACTGTTCCCGTATTGAAGATGCGCATTAATTGAACCACATCGATCAATATTGAAATGTCTGCTCCCCAAACTGTCGAAATTAAAACCAGAGGTTTTGGAACTATGTCCATGACTTGGACTCCCAATCCACCACCATTCGAACAGTCAATCGCAACCTTAAAGTACGTAAAAGAAAAGTACGGAGTCAACTTCTTCAACTGTGGAGAAATCTACCAATTCGACCCAAAGTTTTCAAACTTGAAATTAATAGCCCAGTTCTTGGAACAAGAAAAGGACGCTGAAACTGTCCTTTGTATCAAGGGTGGCTACGTTAGAGAAACAGGTCCAGATGGTTCTAAAGCAGGTATTGAAAACTCCATCAGAAACATTAAAGAAAGCTTCAAGAGCTTGCCAGTTCAGCCAAAGATAATTTTCGAGATTGCTAGGGTTGATAAAAAGGTTCCATATACCGAATCCATTGGTCACATATACGATCACGTAAAGAAGGGAGACATTGCAGGTATTGCTTTGAGTGAAGTAGGAGTTAGTTCCATCAGAAACGCCGCGGCTGTGGCACCTATTTCAGCAGTTGAGGTCGAGCTTTCTTTGTTTACTCAAGACATTATTCACAATGGAATCTTGGCTGAAGCTTCTAAGCACCAAATTCCAGTTGTAGTTTACTCACCCTTGTCAAGAGGTATTTTGACTGATTATGCTGTTGAGCATCCAGATTTCCTCAGCACTATTGACGAGAAGGATATTAGAAAAGCTGGGGGATTCGAAAAATTCACTCCAGAAAAATGGAAAAATAACAACGAAACATTAAAAATTCTTTACAATTTTGCTAAAAGTAAAAGTCTTACCCTTGAACAATTAGCTTTGAGCTATATTGAAAGCTTGTCAGGTCTTGAAGACTTCTATGGAATTCCTAAGGTTTCAAGATTGATTCCAATTCCCTCTGGCTCTACTAAAGAAAAGATTGACAAAAACTTCAACACAGTCAAAATTACCAGAGAAGATATCAATAAAATTCAGGAGATATTAGATAGTAATCCAACAGTCGGTAAAAGAAGTGGTCCCCATGGTGAACCTTATTTGAATGGATGAATTAGTAGCCCTAAGTAGATTAGATCAAATAGCCGAAATATGTTTTAAATGGAGAAATATGTTAGCCTCAAGGTTTATTTCGAGGTGATGGATTCACTACGAATTTCTCTTGTACCATTAAGGTGATATGTGCAGTTAAACCTTATTCAAGTAAAAATGTTCCATTTATGGGTATCTTTTAATGTTTTAAAGATGTCCATCGGCCCAACTGTCTAGATTCCATATGTTGTTTTACGAGTTAACATATTCTAAATTTTTTGCAAACACGAACGTTGCAGTTATCTGATAACCTCCAAGTTATTCATATTCTTGAATTATAGCGATGATATTTTAAACGACGATAAGTTGTAGTGGACGTAGCTAGTAATATAGTCGACCTAGGAACGACTATTGAGAGTTAAAATATTTTGATAACTGCTTAAGTTTCCGTATCGGGAAAGTGATTTACCGTGAGCCTTGGTACTACTCAAGTAAATGTACATGTCTTGAATTCCTCAGATCTTAGAGATTTTGGTATTTGTCTCCAAAGCTCTTTTGAATAGTTCACACAGATTGAGAGAATTTTGAAAAAAAATTTACGAGTATGTTGATAGAGAATATCCCGGTTACATCCTAACTGGACATTTTCAGATTACTAATTCGAATTGCTGAAAGCAACTTGGAGAATGACCATTAAACGAGTATTAAAAAACATCAAAAAATATTCCTCGATCATAATTCTAGGTGAAATTGTAATGATGGGGTTAATAGCCTAAAGAGGCTCTCGCGCCGATAATTTGTTCCCAAATAGGTTTTTTGCGGCCCTAGTTCACTAATTTGCTGCAACACCTAATTTCATTAGGTAATGGAGACGGGAATTTAACATCAAAAGTCTCCACTAAATCGGTCTAAATGGATACAGAAAGTGATGTACTCATCTATCTAACTCTTGAAAAGTGGTATAAAAATGAATAGTTTAGCAGTTATTCGAATCTATCAGGTATAAGAAACAAAACAGCACAATGCCAACTATTCCAATCACTACTAAAGGCTATGGAACCATGTCTTTAACCCTTACTTTTACCCCCAAACCTTTTGAAGAAAGCATTCTGCTTTTGTCTTATGTAAAGGAAAAGTATGGAGTCAAATTTTTTAATTGTTCTCAATTCTACCAATTTAACCCCGAGCTTGCTAATTTGAAATTGATAGCTCAATTCTTGGAAAAGGAAAAGGACAAGGACATCATCGTTTCCATAAAAGGCTGCTATAATCATGAATCAATGACTCCAGAGGGATCACCGGAAGACATTTCAAAATCAATTGAAGAATGCTTGGAGTATTTCAAAGATTTAACTGTTAAACCAAAAATAATTTTTCAACTAGCAAGAGTTGATCCAAAAGTTCCATATGAGAAAAGTGTTGCTGCTTTGTATGAACATGTCAAAACGGGAGAAATTGACGGAATTTCCTTGAGTGAAGTAAGCGCTGAATCCATTAAGAAAGCTGCAGCTGTTGCTCCAATCTCTTTTATTGAGCTTGAGTTCTCCTTATTCACTCAAGACATAATAAAGAATGGTGCCTTGGCTGAAGCTTCAAAACGGAGTATACCCATAGTTGCATATTCCCCAATTGCCAGAGGTATATTGACCGATCATGCAGCTCAGCATCCTGATTTTGTGGGCAGTCTTGGAGATAACGATATAAGAAGAAAAGCTCAATTCGATCGTTTCACAACAGAAACTTTTGCTCAAAACAAGAGGCGGTTAGATGCTTTATATCAATTCTCCCAAAAAAAGAGAATTCCTTTAGAAACTTTGGCTGTTAGCTACTTGGAAAGTCTCAGTGGACTTGAAAATTTCTATGGTATTCCAAAGGTCAGTAAAATTATTGCAATTCCTTCAGGATCTACTAAGAAAAGGGCAGATAACAATTTGAGCACGATTAAGTTAAGCAGACAAGAAATTGATGAACTACAGAGAATTACAGAGGAACATGAAGTCGTAGGGTGTAGATATAACCCCCTGTTTGACAGCCAGTTGAACGGTTAATTAGCAAAATCTCGCTGAATAGTTAAGGCAATAAATTGTTTTGTATTTAAAATCCGCTAAAGTAGCTGTAGATGTTTAAGTGAAAAATTTTATTGAAGCACTGCTCAAAAGCATCTCTAGGAACTCATAAGAAATGGGAGTCACCAAATGACTCAGCCAACCTTCCGAATATTGAGAAGAATAGTAGAAAATTTTTCTCATTAACTTTTATTCTTAGGGTATATGTCAGCAAATTTGAGTGAAAGTTCTTCTCATTTCGTTTCCAAAGTTTTCTTACTGTGGTATCGTAAATAAGATGTTTATGTCGTTGCTGCAAAAATGTCGTGGGATGCAAATGAATCGCAACAGAGAACGCGCCGTTAGGGTCAAAACTCATCATAGTCGTTTTAATCTCATTAGTTGTCACTCTCGATTCTTTCCTATGCTGAAGATATTTCTTCTAACTCTCACCAAAATCCTATTCTGTGCTTCAACATATGAATTGGTTCGAGTATTTGTAATGCTTCTGTGCTCAAATCTCTCATTCTCATTGGTTTGACCCATTAAACACTAAACGGAACTACTTTCCAACTAACAAAGCCTTGGGACTCGATTTAGCCTCGTAGATATCGATTGAAAGTTGCAAGTTCCAACCTCTTCCAATAATCAGTTCATTGTATTGAACACAGAATAGATCAATTTTGCAAAATTGAAAAGCAAAGCCGAATATTTTGAATTCATAATGGGAGCAGCCACCACGCTGTTGGTGGTCACAGTTATGAGCCTGTGACAACCATCAATCAATCCGCTCTTGAATTGAAGCAAAAATTTTTGATACGGAAGAGATGATATAGATAGTTGGGGTAAATTGAGGTGCTAATGAGAAATAAAACTAGGTAAAATTTCTTTTCGAATTTACATTATTTCTTCGAACTTACAAGAACGTTGTAAGAGGTTTCCCGGAAACCTTAATAGTGAAACCTCTCGAATTACTAATCCAGATAGGCATTTCATAGGATGAATTCTCAAAAAGGTAGATGTATGCGCTTTTCGCTTCTCAGAAGGGTAATTATCCCAGTCGGACGGAACAATTTTTGGCCGCAAAACATGCAGGAGCTACTAAACGTTCATCGATTATGTCGTGCGAGTGCAATAAATTTGTATATATAAAGAGTTCCCAAGTCTATCTGGTTTTTTACTTAAATCAGTAAAGAACAATCAATGTCCACTCCTTCAATTCCTCTTGTTGTCAAGGGTCTTGCTCGTCAAGACTTTGAAAACTGGAATAAAACTAAACTCGTTGAGTACGAACCAAAGCCTTTTAATGATGACGATATTATGCTTAAAGTCCATGCTTGTGGTTTATGTGGTACCGATTTAATCACCTTTAAAGATGGCTGGGGGCCATTCCGTGGTTCTGAAAACGATCATTTGGTTACTGGTCATGAAATGATTGGAGAAGCTATCAAAATCGGTAAAAATGTCAAGGATATCAAAATAGGTCAATTAGTAGGCGTTGGTCCAGCATCTAATTCTTGTGGGGAATGTGAAAATTGTTCGTCTAATAGAGAACAATATTGTACCCAATTAGTTCAAACGTATGCAGATTACGATCGCAGGAGTGGCTATTTTATGAAAGGTGGTCAAGCATCTCACTTCACTACAGACAAGAGATTTGTGTTTGCTATTCCTGATGGCTTATTGGAAAAGCACGCCGCTCCGTTATTATGTGCTGGTTTAACCGTTTACACACCTTTGCTGCAGCGTCTCCGGGAAAATCCAGAGAAGAAAACAGTGGGAATCATTGGTATTGGTGGTCTTGGTCATTTGGCTGTTAAATTTGCCAAAGTAATGGGTGCTAAAGTTGTCGCATTCTCCAGATCTTCTGCCAAAAAGGATGAAGCTATTAGAGAATTAGGTGCTGATGAATTTGTTGCCACTTTTGAGGATAAAGACTGGTTAAAGAAGTACTCTAGAAGTATAGACTTTTTCCTTTTCTGTGGTAACAGTATGGAAAATCTCGACTTAGGTCCATATTTAGAAGCTTTAAAGACTGGTGGATCTTTTGTCACTGTTGGTGTTCCAGTTGGTACCGAGACGGTCTGTATTCCAGTTCATCAATTTGTTATGAACGGGGTTAGCTTTGTCGGTTCTTTAACTGGCGGTAATAAAGATATGAAAGATATGTTGAAACTAGCAGCTGAAAAGAAGGTTTACCCCATGGTGGAAACCAAGCCAATGAATGTAGAAAACTACGAGTCTGCCCTCAACCGTCTCGACAAGAACGATGTTAGGTATAGATTCGTAATGACAGACTTTGATCAATTTTTCAAATGATGTATACTTATATAGGAATCTAATTTGAATTTATACATGAATTGTATGCGCATACGTTATCCCTATACTTCTCAATTCTGCTGGAATTTTGAGAATGTTCGAGACAGAGATCCATTGCATTTGTTTCCAAATAACACATTAACTGCTCTAGGTAAAATAGCATAGCTAGGAATTGATGTAGAGTGGCTGCAAAACTGCAGGTATCGCAAATTGAGGATGATCGCACAAAGGTCTCAGCTCAACCCCCTCGTTAGTGCATTTATCCCGCGCTCTAGGGTAATTTTGAGAGCCCTTTTGTGAGATTATCTCTCATATATGATGCGATTATTTTTCGCTGTATTGCTTCTACCCAGCGGCAACTTTACAGCCATTATCAGCTGTGGTGGAAGACGTGTGTGAAAAGGGGGCGAAAAGATCCAAGCGGTAAGATTTTGCACACTTGAGGGAAGGAATCAAGAGATGTAACTCGAGAAGAAAGTATGAGAGAGAAGTGGAAGGGATTGGAAGTGATATTCGAATGCAGAAACTAAACAGATAATAGGTACAAGCATAGATATAAGCCCTTTTAGAATCAGAAGAAGAAAGCTTATCCATAAAAATTCTTGTCAGGTTGATCTACACTCACAAAGATACTTCATATTGAGACAAGCAAAATTTGCGGATAATTACAGATGAGAATGTTAAGTTATCAATGACTTAAACTTAAGTTCATAAGGAACTAAGGCTCTAGATGGATGTGCACAATCGAAAAAAAACATAATAATCCAACCTTGTCACATATCCCGCCTCGCTTTTCCCGCAGTTCAGAACATGAGACATTGACATGATTGGAAGCTCATTCCCGAGAAATTGGATTCCGAGAAATTGAATTTTCTGCACAGTCTGGTTTTTTTGTCTAGTTCAGAAATGTTGGAAACTGTAGCATACGATGGAGCGAAGACCACCTTTTATCTTGTAGTGCATATTCTCTAATCGACGCAAGAGCATCTTTGATCTCGTTTCCAGCTCGTAAATTGCAAACTTTCTGGAATTAAATAGAGTATCTAAATTCATTCGTGCAGTAAAGAGAAGTGCTGAAGT
The DNA here is from genome assembly GCA_030581475.1 of Yamadazyma akitaensis. Taxonomy (NCBI): domain Eukaryota; kingdom Fungi; phylum Ascomycota; class Pichiomycetes; order Serinales; family Debaryomycetaceae; genus Yamadazyma; species Yamadazyma akitaensis. The sequence continues at coordinate 934,645 of JAKTTN010000005.1, forward strand.
GCTGCAGGTAATGTAACAAAAATGGATGAATAATTCAAATACGGCATAAATTGGCATGTCACTGTATATACACGACCTTCCGGAAACGAGAATAATTGGCCGAAGCGGGGCGTTTTTAAGGCATTTGAAAGATTTGACGTACATCGTTAACAAGGCCGCATTGTATTCGGAATTTTACTTCAAAATCAAAACCGGGCAATCACAAAAAGAGCCTAGACAATGCACCGCAACCAATAAGGGAATAATTTCTGCTGTGGTTGCACCACGTTTAAAATTACCCTAGTCTGAAAGTGCCGTCAACTCCGAAATTTCAGAGAGGTTGATGGTTCTCGACATTAACCAAATAGTTTAGCTTGGACTGGAAAAAACACTAGGTTTCAGATTTTTTACCATACAAAGGGTATCACCACCAGGAGTTGGAGAAAGAACTGCTTTCCAACAGCTTTGAAACTTACACTTTTCTTTGTTCTCCGTCGCTTGCAACGTCAGTTGACAGCTTGTCTTATCGAAACAAGCATTTTCAATAAACGGCTCAAATTCCTGTATAAAGAGGTTTTCATGGCCAATAAAAAAATGCTAAATTCTCAGATCTGCTTCCATAAAAAGAAAAAGATCCAGTATATGCAGTTCAGATGAATCTGATAATATTTTTTTGCAGGTTAGGGAGAAATGGCATTTAAATTGGAACAAATTCTAGTGATTTTTTTCCCATCAAGATTGAAACAACTCAAGCCAACCCAGATTCATGTCAGATATCAGGGAAGTTGGTGTTCAGCCAAGCTTGAATGAAAATGAGCACGCTGTTAATGAAAAGACTGCTAACGAAACCGAACAAGGTGCTGAAAACTTGGTAGAAAAGGTCGGAAGCGATATTGAAAGACAAGGATCAGATGAGGCCTCATCTCTCCACTTGGTTACCTCAAATACTTCAACCGAGTACACCAAAAGTAGAGGTGTTAGAAGAATCGAAAATGTTAAGGCTTTAATCGACCTGTCAGCTCATGGAAAAACTATTTTGACTTCATTCATTGTATGTTTGTTGATTATTGCATGGGTTTACAGTTTAGACTCTTCAACAACGTACAACTATCAAGTTCCAGCTACTTCTAGTTTCAACAAACATTCTATGATCACTACTGTTGGTATTGCTACCAGCATTATTGGTTCTGTTATGAGACCATTCTTAGCAAAAATTTCCGATATTACTTCGAGACCAAATACCTACGCCATTTCCATCGTCCTTTATACATTAGGAACTATTATTGCTGCATCTTCAAGTACAATCAGTGCTTATGTTGTGGGGGAAGTCATCACTACTGTTGGATCTAATGGAATTGATTTCTTAAATACTCTTATTGTTGCGGATTTAACTACCTTGCAATGGAGAGGTTTGGCTAACTCGATTTTAGCTACTCCTTACTTGATCAACCCATGGTTCTCAGGTTTGATAGTTGAAGCAATCGTTAAAAGAAACTGGAGGTGGGGATATGGTATGTTTGCTATCATTATGCCTGTTGTAGTTGTCCCTGCTATCTTTGTGTTGAACTTTTTCGAACACAAAGCTCAAAAGCTTGTTCCGAAACATACTTCTCCAAAAAAGCCAATTGGTAAGCTCATTTTGGATTCGTTATACGAAATTGACGCTTTTGGTTTGCTTCTTTTAGGTTTTGGTTGGTCTTTATTATTGCTACCTTTTTCTTTATACAGCTATGCCAAAGGTGGATGGCACAATCCAAGTATGATTGCCATGGTCACTGTTGGTGCTGTTTTATTGGTTTCTTATGTAGTTTTCGAAATCTACTGGAGTCCGTTTCCTTCGATGCCAAAAAGAATTGTTTTCAACAAAACTTTCACCACTTGTGTTGTAATCGATTTCATTTATCAATTTGCAGGGGCCATCCGTAGCACTTTTTTGTCTACCATTCTTTTAGTTACCAAGAACTGGTCCTACCAAAATTGGACTTATTTTAACAATACCCTTACCATGTCCTTATGTTTCTTCGGTGTCATCGCTGGTGTCATTTGTAGAATTACCCACCGTTATAAGTGGATTCAATGTTCAGGTATTTTCATCAGATTAATTGCTTACTTAATTGATATTAGACCTCAAGGTACCATAGCGGACACCGCATCTTTTGTCATGTCTCAAACTTTAATTGGTCTCGGTGGTGCTTTTTCTGTCATTGGTACTCAAACTTCTAGTGCCGCTTCTGTTCCTCATCAAGATATGGGGTTGGTTATGGCTTTACTAAGTCTTTGGTCAAGTATCGGTGCCGCTATCGGAGCAACCGTTGCCGCTCCAATTTGGAACAACAAATTACCAAAATACTTGAGGGAGTTTATGCCAGCTTCAGTAAGTGACGAGGATGTTTATGAACACTTCACCAATGCTGCTGGTTTAGCTTTATTGCCTTATGATGATCCAGTAAGACAAGGAGCTATCAAAGCTTACTCATATGTTGCTCTTTACTTGTTTGTTCCTCCAGCTTGTATGGAAGTCATTTCCTTGGTCTGTAGTTTCTTTCAAACCAACTACTACTTGGGTGACACTCACAATGCCATTGAAGATCAAGATGGAAGAGACCCTACCGACCCTAATAAAGAGAAATACGTTCCCCAAACTAAGAAGGAGAAAATCCTTTACTTATTTCGTTAAATCAGGGAAGTAGTACTTTTTTTTTTCTCTACTATTTTAATTTTAAGAATGCAGAGTTTGCATATTATCAATTATCAAATGAATCAATGTAATTTAACTAAAACCCGACTCAAAGTAGTATATACTAGGTTTTTTCATCAATATAATATCTATGCTAAATAACCAAATCCACATAGTCAAGAATGGCTGCAAAATGATTTCAGAATAGAATTCAGAAAGAATAAAAAGAATCAAAACGAAGTCGATAGACCACCGCAACATAATTGTTAACCTGACTTGGGTCTCCACGAGAGAATGCTAGGGTATATGAGTGTGAATTTCACAGGAGGACACAAGTAAAATACCTTGGATTGAATTGGTTAAAGAAGGATTTAAAGTACAAGTTACCAGGGTGGGCAGCTGAAGTAGGGAAGTCAAGGACAAAGTTTTTAGCTTGGATAAGGGAGTTGTTCACAGCGGAGACTAAGAAGGTACCGTCTGAGGTAGTAATGGGGGAGTTGAAACGATCAGCGAGAGATTTTTGGATAGAATCTCTGAAGTGTTCATAAACCTGAGCTTTGACTTCGAGAAGAAAAAACAGGGTTGAGTAGATGGAGACCGAAACAGTAGCAAAGGAAAGAGATTCTGAGATACCAGAGTGATTCCAGTTGGATGAGGAGTTACATTGGAGCAAGGCTTCGATGCAGGATTGAAGATTCGCAGCAGAGGTTGCAGCAGCAGAAGCGACAGTATCAGTAGCAGAAAAAACCGGAGCTGAGGCACGTTGATCGCGCCTGTCATCAAGGGGGTGCTGTGGTCTACTGGGTGCTGTGGTCTACTGGGTGCTGTGGTCTACTGGGTGCTGTGGTCTACTGGGTGCTGTGGTCTACTGGGTGCTGTGGTCTACTGGGTGCTGTGGTCTACTGGGTGCTGTGGTCTACTGGGTGCTGTGGTCTACTGGGTGCTGTGGTCTACTGGGTGCTGTGGTCTACTGGGTGCTGTGGTCTACTGGGTGCTGTGGTCTACTGGGTGCTGTGGTCTACTGGGTGCTGTGG